>CM035417.1:95933315-96293315 GCA_020310875.1 Ceratopteris richardii | reverse complement strand
TATGTGGCTCACCATGCATATCCCATCCGTCACCATACATCGACATGCCCATATCACCATCCACTTTAGACATGAGCTAGCACAAATCTATAGCTCCCATGTTCGAGAGCGCATCTACTCCTTTGATCCCTCTGCCTCATTGGACACCCTCACCGCCCACTTCTCCTCGATCCTCCACACATCCGCAACTCCCAGCTTCCTATACACCACCCACAACACCGCACATTCGACACGGCTAGGGCATACACCCCATAATAGATGGTACGATGAGGAGTGTAGGCGACTATACCGACATCTCAGAGCACAAAGTATCTTGGGATCCATCACAGAGAGAGGCACGACGATAGAGATAAATACATGGCATCAACTGAGAGAGTGGCCATTGGGTAGCTCAGGGTATCATCACACCAGCTCGAGATTGAGGTTGGGCGAGCGACACATATCCCGAGGGAGGAGAGATTATGCAGGATATGCCGAGAGATGGAGGACGAGGAGCACTACACATGTAGATTTCAAGCATATGAGGAAATCAGAGACCGCTACCCACAGCTCTTCAGGGGTCCCAGAGAGATCAGGGCTTTATTGGGGATAGAGGACCAGAGCCCTCTAGGTCGTTTCCTAGTAGAGCTCTAGCACCGCCGTGCATCACTTCTCCAGTAGCAGATGGAGATACACTTGGCCCCCTCCCCCCCAGATTTATATTACATATTTTTTCAGACCCACAACCACTCGAGGACCCAGCTCCATCGGGGGTGTCACATTACACAGAGCAGAGGAGCCTAGACGATAGCGTCGATGACCGAGACCCCCATTCTGGAGAGCCCGTCCACACCAAAGAGAGATTCAGGTGATTCACGCATGCCATGACATGGAGATAGAGACCTCAACAGCGCATCCGTGTCGATTTGGACATTTAGAGCATTTTGAGGATTGCCATGATGCCTTACCCACCGATGCATTATATCCTACATCCACTCCTGGCATTTAGAGGGTTGTGATACCATCGAGCCTCCCCTCCCTATGCATATCATATTTGCATCTCATCCATTGAGCATATAGAGTGCATACCCATAGCACCCCACACCCTTGATGCTAGTTATTATCCACTCCTTTTATACCCGTTTTTTGTACTCCCACTTTATTTTCCTTTTGGGATCACAGTGGATTGGATCATACTGATGGTATATGTTTTGTCTCATAGGCCGATTTTGGCCTCTAATAGACGTTAAAAAGTCTTTCATTCTTTCTTTCTTTCTTTCTTTCTCTCTCCCTCCTTCCTTCTCCTCCTCCTCCTTTTGCTTCTCCTTCTCCTCTTCCTCTTCCTCTTCCTCCTTCTCCTTCTTCTCCTTCTCCTTTTCCTTCTCCTCCTCCTCCTCCTCGTCCTCCTTCTCGTCGTCCTCCTCCTACTCCTTCTCCTTCTCCTCCTCCTCCTCCTCTTCTCCTCCTCCTCCTCCTACTTATTCTTCTTCTTCTTCTTCTTCTCCTCCTCCTCCTCCTCTTGCTTCTTCTCCTCCTCCTCCTCCTCTTGCTTCTCCTCCTCCTCTTGCTTCTCCTCCTCCTCTTGCTTCTCCTCCTCCTCCTCCTCCTCCCACTTCTCCTTCTCTTACTTTTGCTCCTCCTACTACTTCTGTTGCTTCTTCTCCTCCTCCTCCTCCTCTTGCTTCTACTCCTGCTTCTTTTGCTGCTTCACCTTCTTCTCTTCCTCCTCCTGCTTCACATCCTTCTTCTCCTGCTTCTTTTGCTCTTGCTTCTTCTGCTTTATCTTCTCCTCCTCCTGCTCTTCTTCTCCTTCTCCTTCTCGTCCTCCTCCTCCTTCTCCTTCTCCTCCTCCTCCTCCTTCTCCTTCTCCTTCGTCTCCTTCGTCTCCTTCTCCTTCTCCTTCTCCTTCGTCTCCTTCTGCTGCGTCTCCTTCTCCTTCTCCTTCTCCTTCTCTTGCTTCTCCTTCTCCTTCTCCTGCTTCTCCTTCTCCTTCTCCTTCTTCTCCTTCTCCTGCTCCTGCTCCTGCTCCTGCTCCTGCTCCTGCTCCTGCTCCTGCTCCTGCTCCTGCTCCTGCTCCTGCTCCTGCTCCTGCTCCTCCTGCTCCTCCTGCTCCTCCTGCTCCTCCTGCTTCTCCTTCTCCTGCTCCTGCTCCTGCTCCTGCTCCTGCTCCTGCTCCTGCTCCTGCTCCTGCTCCTGCTCCTGCTCCTGCTCCTGCTCCTGCTCCTGCTCCTGCTCCTGCTCCTGCTCCTGCTCCTGCTCCTGCTCCTGCTCCTGCTCCTGCTCCTGCTCCTGCTCCTGCTCCTGCTCCTGCTCCTGCTCCTGCTCCTGCTCCTGCTCCTGCTGCTTATTCTTGTGCTTGTGCTTCTGCTTCTGTTTTTCTTCTGTTCTTCTTCTTCTTCTTCTTCTTCTTCTTCTTTTTCTTCTTTTTCTTCTTCTTCTTCTTCTTCTTCTTCTTCTTCTTTTTCTTCTTTTTCTTCTTCTTCTTTGTATTGTTCTTGTTCTTGTTGTTGTTGTTGTTGGTGGTGGTGTTGTTGTTGTTCTTCTTCTTCTTCTCCTCCTCCTCCTCCTGCTCCTCCTCTTGCTCCTGCACCTGCTCCTGCTCCCGCTCCTTCTTCTTCTTCTTCCTCCTCTTTTTCTTCTTCTTCTTCTTCTTCTTTCTACTTCTTTTGCTTCTTCTGGTTATTCTTCTACTTATTTTGCTTCTTGTGCTTCTGTTGCTTCTTTTGCTTTTGCTTCTTCTTCTTCTTTACTTCTTTTGCTTCTTTTGCTTCTTCCGCTTCTTTTGCTTTTGCTTCTCCTTCTTTTGCTTCTTCTTCTTCTGCTTTCTTCTTCTTCTTCTTCTTCTTCTTCTTCTTCTCCTCCTCCTCCTCCTCCTCCTCCAGAGGAAGGATTAACGTTTTCTTCTTCAGACGGCAAAATTCTCGCTTAAGTTTTAAGCTCTTTCCCTCTCTTATATTTATTGTTTGTCTAGTTCTTGAGCTCATCTCATGAGAAGTCAATTTCTTTGGAATCTATACAAAAGCACCTTTTCTTTATCATTATCTAAATATCTTTGCCATCTCGTATCTTCACTTTTTCGATCAAGATACAAGCATTGGAATTCAACAAAAATTGGGTTTCATTATCCTTGCATTCCAAATTGTAGATAGGCCGAGCCCAATCATTTTTAGGGAATGATAAAGCACTTGTTTCCTCTTTGAAGTGTAGCAAGACAGGTAATGGTTAGCGATAATGATGGTTTCCTAACCTAGACCTTTATAAGTAATCTTCTCACATGGCCACTTATATTTATAGTGATGGGCTTGTAGATTGGAGTTAGTGCTTGGATCTAAGGTTGGTCTGGATAAACATTATTTCATGCCCTTCTTCTTGGTTGATAGAAATCCATTGACACATCTAATGATGATGGTTAGACATTGATCCATGATTGCTCTCGATCTCTTTTCACTCTTGGCATCATGTAGGCAGTAAATCACATTCTTGATAACCATTACCAATTAGTGGAAATGGATTCACATCACTTAAATATTAAGTTCAATGTTCTCTTGTTGATATGTTTCTCCTTTTCTTTTAGGAATTTGTATATACAAGCATCCATGTAATTCCCAACCAATCCTTAGAGAATGTACGGATTTTTTCCTCCATGTACCCAAGCATTTTAACAAAATGAGAACATTTTGTGTTCTCTTTTTGATTGGATGATTTTCATTGTTTCTTCCATCACCTAATCTTAGGATGATTCTTATGAAGGCTCTTTAAAATTGACTTGAAGGCACCCCCTATTTTTTATTTTTTATAAGTACTTTGTCTAGCTTGATCCCTTGACTTGAGAGTTGTGCAAAAATTCTTAGTATAGAAACTATGTCCTTTCACTTGTGCTCAACAAGTCCAAGGGGTTTCTACTTCAAAATCAAGTCTCATCTTCTTTTAGAGACAATTTAGGATATATTTTGGCTTCTTTTGGAAATAAATATTGAAGCGTTAAGAGATGTGCAAAAATTCTTATTATAAAAACTATGGCCTTTCGTTTGTCCTCAACAAGCGCAAGAGGTTTCTACTTCAAAATCAAGTTTCATCTTCTTTTAGGGAAAATCTAGGATATATTTTGGCTTTTGGGAATAAATATTGAAGATTTTAGGACCTTCTAGGAAGATTCCATGAAATATTTGTTTTGATAAAATACATCAAATACTATATGATGTTAATGTCTCATTGTGCACTTTTCCAAAAGCTTCCCCAATAATTCTATCCTAATGTATAATAATTGAAGTGATGTAATAAGCTTCAAAGTCCACCTAGAGAAGTAATCTATATCCTTTATATCTTATAGGGATGTTGAGGAAACATTTGAATAAACACAATGGTCTAATTGGATTAACAAATGTCAAGCTTTACATGTGTTGATCAAATTGCATCTGTGATGATATATAAAAGGCCCAAATCATATCTAGGATTTGTATTTAAAGGAAATACTTCGTGACTAGATCAATTTTCCATACAAAAAAAGCACGTTGAATTATATGCTAAAGAAGATCAAATCAAAAGGATTCAACGGTGAATGATGAAAGTACCTAAAGAATGAAAGTGAAAATTTTGAATATCATTTACATGAAACATGTTGATATTGAAATTTATTTAGTTAAAATTGCAATCTACAAGGAAAAGCAAGGAATCTTGACCCATGTGAGCCATTGTGTGCATCATAAAAACATTACTAATGTAGAGGGAATCGACATGTTGATATTGAAATTTCTTCTAGTTAAAATTGCAATCTACAAGGAAAAGCAAGGAATCTTGAGCCATGTGAGGCATTGTGTATATCATAAACACATTACTAATGTAGTTAGGACTCTCAAATGTGAAATATGGGAATTCAAATGCAAGTATTTTTTTGGAACGTGAGTCTCAATTGTGAGAAATATGGCTTCGATATGAAGAACAAGATAGGTCGATATCTTGTCAAGACGTAGAAGTTTCCGTCAGTGCTTCTAAACTATAGTAACAATGCCATTTAAATATTATGTGAAGAGAAGTTTTTCTAAGCATATGAATAGTTGTGAAGTTTTGGATGGTGTGATAGTTCAAAATTTTGGGGATGGATAAGGATCCATGTGACCCTCCCCTCCATTCACACACACACTCACACACACACACACACACACACACATATATATATATATATATATATATGTGTGTGTGTGTGTAGATATATATATATATATATATATATATATATATATATATATATATATATATATATATATATATATATATATATATATAGATAGATAGATAGATAGATAGAAAGATAAATAGATAGATAGATAGATAGATAGATAGATAGATAGATAGATAGATAGATAGGTAGATAGATAGATAGATAGATAGATAGATAGATAGAAATAGATAGATAGATAGATAGATAGATAGATAGATATATAGATAGATAGATAGATAGATAGATAGATAGATAGATACATAGATAGATAGATAGATAGATAGAGAGAGAGGGAGATAATATCATTGCCTCATTTATCTGATTGAGGGGTTAAAGGCTCCCATCATACATCATGTGTCTATGTCTTTCATCTCTCTCTCTCTCTCCCTCTCTCTCTTTCTCTCTCTCTCCCTCTCCCTCTCCCCCCCCCTCTCTCTCTCTCTCTCTCTCTCTCTCTCTTTCTCCATATCATCCTTGCTTCAGCTACACGTGCTCTTATTGATAGTATGAGAGCAATATATTGAAGAGTTCAGAAAGAAGAAGGAGAGTGCAAGTAAAAAACCATCTTTCTAAGAAACCAAGTCAATGTTTTTCCCATGACTTGAGATGGAAGTTCAGATTGCGGCGTTTCAAAGTGTTATGCATATCTTACAAAAGGAATTACAACTTTGTAGAAGGATGGAGTAGCTGGTTCGAAGTTTTGATGTACCGAAAATTCAAAAAACATGGAGTGATCGACAAGTTGGTTTTGTAATAATTTTTACGATAGGTCAATGTTTAGCCCATTGCTTGAGCTAGAAAGTTTGGATTGAGAGTATTTAAATAATCTACATAGATCACAAAGAGACCCATGATTTTGTATGAGGGTGTAGATCTAGCTTTGAGTTTGTAAGTTGCCAAAAATGCAAAATAAAAAATGTCAATTGTAGAATAATACTTCTTTTATAGTATGTAAGTATTTCTTCTCTAGCATGAGCTACAATTCCTTGATTTCAAAGGTTTCAAACATGAATTTGTAGTTAAAGAGGAGACTTACTACTTTGGTGAAGATTCAAAGTTGAAATTTTGAGTTTCAAAGGGTCAAAATCACAACTACAAACATATACTTTTTCTTGCAAAGAACCCTAGAACTATTTGGAACTCGGTTTTTGAAAAGAACTATGCAAGATTTTGGATATATAGCATGATCTTATGTGATTTCTAATCCATATAAGAGTAGAGCATCAATTTTCCTGCTTGATTTTCTAGCTGATGGTTTATGAAACCTTTATTGAGATCAATTTTCTAGTTTATGTATCATGTCATTGTGGATACATTGGTTTTTGCCACTTGCATTTGGCCTTGATTTGATGATTGCACACATAATTTGAAAGAGTTTACTTGGATCTTGGATTGATACTTGTTTTGGTTTTCTTGGAGGCATAAATTTTTGAAGCTAACAACTATTGGACTTCATTTTTGTCCCTAGATTTGAGTATGCTTTGATCCATATATTCATTAATTGGGTATTAATTTTCCACTATGTTTAGCATTTGTGGATGGTGGATTCCTATATATGGTTTTATGTTATTCCGTACATTTTTCAAGAGAGATGTTGTCAAAATTTTCACCAACCTTTATGGTAGACATGATCTAGTGGATCCATTGAGAGCTTATGAGATAGTTCTTGGATTATTGGTATCCATTGTCATCAATTTGTTGGCATGTGTGTTTGCCTATCTATGCTTGGATAAGTGACATGTGGTGACATGTTCTTCATTATTTTTGCTACAAGTTATTTTGCTTTCATTGCTGGATTTACAGTGGAATACTCTATCAGAGTTTTACAAGATTATTTCACATCCACTTGGTTTATCTAGGAGATTTTGTGAGCATACTTGTGCACATGGTTTCATGTGCATGCTGGATGCATGGCTATGTGACAATTTTTTCACATGGTTACTTCTCCAATGAGAAATTTATGATGTGAGTCATGCATATGGATATGTAAATGTGATCCTATTGATGTAGAGTATTGATTCATGTTCGGCTTTTAGTCTCTTGTTACATTGCTAGTCACTTGGATTGTTAGCATATTGTCTTCTTCATTTTATGGCACTCTCTTTTTGAGATGGAAAACGCAAATGCAAGATGTGCCCAACCATGTATAGATGAATATGGATGCACTAATCATCTTCACTATTTGCCTACAATTGTGGATTCTATATACAAGTCTATAATGTATGAGAAGTTGAGTGGTACATTAGACTACATGAGATATATGGGACTCACATGACTCATGTGAGATGAAGATCACATGTTTGTGAAGAGATGGATTTGTAGTTGATGAAGATCAAGTGGTGCTGCAAAAACTTTGCACTACACCAGCGAAATGAACTTCAAAGATATGTGGTGGGCCCTTTTACCTTTCCAAAGGATGTATTAGACACCCTATGTACCTTGGAAGATCACTCTCAAAAAGATGAATCAAAACAGATAAGTTGAAGTAGATTCAAGAGCCAACAACTTGCTACTTATGTTCATACACCTGTCCAAAGTTTTGAACAATTTTCTGGCCACAGCAGCAATTGACTTGATTCATTTTGGGGAACTCTTACTAGCTTAATAATCTAACAATAAAGAGTTATTTAATAAAAAAATGATGTATTACACAAGGAGAAAAGAACTTAGCAAGTCATAGGACCATCATGATTTTCACGGGCTGTAGTAGTACTCAGACCCATGAGCAACAAAATGGAAATATCTCACGATCGAAGAATCCAATGCTTATGAAATTTTTTAGGAATATACTAGAGAGTGAGCTGATTCTAACAAGCTTTGAATCATGGAAAGTTATGAGGTACTCAATGAGAAACAGATCTACGAAAATGACTGTTTTGAGGGAGTGCTGACAGAGAAGTAGAAAATGAAATGATACAGTCGACTCAAATGAACATAGCTGACAATTGGAACATCCAATTGCAATGAAAATTTGTGAGTGTATAATAGACATAGAGAGCTAACTTTATCACATTCAATCACTAAAAATGATGCACCAAGATTAGAGATATTGTCTCTGCAATCTAACTAAGAAAACTGAGAGATATGGCAGTGAACAGTACACTTCACAAAAGCATGAAAATATGAACTCAAATGATCATGAAAATGAAAGTATATTGATTGTTAAATACAATGGAATTACTGATACATATATGTGCCTTGAAACCACACCTTGATATGGCATAAAGCTCAGCTCATGGAGGTCTTCTAAATGCGACTAAAGAGCCATGTATTTATAGTCATCTTTGGAGCCAAGATTTAAATTTGAATCTTGCCTAAAATCACTCTCCAATCTTTTGGTGATTGATCCTCCTACTCACATAATCAAAATTCATGGTTTTTCTTTCCTTTTTCATCAAGTGGACTCAACCACTTAGATTCCTTTACTTTTACTTCAAGTAAAGTCTCCAAAAATTACAAGAGGTAGTTCACAAGTGAACTCTACAAGGGGTTTACATTTCCTTTAATTTTCTAAGCCTTTTGATGACCCAAGCCATCACTTGGACTTGAAATGGACTTGTTCCAACAGCTCCCCCTCAAGTCAAGTGATCTTGAGGTCTTCAATCTTCTAAGATTACCTACAAACCAATCATAGCCCTGATTTTGCAAAGCTTTGTACCATCCAATGCTTTGGTTAGAATATATGCACATTGTTGATGAGTGGACACATATGATATTTGAATCTCCTTGCTCACAATCTTCTCTCTTACATAGTGATAATGAACTTCAATATGTTTAGTCCTTGCATGAAAAATTGGCACCACAAATATTTGGAGTTCCAATCTCCAAACCAAGTTCTATGAATAGTGTCTTCATCCACATAGCTTCTTGAGTAGCTATGGCAAGACCTCTATATTCAGCCTCTATGGAGGAGAGAGCAACTATGGGTTGCTTCTTGGATGACCATGAAACAAGTTTTGAACCTACAAAGGTAAGATAACCTGAGGTGCTCCTTCTGTCTTCCTTGGAGCCAACCCAATCTGCATCAGAGAACAATTTCAATTTTAAACTAGATACATAAGGGTATTATAACCCCTCATTCATGGTCCCTTTGAGATAGCTGAGTATCCTCTTGGTAGCCTCCATGTGAGGTTTCCTGGGTGTGTGCATAAATTGACTTAGCACACTCACACTATAACATATATCAACCCTTGTCAACGTGGCATAGTTCAAACTACCCACAAGGCTTTGATAACATGTCACATCTTCTATGAGTTCACCTTCATGTGAGCTCAATTTATGATTAACCTCCATTGGAGTACCTGCAATCCTGCAATCTTGCATCTTGAATTTTTCCAATGTCTTTAATGTACTTTCTTTGAGTAAGAAACAAACCATGATCTTTGTAGACAACTTCCAATCCTAGGAAGTAGGTAAGTGAACCCAAATCACTTATCTTGAATTCTTCTCTCATATGTTCTTTGATTCTCTTCATGCCATCTGTATCATTTTCTTTAAGTATAATATCATCTACATACACACACAAATAGATGACTTCAGAATTACTCCTTTTTATGGATAGTGATGGATCTGACTTGCTGGGTTGAGATCCTTTGTCCTGCAAGCATGAGGCAAGCATGTGATTCCAAGCCCTTGGGGCTTGTTTGAGTCCATATAAAGCCTTATTAAGTTTACACACATAATCAGGATATATGTCATTCTCAAAACCAGGTGTTTGTGCCATATATACCTCTTTTGTTATCCATCCATTAAGAAATGCATTTTTTACATCCAATTGAAGTATCTTCCAATTCTTGGAAGAGGCAATACTAAGCAAAACCCTAATTGTGGGCATCTTTGCCACAGGAGACAAGGTCTCTTCATAATCAATTCCCTGAGTTTGTGCAAAGCCTTTTGCCACAAGCCTTGCCTTATACCTGTTAATGGAGTCATCTAAGTTCTTGTTCAATTTGTAAATCCACCTTGAGCCTATCACTTTCATTGATGGAGACTCGCGAACCAACTCCCAAGTGTTATTCTCCTCAAGATCTTCAGTTTCTTCTTCCATTGCATGCCTCCATTGTGATTTCTTCTTTGCTTCCTCAAATGTTAAAGGTTCCTCTTGTTTATGTCATGTGCTAGATAGATTGAACGTTTAGTGACTATAGAAGTATCAAATCCATATGTTTCCAGCTTTCTTTTCTCCCTCATGGACCTTCTTAGGCCATGATTTGATGTTTTTGCCTCTTGTCCAAGTTCCTACACTTTTGCTTTACCTTTAGACTTCCACATTTTGAGTTTTTCATACTGAGTTGCTTCATCATCTTTTGAGGTATCTTGCTCTTCAACTTTAGAAGAATTATCCTTAACAAGTTTTGGAAAATCTTCTTAAAGATCATAAGGTAGGTTGAACTTTCTACATGAATCTTCATACCAAGAACTATTCTCATCAAATACTACATCTCTACTCACAAAGAATCCTTTGGTTGTTGGGTTGTATAATCTGTAGCCCTTTTGATTGTTGTCATATCCAATGAATACACACCTTTCTACTTTGGGATCCATCTTGCCTCTAACCTGTGAAGGAACATGAGCAAGAAGGAGACATAATACCTTGATCCTGATATTTAAGCATCCTTGCTAGGTCCCCATACATCTGTATGAACCAACTCCAAGAGATCTCCATGCAGATATCCTTTCTTCATGAATGGTAACTTGTGAGACTTTCCAAATTGACATGCACTACACTTATAAATCATGTGTTGTTTTGACAAGTTAGGGAGTCCAAGTACACTTTGGTCCCTGCAAATTTTCTTTAATGATCTTTCACCAATATGTGCTAACCATTTGTGCCATACTTTCTATTTTGTGAGTGTCTGTCTACCATAATTAAAGAGAGCAATGTTTCTAGTGTCTTGTAATTCAAATGTGAACAATCTACCTGTCTTTTCACCTTTTGCAATTCTCTTGAATCCTTGAATTAGATCTTCAACAAATGCTCCCGCTTTTGTGAACCTGACTTGCAACCCTTTCTCTACTATCTGCCCAACACTTATCAAATTCTTTGTAATGGTAGGGACATAGAGTACCTTACTGAGTAGGTTGATGTTTCCATCAGGTGCTTTGACATTTCCTATTTTCTCCACAAGGTGTCTTGTATCATATCCTATTTGTACCTCATACTTGTTCCTTGGATCTTCTAAATCTGATAGGAGGGCCACATTTCCTGCCACATGATTGGAACAACCTGAATCTATGTAGAAAACATGCTCATCAGATTTACCTTGTGACATGGCCATATTCATGATTAGCAATGAGTCTTGTTGATTTGATTCTTTTGTGTAGTTATTGAAGTCTCTTCTTCCTCTATTGCCTCCTTGATAGTTTGAATGGTTGTAATTGTTGTGGTTGCCATGGTAATTGTTTGACCTTCCTCTTGAATAGCCATAACTTCCTCTATTGTAGTCTTTGCTTCTTTGATTCCTAGAATTCCTAAAGCAATTTTTAGTTGTATGATTAGTTAATCCACAAATAGAGCATGAATTAGAGACTTGGGATCTCCCCTTGCCTTGTCTTCCTCCTCTACCTCTACCTCTACCATGTCTTCCTCTACTTGCATAATTAGCTTGATGTGTACCTGCTTCATCATCCACTTTCTTTCCTCTTCCTTTGTTTTCTTTGGACTTGCTTTTATCAGTATACAAAGATGAAGATTGATTACCTTTGGAGCTTTCTCCATTCTTGATAATCTTGGCCTCTTGAGTAAGTAGTTGTCTTATGAGTGTGTTGAAATCTGGTACATGCATATCCATGTATAGATCCATAATTGTGGTGAATGCTTCCCACTTTTCATATGCCTTGAAGCCATTGATGACTTGCCTTACAATTTGTTCTTCATCTATTACCTCTCCAATGCTTCCCAACTGATCTGCTATGTCCTTGAGCTTTGTGACAAAATCAGTCACATTTTGTTTGGGAGCTTTCTTGAGAGTTGTGAAGTCTAGACATAGTTGATGCTTTCTAGCCTTTGTACTTGAAGAGAAGAAGGCTTCAAGTGCATTCCACACTGCTTGAGATGTTTTACAACTTATAATGTGAGGCAACAAAAAATTTGAGATAGAGTTGAGGATATAAGACCTTGCAACTGCATCCTTGGAGCACCATGTGCTCAATCTTTCTTGCTCTTCTTGTGTTGGTTGACCTTTGTTACTGAAACTTGGCATAACTTCATCTCCAACTATATAACCATATAAATTCCTTCCTTGAAGATAACCTTCCATCCTTAATGACCAGGCTGAGTAGTTACCTCTATTCAATTTGTCAATTGATGAAGGAAATCCATGTGCCATGTTATCCAACCTTGCTCTAATACCACTATGAAGAGATGGATTTGTAGTTGATGAAGATGAAGTGGTGCTGCAAAAACTTTGCACTACACCAGCCAAATGAACTTCAGAGATATGTGCTAGGCCCTTTTAGCTTGCCAAAGTATGTATTAAACACCCTATGTACCTTGGAAGATCACTCTCAAAAAGATGAATCAAAACAAATAAGTTGAAGTAGATTCAAGAGCCAAAACCTTGCTATTTATGTTCATACACCTGACAAAAGTTTTGAACAATTCTTTGGCCACAATAGCAATTGACTTGATTCCTTTTGGGAAACTCTTATTAGCTTAATAAGATAACAATAAAGAGTTACTTCATCAAAAACTATGGATTATACAAGGAGAAAATAACTTAGCAAGTCATAGGACCATCCCGATTTTCAGGGGCTATAGCAGTACTCAGACCCGTGAGTAGAAACATGGCAATATCTCATGATTGCAGAATTCAACACTTATGAACCTTTGTAGTCCTATACTAGACAGTGTTCTGATTCTAACAAGCTTTGAATCATGGAAATTGGTGAAGCACACACTGAGAAACATATCTAAGAAAGTGACTATTCTGAGAGAGTGCTAACAGAGAAGTAGAATATGATCATATATAGTCGACTTCAAATGAACATAGCTGACGACTGAAACATCCAATTGCAATGCAAAATTGGTGACTATATATTAGACTTAGAGAGCTAACTTTACCAAGTTGAATTACTGAAAATGATGCACCATGCTTAGAGAAATCATCTCTGCAATCTGACTGAGAAAATTGAGAGATATGGCAGTGAACAGTACACTTCACAAAACCATGAAAATATGAACCCAAATGATCATGGAAGTGAAAGTATATTGATTTTTAAATACAATGGACTTACTAATACATATGTGTGCCTTGAAACCACACCTTGATATTATGGAGGTCTTCTAAATGCGACTAAAGAGCTAGGTATTTATATTCATCTTTGGACCCAATATTTGAATTTGAATCTTGCCTAAAATCACTCTCCAATCTTTTGGTGATTGTTTCTCCTACTCACCTAATCAAAATTTTTGGCTTTTATTTCCTTTTTCATCAAGTGGACTCAACCACTTAGGTTCCTTTACTTTTACATCAAGTAAAGTCTCCAAAAATTACAAGAGGTACTTCACAAGTGAACTCTACAAGGAGTTTACATTTCCTTTAAATTTCTAAGCCTTTTGATGACCCAAGCCATCACTTGCACTTGCCATGGACTTGTTCCAACAATGTTGACACTAATGTCACAAAGGCTATACTTGACAATGTTTCTTCATGCAAATGTGATAATGAAATAAAAAAAATGCACATGATGCAAGTCAGGTAGTGGTTTTAGGAGATTCTATGGTAGTTTATTATGGAAATGATGGTGATGTCACTTTCTTCTATGGTTTATCTCAATATTCCTTTCATCATTGGATGGAAGACATATGGGTTGGTTTCTTGATGCATTGGTCAATGTCCATGTTACTTGAGTTCATGAGTGGTTTTGTCTAATCTTAGTTCATGGACATGTTCACATGCTTGATTGTTCAACATATGACATCAAGGGTACAAAAGATGTATGCCTTATGTTGCCTAGTGCATCATCATTTACACTCATACATGTACATTATGTGCCTTGATTCCTTATTATCTTCATACCAGTTCATCAATTACGGGACAACAATTTTCATGTGTCACTTGGTGAGCATCATCTGCAATTGGATTCAAGATAGCTTATGCTGGTCAAAGGTGTCGAGATTGGGTGAAAGTATCCATTGGAAGTTCTTCATGTGAGGAACATTGTTGTGTTAGTGGATGTTCATCCTTATGTGCAGTGTGAGACTTGTCATGTCTGATTTTTTCTACTTAGAGATAGTTTTATTGGCATTAATCATGCACATGTATGGCAAGATTTTGATCTTCATGTAAAACATGCTTTGTATGATCATGATGCTTACGTAGAGCATGGTTTGGTTGATCATGTGGATTCTCACATGGAGCACACCTTGGAAACTGATATAGAGAATATTATGGATGCTCATGTAGAGCATTGTGATGACATGCAATTAGAGTTTTATCACCATTTTGACCTTGGTGTTGATGTTATGAGATTATCTTATGTGGAGCATGATGATACTCTTCTCTTGGTAGATCATGATGTCTCTTACTATAGAGAGAATGTAGTAGAGCAATATAGCTCGTAGGATGCAAAACTAGACATATTTTTTGTTGATAAGATGGTTGTTTTGGATGCTAAGAAGTCTATAGTTATGTAGTAATTCTTGGATTCTCTCATGTCAAATGTTGACATCAATACAACAGTTTTGATGTGGCGTTTGGATGCCTTGGATACAAGCATTATTGACACGGGTAGATTATCTAGTATATCATATGTTTCATCAACATTTGAGAGTTTGATGTATGAGCTATTATGCTTGAGACCTGTTAGAGTATTTGCACTTGGGGTTTCCATTTGTTTGATGACTGATATAGGCTAGAGTAAGTGGTAGCCTTGCAAGAGCTTCATCAGTTCTTGAGATAGTCACATGCAATCTCAACTCTTGTCAGTTTTGAATCTAGAGTAGTTTTAGATGCATGATTGCACCTTTTTTGAGGCATTTGGTGTAGGTTGGTCTGTATGGCCTGAGATCTAGACTCTTCCTATACATTAGTGTATGGTCCTACATTATTCTTTATATGTATGCTTGTAGTCACATTGACCCTTGAGTGGGAGAAATTTTGGGGATTGGATAAGGATCCATATGACCCTCCCCCTATTCACACACGCACACACACTCACACACACACACACACACACACACACTATATATATATATATATATATATATATATATATATATATATATATATATATATATATATATATATATATAATGCGATTGTCTTATTACTCAATTGAGAGGTTTGAGGTTTCCCATCATACATCGTGTGCTACCTCTCTCATCTCTCCCCCCTCTCTCTCTCTTCATCTCCTAACTTCAAATGCATGTGCTTCTATCACAAACGATCATAGAATCCTAGAAAATCTTTGAGTTTCTAACAATATGTCATTGGAAAGTCCCCAAGGGGATGCAACTATAGATGTTGTGCAAGTGATTTGGAGTGGATCAGAGCAAGTAGAATCAAGTACAATATTTGAAGCAATCATGCAAGTGTGGGCTAGCTCTAATTCTAGGAGTCAAGAATCCTCATGGGAGGCTAGAGATCTTTAATTTTTTTAGAAATTCAGGAATTTTGAGAGTTTTTGGAGTAATTAAGTTTAGGCACATGGAGCGTCAATGATTCATATGAGATGCACATAGTCTAGTGCCCATCATATCGAGATTTACTTTATTGTCTCTGGTTGTTGAATATTTAAGGGAAATTAGAATAACATTGCCCATGGATTTTGACCAATGTTGTGTACTCAGCTATATTCATTGATAAACTTCTAGAGTGTTATGTAGTTCTTGTATTGCAATAGAATGTGCACTGTGCATACAAACTACCATGGCTATCATTGTGCATTGGGCATTCAAACTACCATGGCTATCATGATTGACTAACAGAATCACAAAGGGAATGGGGGTTAGATGTCCTATGAATTGACCCTAATTGGACACTCATGAATGTGTATCCCAGTCTACATTGGGAGGGCGTTGGTAATTGTGTGTCATATTTTGTTTCTTTTTTGTTACTCCTTGTTTCCATGAGTAAATATCGTCCTAGGTAGTTTGAATGTGAATGAAATAATTATGTTTGAGTCCTTTCTAAAAAACATGCCTTTGAGTCCATGAGTAAATACTGGATAAAATGTCTTTGGATTCTTGTGCTTTCTTTTTTATCAATATTTATATTGAGAAGTTTCATTCTAGTGAAAATGATTTTCTAAAAAGTGCATGCAACCATGTGAGGGAAAAATGAAGCTAACATTGGGAAGTTGGTTTGATGGAAGGTTTTATATCCAAATATGAAGGGGCGTGGAAGATCTATTCCCATTGATTGGGAGAAATGCATCTCCTTGTCTAGTGTGATGCCTTTTGTTTGAGAGAAATAGGATATTCATGTTGATTGTTTTATACATTTGTGGATTTTAGAAAGGGAATCAATCACATTTTCAAATTTTCTCTAATTAGTGTGTGTTACATAGGAATGGATGCTTCCTGCCAAAGAAGATACAAAATTAGAGAAGATTTGTGGGTATGAACATGGAAAATTTCCATCTCATGAATTCATGAATAGCTTCTAGATTTTTTGACCTAGTTATCTAAAAACATTCTTGAAGAATTCTCTAGAAAATACTCTAATTTTTCTATTTCAAATTGTGAATAAAGTGGCACTAAGAGTGGGAGATTATATAATCCCATTCCTCACTTGTAATAGGTTCCAATTTTTTTCTCATTTATAATTTTGGAAAGTGGAGGAGAGAGCTCTCCATTAACTCAAGCGCCCTTAATCTTTATATGTTTCCATGTTCTCCACATATGCTTAGGGCTTATGATTGAAGGGTTTGCATTTCTTACCCTCTCCAAAGCATGATCATTGTGTTTTCATGCTAATCTTGCTTGTGTGTGCTTGCACTTCTATGTTTTGGACTCAATTTTATTAAGTGCTAGAAGGTGATTAGGGAGGAGATTAGTGAAAGCTTCATCTTTAAGACATCCATTGCATTTTTTGTATATTATCAACTTCACTATGTAGGTTCTTCTTGTTAGATTGATATTTATTAATGTATATTGATTTCTTTCCTATAGCATATGGACATGCTTTTTAGTACCATTGTGTGATGGTAAGTGGTTGTTTGAGCAAGGTATGTCTCATTGTGAATGAGTTTTGGTGTCTAGATCTCTAGAAAAGTAAGATTAATGCTGCTTTTTTTGCCTTAGATAAGGGTTGAAGGTGACATAAGAGATGAAAATAGGTGTATGAGACTATAGGAGTGGACTAGGAGGGTTAGGAGTTGCATTTACATGTCCATTGCATTTTATCTTAATTCTCATATTTCTTTCATTTTTATTTTCACTTTTCTTTATTTCATTCATGTGGTTGAGCTCATGGATGAAGCTACTTCTATTGTGAAAACTTCTTTATAACAACACACACTAAAAAACGAGGTCTCATAGTCATTGTTCATGGATTTGAATGCAAAGACGAGTTAGGAACATCCTGATGAAAGTCCAGGAAGCACTTGTTGTTGAAGGTACAAGCTAAAACCCTCAGATGGAAGGTGAAAAATTTAGATAGTTGGGTAAGGGAGCATCCAAGTGAGTTGCAACAAAAGGCCTTAGCATGATCAAGGTGAGAAAGGGGAGCCAGGTGGTCAAAATAACCTCCAAGCAAGGAGGTGGAAAAATGTATTCAAGGAACTTGGATACGCAAGCTAAGGTAATTGATGACATATTTTCAAGACTCGAGTAAGATTAAACTTTAGGATAGTGTTACACTTATATGTCCCTCAAGTAGCTTTGATGTGAATCATTTCCCTATACATGGGCACTTTTTACTCTAGTTTTGACTAGAGTTGTTTTTTCAATGTAAGCACATATACATGATATACTCATATGTGGTTGTACTCTGTACTTAGGAGTTCACTCATTCTCATATTACTCATCATCTATCAATAGAAAACTCTTTTAGAAATCAAAAGTCTATATGCTTTAATCTCATTTGCTCTTGTTTGTACTTCTATTCATGCTTTCTCACTCACTCACACACCCAAGAGTTGTATCACTGCAATTTCATCTCCCGCTCAACCTATTTTTTTTCACAAAGTCTTTGTGTGCACTTTTGATAGCACAAATCAGTTTGGGAGCATAGAAATACGAATTTCAACACTTGGAAATCATTTCTACTAGGTGCATTGGAGTTTTAACCCCCTTTTCAAAGCCATTCGTGTAGTCAAATTTTCCATCATAGTTACAATTTGTGAGTTATATTTCAGCTTGCATTTTAGCTTTGTTGAAGTTCATTTCTTTTCACTTTTTTCTTTGGTGGAATAGCAAACAACAATGACTTGTTTGGAATGCTTAAACCTGAAGATAAGCATGATGGGAATAACTATCCAATGTGGTCTTACATAATGAAGCATGTTCTTGCTGCAAAGAAACTATGGAATATAATGACAAATGTCCACAAGTGACCCGGCGGTTCTTCTACTATGCAACTAGTTGTTATAGATTCAAGATCTTCTTCAAGAACAATGAATATGCCTTCTCCTCCTTTGCAAGAGAAACTTATATGGGATGGAAAGGATTCTCAAGCTTATACATTGATTTCCCGTTCTATGAAGCGGAATATTGTTCCACACATCTGATCGTGCACTACTTCAAGATGAACTTGGTATACACTTGCTTTTTTGAATTCCATGCATAATGAAGAACATGTTGCATAATTGGGAAAATAGCTTGAAGATGTATGCATGGTTGAAAATGAGTCAGTGGATGTAAATATTACATGCGTCAAGGATTAAAGAGCAATTGGCAAACATTGATGAAATCATTCTGGATGCATCAATCATCTCTACACTACTCACATGATTGCTAGAATCTTTTCAGAGTTTTCCTACTACACTTAGTTTTTTTGCAAAAGAAAATCCAAATATATGTACTTTTGATGAGGTTCTACCTCTTCTTTTGCAAGAAGAGCAATCAAGAATGAATAGGTGTGGTTTGCTTGAGAGAACACAAGCACTTTCTTTTACACAAAAAGGAAAAAGCAATCATGGTTTATCTTTGGGTTCCTCAAAAACCAAAGTTTCTGAGAAAAAATAAAAAGAAAAAAGAGCGGCAAGTATCAAAAAATTGGATATACCATTGATGAATGTAGAATGCTTGCCAAGCATAATGAAAAGAAGAAAGAATCTAGCATGTTTATTGTTGAGAATACATCCAATGCAAAGAATGATGAAACCAATGTTGCTCAAGGTGGTTGAGCATGTGCTCTTACATATCATTATGATTTATCATCACATTATACATGTATGATTGTGAATGATGTTGATTTGGATTGGCCTTTTTATAGTGGTGCTACAAAGCATATCACTTCATGAAAAAATTTTTTTGCATCTTTGAAAGATGTACCCAAGGGTGGACATGTTGTATGTGCAAACAATGTGTCTTATCTTTTTATTGGAGTAGAGAAATTCAACTTATCAATGCAAATGGAGGTGTTGTTACTCTCAAGAATGCATTGTATGTACCCGATATCTAGAAGAATTTGATTTCTATTCCTATTATTGTTGAATTCATGTACACTTTGTTGATAACAAATGTATGGTTCATGATTTCAGCATTGGTGATGTTATTGTGATGTTGGGGACATTATGCAATGGCTTGTATAGCTTTGGATTCAGCTTATTTGCTAAAAATTCAGCTTATCCTTTACTTGCAATGGCTTATCCAACACTTGATAAAACATTGTACCATATTTGTTGATAATTCACCTTATCCTTTACTTTAGTCTAAATTTCAGCCAAAAATTAGGTCCCAATATGTGTTTGATACACTCATGCCTTTGTTTCAAAGTAGTGCACTTGACTATGGCCATGTAAGCCATCCAAATGAGGTTCAGAGAGTTGAAAAATTTCAGCCAAATATGGTTGAAAATTTCTAGCCAAACACGAAAATTCCCAAAATTTGCAAAGTAATATAGTTGAAATTTTTTAGCCAAAAATTGTTGAACTTTTTGAGTCAAAATAGATGATATGTTACATGAGGAATGCATGCCTATCAAGGATGTACAATCTATGCCAAAATGTCTACAAACAACATTGCAAGATAGCAAGTTGAGGGCTCCTTTACTTGATAGAACAAGATCAAACTCTCACCATGCATCAAGTGTCTTTGTGGATGTATCTCTTATTGCAACCATATGTAATGAAGAGCCACTCACTTTTGAAGATGCATGTGATGACTCAAATTGGATGGGTCCAATGCATTCATAATTGGATTCTATTAACAAAAATTATACTTCGGAGTTATGTGAATCGCCAAAAGGTAAGAATACCATTGGTACTAAGTGGGTTTACAAAATTAAAAGGAAGTCAAAGGGTAGAATTGATTGCTACAAAGCTAGACTAGTTGCAAATGGTTATGCACAAAAATATGGCATATATTATGAGGAGACTTTTTCATTTACTTCATGCATAAAAACCATTCGTTTGGCGATTGCATTGGCTGCCCATCGTGGTTCGAAAATGCATCAATTGGATATAAAAATATCTTTCTTGAATGGTGATTTGTAAGAAGAGGTCTATGTGAAGCAACCTCTTTCTTGAATGGTGATTTGCAAGAAGAGATCTATGTAAAGCTTTCTCTCATTGCAACCACATGTAATGAAGAGCCACTCACTTTTGAATTTACATGTGACGGTTCGAATTGGATGCATCCAATGCAATAAGAATTGGATTCTATTCACAAAAGTTATACTTGGAGCTATGTGAATCACCAAAAGGTAAGAATACCATTGGTACTAAGTGGTTTTATAAAATTAAAAGGAAGTAAGATGCTAGAATCGATCGTTACAAAGCTAGACTAGTAGAAAATGGTTATGCACAAAAATATGGCATAGATTATGAGGATACTTTTACACTTGCTTCATTCATGACTATTATTCATTATGTGATTCCATTGGTTGTCCATCATGGTTGAAAAAATGCATCGATTGGATATAAAAATAGCTTTCTTGAATGATGATTTTCAAAAAGAGGTCAATGTGAAACAACCTCCCAGATTTTCCTTCAATGTTCAAGAGCATATGGTTTTTTGTTTGTGTAAGGCTTTGTATGGAATTAAGCAGCTCCACGTGCATGGTATTACAAGATACACAAACACTTGATTTCTCTTAGTTTTACATGTAGTCCAACTGAAAGCACACTTTACATATGCAAAGATGGGGCTGATCTTATAGTGCTTATTCTTATGTTTGTGACGTTTTCTACACTGGGTCATGTGATGAGAAAATTGGCATGCTTGTGGCTGATTTGCAACATACTTTTAATGTCACATATCTTGGTCTTTTGGAGTATTATATTGGCATCCGATTTGCATCCACTGACGAAGGGTTGTTGTGCATCAAGAAAAGTATATTGAGAAATTTACTTCAACATTTTGGTTTTGATAGTTGCTATCCTATCTTCACACCAGTGGAAACAAGATTAAGATTCACAATTGAGGATGTATGTGATACATTTGATATTTCTCTTTATCAAAAAGTTGTGGGAGGTTTGATATATGCATGTAACACAATGCCAGACACGTAGTATGTATTTTCCCAGTTGAGTCAATTTATGCATAGCCCTAAGACTAAGCATTAGCAAGCAGTAAAACATGTGTTTAGATATCTCAAAGCCACTTTGAATTTTTTCCTCTTTTATGGTAGAGATGCTCAACCATTATTGCATGCTTTTATAGATAGTGATTGGTATAGTTGTTATCATACATGAGTTTCCACTAGTGGTAATTGCTTTTTCCTTGGAGAATCATGTATATCGTGGTTGAGTAAGAAGCAACCTATTGTGGCCACATCGAGTTGTGAAGTTGATTATAGGGTAGTATTCATAGCTATAGTGGAGTGTATATGGTTGAGATGCCTATTGATGGATTTATGCAGCATGATTGATGCACCCATGTATATTCTCACTTATATTCAGATTGCATCAATGAATGTGATAAATCCGGTGTTTCATGTGTGCACAAAAACATTGAGCTTCATTATCATTATGTCAAAGAGTGCCTATTGATATATTTTGGTACTCATGTGCATGAACACACTTAGGACCGTCAAGGCACTTTTTTCCCTCTTTAGGAGGTTTTTTTTGCCAACTTGTATATATGCATATAACCCTAATGAGTTACTTATCTTTGTACATTCAGTTTGTAATACATTCGATATTGTGTGTTGTGCTCCAAGATTCTTCTTCTTCCTTGTGTTGTTCGCATGCTTCCATAGACCTAAAACTCCAACAATTGGTATCAAAGTTGAAGTCGTCACTTCATCTAGGGCATTGTCGATGCCCCACTGGCCACAATCTTAGAATCGCATGAAAATTGGTGATGATACTAAGGGTCATTAGGAGTTCAAAAAAGCTTCACCTTATGGAATCAAAACTTTGATTTGAGCTCACTTCGGCCTCCGAATGCACTATGCAATGCCTAAACAGATAATTTTTTCCTTTTGTGCCAAACATATATACAAGTTTTGGTTCACCAATACAAGTGGCTCAAAGTCTACCATAGGTTTAGTAGAGCTTGAAAGGATAGTTTTCTTCAACTTTTTGAGATACATCCATTTTTCTGCATCATGGTATCTAGCTGATGTATTCCATATGTTGGCTATTGAGAAAAAGTTGGATGGTACTAACTACCTGTTATGGGCATATATGATGTGTCATGTATTGGTAGTAGAAGGGTAGTGGAATATTGTGTAGGGTATTGAAAAATGCCTTACTATACCTATGAATATAGTTATTGAAGGTGATGCAGATGAAGTTGAAGATGATGATCTTCAGATTCTTGTTCATGTTGTAGTTCCTATTGCACCTACTATAGAGCAACTTTGTTGGGATGGCAAAGATGCTCAGGCACATGCATTGATAGCTTTTCATGTTAAATGTGCCATTATCCCTCACATTCGCTCTTTCAAAATAGCAAAGGTTGCTTGGGATGCAGTTGTCGCTTTATAACAGGCAAGAAATGAGGCTTATATTGCTTACCTCCAAAAATAGTCAGAGAGTGGGCATATGAACCAAGGATATTCTATGGACAATTGTTTGACAAAGATCAAAGATTTTAAGGAGAAGTTGATTTCTATTGATGAAGTCTAGATAGTTCACTTCTTAATGGTCTTCTAGACTCATATCAGAGTTTTGCTCCTACTCTTCAATTGATGATGAAAGGCAATCTAAATGCCTTAAAATTTGAGTAGTTATTCTCTATTTTGTTGTAGGAAGATTAGTCCAGGTACAATAGATCCATTATGGGTGTTGCAGATCAAGCTTTCTTAGCTAGTTAGAAGGACAAAGGTAAATGGAGCTCATCTACTAGTAAGGAGAAATCTGCTAATGTTGCATAGTCAAGGAAGGAAGACAAAGATGAGAAGAAAATAGAAGAACGGAATTAATTATGCAAATACTTTAAAGGAAGATCATGTCATAAAGAGTTTTCCACAAGCGACAACAAAAGAGGCAAAGAAAAAAGAGGTTGAAATGGTTGTTGCAGAGGCCTCTACACCAAAAACAAAGTCTTCTAATCTTGTGCAAAATGAAGAATGGGTGTTTACTAGTGTTTGTAGTTTTGACCCATCTTCTCATGAGCAGTGTATGTCAGTAGACTCAAATGTTTGGTACTTTGATAGTGGGGCAACCAAACATATTACCTCATAGTGCAATTTCTTTAGTTCACTTGAGCCTGCCCCTTTAGGGAATACTATCACATGTGCAAACAACTCCTTATATCCTATAATGGGAGTTGTTAAGATAATTTTGATCACCGCTAATGGTAGTTCTTTCACATTATCATATGTATGTGCCAAGGATCAAGAAAAATTTGCTGTTAGTTTTGGCATTAGCTAAGATTGGCTTGGTTGTCAAATTTATTGATGACAGGTGTATAGTTCATGATCGCTCAAATGGTCATGACATTATTGCTTCTAGAATTTTATGTCATGGGTCATATAAGCTCATAGAATATCTAGAATATGTCAATGAATCAACATGTGCAGTTCAAGATTTTGAGGCTATTTTAGATGCAAAACTTTGGCATGCATGCTTTGGTCGTTTGAATTTTGCTAGTTTGCTACATCCACAAAAATCTAAAATGGTGTCCTATCTATCCAAAAATTGAGGCATCTTGTAAAAATGTTTGTGAAGGCTATCTTTTGGGAAAAATGTAGCATTCATCCTTCCCAGAAGATGGTTCAGTTCGAGTTACTTAGATAGCTTGTTCATAGTCATGTCCACAGTCTTGTGAAAACACCTTTTTAGAACTATCTTTGATTCATGACTTTTATTGATGATTTATTCAGGCATGCATGGATACATCAATTAAAAGAAAAGTCCAAAGTGTTTGTGATTCAAACAATTTTTTGTTATGGTTGAAAATTTGTTAACATCTAAAATGGGTACCCTTCATTATCATCGAGGGGAGGAATGCATGTCTTCTGATTTTAATGCATTTATGGCTGAGCGTGGGATAAAACATTAGTGTATAGTGTTTTATACACCCCAATAAATTTTTTTTGCTAAAAGAAAGATTAGGTTTCTCATGGAGATGGCGAGGAGTATGGTCAAAGGTCAGGTTTTACCACATAGTTTTTGGCTTGAGGTTGTTTTGTGTGCAGCATGTGCTTAATAGGTGTCCCACCAAATCACTAGAATCAATCACTCCATATGAGGCTTGGCATGGCCACAAGCCATCTGTTCTCATCTATGTGTCTTTGGTTGTCTGACATATGCATTAGTTCTTGAACAACAACATAAGAAATTGGATGATAAAACAGTGAAATTTATTTTTGTTGGATACAATTATGAAAGCAAAGGCTATCATTTGTATCATCCACAAAATAAATGTGTTTTGGTTATTTATGATTTTATTTTTGTGGAAGATGCAATTCAGCCATTACTTTCATGTACTAAGGAGACATAAGTTAGCTCCAAAGGTGTGTATGTCGCTTTGCTTCCTCTTTTTATAAGTGGACAGTCAAATGATGGTCTAAATGAGGCAATTTCTCAGCCTTTATAGGTTTCACATCATGATAGATCATTCCATTTTTTATCCAGATTTACATGATGCACTTATTGATGAGAGCGTTGATATAGAGGAGTCAAAAACTATGCCAAAATGGTTGGTGCAAACTTTGAGAGATAGCAAATTAGATGCACTGCTATCATATTGTACTTGTCTAGACCCTCATAGTGCTTCTTTTGCATAAGATTGCTGTGCAATTACTAGCTCTAGTCTTTGTGATGAGAATGAGCCTATTTCTGTTGATGAAGCACAAAAACCAAAAAACTGGATGGCTATTATGAAATCAAAATATGATGCTATTATGAAGAATGGTACTTGGTCCTTATGTGATTTGCCTCTAGGAAAAATTGCCATTAGCACTAAATGGGTATACAAGCTGAAATGTAAGCTTGATGGAACAGTTGTCAAGTATAAAGCTAGGCTTGTTTCAAAAGTTTATGCTCAAGAGAGAGGCATTGATTTTGATGAGACCTTTGCACCCATATGCCAAATGACCACCGTTTGTAGTATCTGATGCACTCGCAGCTAATCATGCAAATGATGTGCTTCTAATCATTGTTGTGTGTGTTGATGACATGCTGCTCATTAGTCCTAGTAAGAAGAAAATTACTAAATTTAAGGTTGATTTGCATGCCGTTTTTTAGATATCAGATTTGGGGCATTTGGATCATTATTTGGGCCTTGAGTTTATGCAAGTCGATGGGGGAATAGCTTTGTGTCAAACAAAATGTATTGACACATTATTGTAGCATTTTGGCCTTGAAGATTGTAAACCTATTGCCACTCTCATGGAAATAGGTTTACGGTTGAGTCTTCATGATGTAGGAGATGCATTTGATGTTGTTCTCTATCATTAGGCTATTGGATGCTTGATTTACTTATGCATAGCTTGGTCTGATATTCAGTTTGTTGTCTATTAGATGAGCAAGTTTATGCATTGTCAAGGTGGAAAGCATTTGCAAGTGGTTAAGCGCATCTTTCTTTACTTGAGTGGTACCTGTCTACTTGGATTGTTTTATCCCAAGGGGGGATCACTGTTGCCAAATTTACATGCTTTTTTTTACTCTACCTAGGCTGGTTGCTATGACAGTCATGTGTCTACTAATGGTTTTTGCCTTCATCGTGGTTGCTCATGCATAGCTTGGTTGAGCAAGAAGCAACCCACTATGGCCACTTCTAGTTGTGAGGCTAAGGATAGGGCAGCTTTCACAATGACTAATGAGTATGTGTGGCTCAGATGCCTTTTTGTTGATTTGGGTATTGTTTAGTCTTCTTCCACCACCATCTTCACTAGCAGTGGGAGCGCATTGGTAGTTGCGAGGAACCTTGTGTTCCATGCTCACACAAAACACATTGAGGTGCATTATCATTATTTCATGGAGAGGTTCTCTACTAGAGAGATCAATTTGGCATATGTACCCACACATGATAACATTGCATATCTTTTCACAAACACTTTGCATCGTGAGAAGTTTGAAGCTTTCCACAAAGCTTTGGGCTTACTTAATTTTGTGGATTGATCTCTTTCCACATATCTTGGTACTTCCTTATACATGAGTGCCAGCTCCTTGTTCATCGCATCACTCCTAGGGTGGATTTGTTGATATGTTTTGGTAGTGATGTGTTTGAACATAGTTAGGACCATCGGGGTACTTTTTTTCCCTCTTTAGGGGTTTTTCCCCCAGCTTGTATATATGCCTGTAAACCTAACAAGTTACTTATCTTTATGCATTCACTTGGTAATACATTGAGTATTGTGTGTTGTGGTCCAAGCTTCTTCTTCTTACTTGTGATGTTTGCATGCTTTCAACGACCTAAAACTCCAACACCTTCATGATGGAGGTATTGATTTGGTATATGTGTCTACACAAGATAATGTGGTAGAAATATTCACCAAATCTCTTCCATGGGAAAAATTTGAAGCTTTTTGCAAAGCTTTAGGCTTATTACTATGTGAGGTTGATCTGTCACTATGTGTACCTCAAGTAACTTTGATGTGAACTGTTTCCCTATACATACACACTTTTTACTCTAGTTCTAGTAGAGTTTTTTTCCCATGTGACCACATATATGTGATATACTCATATGTGGTGGTACTTTGTACTTAGAGAATCTATGCTTTGATCTCCTTCTTTGCTCCTTTTTGTACTTCTTTTCGTGCTTCCTCACTCGCTCACATAGCCAACAGATAGAGGGCTGTATATTAATATGATAGGGACCACTAAGAAATTAAGAGACAATTTTTATGTCATTGTCTATGATTAGAGGTGAAGTTATAGGATCATAGGAAGAATGCACCATGGGCAACATGATTAGCATGTACTCCCACAAGAGCTAGGGAAAACATTGTTCAATCTTGAGTGTGTTTCATGAACTTCTAGTACGAGAACAGTGAGCTGAGCATCCATAGCATATAGAGAAAAAAGATTCCAAGTTTTAGAACTTTGTTGAACTAGGAGAACATTGGCATGAGCTTTTTTAAGTGGAAAATGAGGTAGCATACGAGCATAGGATTTAGAGAATGAAAAAGGAATATAGGAAAGGGGTTGCTCCAGTATTACAGAGATGGTAATGGGGTGATTGATGACAAGAAGATTGTTAGAGCTCTACAATCTAGTTTATAATGGTTAATCCATCTCTTGATTAATTCTTGTAGGGGTAGTAGATTAATTAGGGTGTTAAAGTTGAATGTATGTCATTGATTGCTCATAAGATCACAAAATTGGTGTGTGAGTTGATTGCTCATTGATTGTATTGAGAGGGATATTGACTTTGAACCATAACCTCAAACACAATTAAGGTTTTATGCTTTCATATCAATGTTTAAACCATATTCATATGAGATTAGGACGTTTGAAAGAGTCTTTGAGAGAAGATGCATATCAAATATTAACTGGCTATAAGAGAAGGATGGTGACCGTACACATTTTCCAAAGCACCTCTTGTCTATTTAAGTAGGTAGCAAAAAGAACAAGAGAAAGGAAAAATTGGAAGCCTTCTTTGAAAATATAATGGGTTTTCTCTAAAGAAAGAATTTCATTATGTCAATTGAGCTTACGTAGAGAACAATCAAGTAAAAGAGTGGGTTTGACATAGAAAAAAATAAGTAATCCTAAGCATAATGCAGATAAATTACTTGATTCAAGTCTATAAAATTAAATTGGATGTGCATCAAGAAAAATATATGCTAACATAGAATCATCTTGAGGAAATATTTCTTGAGGTGAGTATTATGAAAGAGTATTTCTGATCATCATTGTATATGTTGATTTCATGCTACTCATTGTCCCTAATGAGAAGCGTATTGCTGAATTTAAGGCTAATTTTCATGCCTCTTTTGAGATGTCAAATTTGGGGAATTTGATCATTATTTGTGTATTCAGTTTATGAAAGTTGATGGGGTAATAACTTTGTGTCAAAAAAACATACTGACACATTATTGTAGTGTTTTGGACCTAAAGATTGCAAACCTATTGCCACTCCTATGGAAAGAGGTTTATGATTGAGTCTTCATGATGTTGGAGATTCGTTTGATATTGTTCTCTATCAACAGGTTGTTGGATGCTTGATTTACTTTTGCATAACTCGGCTTGATATTTAGTTTTTTGTAGCTTATATGAGTAGGTTCATGCATTGCCAAGGTGTCAAGTGTTGGCAGGTGGTTAAGCACATATTTTGCTATTGATGGAAGATTTCTCCTCCTAATGCACAATAAGAAGTTTGGACCCTACACAAGACCTAGCTACACTCAAATCAACCCTCATTAAAACTACTATTCCTCTCAATTCCTGAACCCAATGAACAAAAACTTTTAACCACATAAACTAGACCCAAAAGCTTTTCAATGAGCTATGAAGGACTAGCATTGGACACATGTAAACTAGTCAACTCAGTTACACAAAACTGATTTTCCTAATAGGTTCGAGATAGAACAACAGATAAAGAAAGAGTTATAATTGACAACACAGGAAGAGTTTTGGGAACCCTTTTGGCTTTAGAATTCTTATTTTATAAGATTTCTAAAAATTATAAAAAAAACTTAAAATGGAGCTTCCTACAGAGAGAAAATGAATTCCTAACAGGCTACTATGGAAATGAAGCACCCTTTGGAAAGGGTAAAAGAGATATACAAGAGAATATGATTTCTTATGAAAGACAATGGCTCAATAGCACATGTATAATTAGCATCCTGACTTCCTATCATCCATGCACACTTAGAATGAGCTTGGATGGTGCTTAAATAGCCATGAGAACCGTCCATGACTCTTCATATGTCCTCTATGTCTCTTCACATGCCCTCTTTGTCCCTTCAGCTACCTTGTGACCTTGTCTCTTCATTGGAGTGTGTTTTGGTGGATCAATGCCTCCTTTTGGATAAGTTTGCACCTTCAAACATGTTCTTTGACTTTCCTAATGTTAAAAAGCCTTCAATCAAAGTTATTTAGTAAAAAAACATATGCTTGAGCTTGCCTTAGAACCGCATAACTTTTAACAACCCCCCTCAAGCTTAAGCTCCTTTGCTTTCAAGTGTGGGGGTTGGTTCCTTCATACCTATCATGCCTTTGAGATTTTCAATCCTCTTTGAATCCAAGAACTTTGTAAGAAGGTCTACAATTTTCTCCTTTTTTGAGATGCTAAATATCTACCTATTTATCCACAATCTTTTCTCTTATGAAATGATAATGCACTTCTATGTGCTTGCTCCTAGCATGGAACATTGGATTCTTTGCAAGCTAGATACTTGAGATATTATCTACAAGCAATGGAACAATCCCAACCTGAATATCCAAATCCTTTAAGATTTTTTTAAACCACATTACCTCACATGTGAGTTGAGCAAGAGCCTCATATTTTGCCTCTATGGAAGACAATGCCATTGTGGGTTGTTTCTTTGATATCCATGGTACACAACTCTTCCCAAGAATCACTATATATCTTGAGGTACTCCTTCTATCATCCTTGGATCTAGCCCAATTAGCATCTACATAACCTTTTAGTTTCAAATCACAATCATATCCATAGTAGAGGCCTTCATTAATTGTACCTTTGATGTACCTTAGAATACTTTTACGAGCATTCAAGTGATCAAGTGTGGGTGCATGCATGAATTGTGAGACCACACCAACACTATAAGATAGATCAGGTCTAGTAATGGTAGCATAATTTAAAGACCAATCAAACTTCTATACACATGCTCATCCTTGAGCTTATCAGCTTGATCTATGCTCAACTTGACATTGCAATCCATTGGCTATCTCAATGGCTTACGACCACTCATACCAAACTTGTATAGCAAGTCAAATAAGTATTTCCTTTTCATAAGGTACAAACCCTACTTGACATATACAATCTCAATGCCTAAGAAGTAATTTAGCACACCAAGATTTGAGATTTTGAATTTCTTCCCCAATTTGGCCTTAATTTCTTTGATACCTACATCATCATCCTTGTTATGATTAAATCGTCAACATATATACATATGTACATAGACTTCTTGTCAAGCCTTTTTACATAAAGTGAAGGACCAACATCACTTGTTGCATATCCACATCTAATAAGGTACTCAACAAGCCTTTGATTCCATGCCCTTGGTGGTTGCTTGAGTCGGTGCAAAGCTTTCTTGAGTCTGCATACAAAATTAGGGTTTTTAGGGTCCTCATATCCCATGGGTTGTTGTATGTAGACAATCTCTTCAAAATTTCCATTTAGAGAATCATTCTTAATGTCTAATAGGAACGATTTCCACCTTCTAGAAGTTGCAATAGAAATCAATGTCCTAATTTTACTAATCTTTGCAATAGGACTAAATTTCTCTTATATCCAATGAGTTTGGGTAACACCCTTAGCTCCAAGTCTAGCTTTATACTTGGCTATGGATCCATCAAAGTTCCTTTTGATCTTCTAGAACAACCTATTTGTGACCATTTTCATGTCTTCTTGCCTATGTACAAGCAACCATGTCTAATTTTCATGAAGAGCATCCATCTCTTCTCTCATAGCATCTATCCATACCTTGTCTTGACAAACTTCTTCATATGTGCATGGTTCCTTGTTCTTACCTAACAATGAAGTTGTCATGTGTTAGACTTTGAATAGGGTGTTTAATCCTCTCCAACTTCCTCTCATAATCTATGTTAGAATACTACTTCCAAGCCCTCTTTTGTTTCACAAATTAGGAGTCACTACCTCTTCAAAATCATATTCATCTTCATTAGAATGAATTCTCTTTCCACATTACCCTTAGAAAATTGGTTGTGTCTACATTCTAAGCTTGGTTCACCTTCCTTCTCTTTTCATTTGATTGATGGACTCCTTGATGGACTTGAACTAGAGGGACCACTCAAACTTGTGCTAACTTGAGTTTGTTCTTCATAGACTTTTTATGTTTCCTCAATATCTTCAACCTACAATGCATTAAGTGGTTCATAATAAGGGTTAAGTTCATGAAATAACATATCTCTTGATACTCTAAGCTTCTTTTGTATGGGATTTTAACATCTATACCCCTTTAGTTCTATAGAGTGGCCTATAAAGATGCATTTCTCTGACCTAGCATCCATCTTACCTTCCCTTACCTCTTGAGGTACATGGACATAGCATACACATCCAAATATCCTTAGATGTGACGAGTCAAGCTTCCTTTGGTAATAAGCCTCATGTGGAGTAGCATCATGAACTCCTGATGTGTTCATCCTATTCATAAAGTAAGAAATGGTACTTGCTACATCAGCCCAATATGCAAATGGAACATTCATTTCATTTAACATGCATCTAGCTACCTCTGCAATTTGTCTATTTCTTCTTTCACAAATACCATTTTGTTGAGGGGTATACCTACATGTATATTGCCTCTTTATCCCTTAATTCTGTAAGAGCTTGGTAAAGTGATTGGAGAAGTACTTTCCTCCACCATTTAATCTTAGATTTTTGATCTTGTGGCTTCTTTCATTCTCAACTTGTGCCTTGAACATTTTGAATGTATCAAACACATCACTCTTGTGCTTGATGATTTACAATCAAATATTTCTAGAGCAATCATCAATAAAGGTTACAAAGTATTGAGAAGGCATTCGGTCTACGCCTCGATGAATGCCTTAATATTTTCTGCTCAACCTCGGATGTTCCCTACCTATAACCTGCATGTGATGGCTCTCTTGAAGGTCCCCATATATCTATGTGGACCAAATCCAAAACTCTAGGATCCATATAGCTAGATGGCTTGAAAGGCCTCCTAGTCTACTTCCCAAATTGACATGCTTCACATACCTCATGCAAGTTAGGTGTGGTGAAGTTGGAAGTCCTCTAAAAACTTCATCCCTCTACATATTTCTGAGCTTCTCAACATTAAGATGGCCAATTCTTTTGTGCCATAGATCAAGAGGTGCAATTTTAGATGACCCATATGCAATGAACATATACTTACCAGAATTTTCCTTGACTCCAAGTGCGAACATCCTCCCTTGCATTTCACCTTTGGCAATCAGCTTGAAACCATTCTTTGGATCCTCTATGAAGCATCCTTTATCATTAAGTTTGACTTGGTAGCCCTTCTCTACCATCTGGCCAACTGAAATCAGATTTTTAGTATTAGTGGGAACATGAAATGCCACTTTAAGTGTAGTTCTCTTGTTGCCATGTTGAAATCTTATGTCTCCAGTACGTCTAATGACATTCTCTATATTATCACCTATCTCAACGCATCCTTTGTCCTTGGGAACTTGCAAGTTAGTGAACATATCTGTCCTATATGACATGTGGTTACTACAACCACTATCTATGTATTGCTTTTCATCTTTGTCCTACAAGTGATCTCTATAGACATGTCTTGCCTTCATTAGAAGCATAGTTACCTTGATTCTTCTTTGAAGTACATTCATTTTCCCAATGGCCTTGCTTTCCACATGAATATCACTCATCTCTCTTGCCTTGATTGTTGTAACTACATCTACCTCTACCTCTTTGGTTCTTTCCTTGGCCTTTTCCATAGGATGTGCTAGCTTCATCTTCATTTGTGTCCTTGGACTGATTTTTGCTACCTCTGTCTCTTCCATTGCTTCTACCTTTCCCTCTATTTCCTACATATAGCATAGATTGAAAACCTTTACCTTTTTTTCCTCCTTGATACATCTCCTCATTGATCATGAGTGTGGTAAGTTGATCAAGGTTCAACATGTTCTCTCTAGCATACAAAGAAGAAGTGAATAGCCCGCATTTGTCATCTTCCTTGAGACCATTCAAACAATAGGCCAACATGTCATCATCATACACTTTGGTACCTATTACTACAAGGGAATCCCTAATGATTTTGGCTTTCATAATGTACTCATAGACTCATAGATTGCTTGGATTCTTGAGGTTGTTAAGCTCATTCTTCAGGTGCACCTTCCTAGCTTTGGTGTTAGTTGTAAAAATCTTCTCCAATTAATCCCACATGTCCTTAGTTGTATCCATTAATTGAATATGCCCAACCATAGTATTACTAACAAATTGTGAGATCATGAACATTACCTTTTTGTTTCTGATCTCCTAATCTGTCATGGCCTTCAACACAGCTGGGGTAGGTGCCATAGGATCCAATGGTACTACCTTGTCATTTAATCCATCAATGATGCCACCTAGATCCTTTCTTAGTATGAAGTTGAGCATCCTAAACCTCCAAGGCTAGTATTTGTAATTCTCAAGCTTCTCAATAGCATTGGAATTATCATCCATGATAAAAGTAGGTGTGTGTTACCTTTGTAGAATTTGTAGATAGCTTTATGATGGTGAGCACTCCTCTAGATGCTCCCCCTTGATGTAGCCTTCAAGTATTTCACCTTGTTGTCATGCTTCACTTCACATGTTCAAATGAGTCTTCTTGCACTAAAATTCATGTCTTCAAGATACTTTGATACCAATGATGGAAGATTTCTTCTCATAATGCACAACAAGAAGCTTGGATCCTACCCAACACCTAGCTACACTCTTACTAGCACTTGCTAAAGCTATTATATCTCTCAATTTTTGAATCCAATTAATAAACGGTTTTAGACACATACACAAGACACTAAGAGATTTCCAATGAGCTATCAAGCACTAGAATTGGACACATGTAGACTAGTAAGTGCATTCACACAAGATAAATTGAATTTCCTAAGAAGATTTTCCCAAAACCCTTTTGGGCATAGAATCCTTCTTTTATAATCTTTCTAACAACTACAAGAACTTTGAAAATGGAGCTTCCTATAGAGAGAAAATAAAGTCCTAACATGTTGCTATAGGAATTCAACACCCTTTGGAAAGGGTAGGAGAGATATTCAAGAGAATATGAACTCTTATGATATAAAATGGCTCAATAGCACATGTGTAAGTAGCACCCTGAGTTTCAACCATCCACACACATGTTTAATGAGCTTGGATGGTGCTTAAATAGTCATGGGAGCCTTCCATGTCTCTTCACATGCCCTCTTTGTCTCTTTGGCTATCTTGTGACTTTGTCTCTTCATTGAAGTATCTTTTGGTGGTTCAATGCCTCCTTTTGGATAATTTTGCACGTTCAAACATGTGCTTTGACTTTCCTAAGGTTTGAAAGCCTTCAAATGAAGTTATTTATTGAAAAACATATACTTGATCTTGCCTCAGAATTGCATAACTTTTAACGTCTACTTGAATGGTACCTAACCAGGATGTTTTATCCCAAGGGGGGGTCATTACTACTAGATTTACATGTTTTTTGACTAAGAATGGGCTAATTTCTATGACACACATGTGTCCACTAGTGGTTTTTTCTTCATGATTGGTAGCTCATGCATATTTTGGTTGAGCAAGAAGTAGTCTACTATGGCCACTTCTAGTTGTGAGGCTGAGTATAGGGCAACTTTCACAGTGAATTTTGAGTGTGTGGTTTATATGCATTTTGGATGATTTGGGTATTGTTTATTTTTCTGCCACCACCATCTTCACTAATAGGAAAAGTGCATTGGTAGTTGTGAGGAACTGTGTGCCTCATGCTTGCACAAATCAGATTGAGATGCATTATCATTATGTCAAGGAGAGGTTCTTTTCTGGGGAGATCAATTTGACTTATGTGCCCGCACAGGATAATGTTGTTAACCTTTTCATAAAGGATCTTCCTAGGGAGAAGTTTGAAGATTTTTGCAAAGCTTTGGTTTTACTTGCTTTTGTGGATTGATCTCTTTCCACACAGCATGGCACTTCCTTGTACATGAATGCTAGCTCCTTTTTCACTGCATCACTCTTGGGCGAAGGGGGATTTGTTGATGTAATTTGGTAGTGATGGGTGTGAACACACTTAAGATCATTGAGGCACTTTTTCCCTCTTTAGGAGGTTTTTTCTTGCAGCTTGTATATATGTCTATATGTGTGTGTATGTGTGTGTGTGTGTGCGCATCTTATGTGCTCACCTTGACATCTACACACATCACTCGCTCATGATCTTCATATCACCCTCATGTTTATGTCTCCATAGATTGACAATTATGAGGTGGATCTTCATGGATGTTGATGCTCATCATTGTTTTATGAGTGACACCAAAGTTTGGCACCATTTTCGAAGAGCACTACTCGAGGGCAAGCATGTGATGGTAAGAAACTAGAGTAGAGATGTTGGGGTGTAGCTAAGTATTTTTTGCAAGGTTTTTCTATTTTTTGTGATTATTTTCATCTTCATTTTTATTCCATCACCTTCATTCATCCCCCTACACCATCTCCATCTTCACTAGATTTTCACCTTCTCGGCCATATACCCACCTTCCCCTCACTTCCCCTCATTTTCTTATGTGCAGGAGAGAGAGTGATAATGCAAAAGAGCATTCTTGTTTTGCGTGTTTTTATTGTTTCTATGCAGATTGAACAATTTGCACAAGTATGACAAACCATTGCTCATCCTAAGGCAGCATGTTTGATCTATTGCAACATACCAAAAGCTGCATATTTTGGGAGATGCACCTACACAAGACGTTAGGACTCCTTAGTGCCATCCCAGTGGTCTAGATGAAATAGCAACATTTTGAGTTTTTGGCTCTATCAAGATAGACCAAAAACATCACAGACAAGCTCCATTGTGATAGCCACAAAACAAGACCCCAATAGAGATCTTCTATTGCCACAGACCATATCTTTCATGGAAAGACCACTCTATCATGACAAACCAATTCAAGGAGATCCCACTCTATCACAAGTGACCCCCCTATTACACTTATGTGTTCCTCGAGTAGCTCTGATGTGAACTTTTCCCTATACATGGGCACTTTTTATTCTAGTGCTGGCTAGAGATTTTTTCCCCATGTGACCACATACATGATTCACTCATATGTGGTGGTACTTTGTACTTAGGGATATTATTCAGCTCTTACTTCAGTTCAATTCATCATCAATAGAGAGAGCTATTCTAGACATCCATCTTCTCTGTGTGTCTTGCTACATTTGTGCTTCTTGTGTGTGCTTCTTGTGTGTCTCTCGCACTTCTACACACATCCAACAGTGCTATCAGAGCAGGTTCAGCTCCTTCTCACGTTTTGGTTTTTCGCGTCACAGTGCACACGCACTTTTAACAATGCAAATTGACTTTGGAGCATAGAAGAGTGAATTTCAGCATGCAAGAAACATTTCCACTAGGAGCCCTGGGGTTTTACCTCCATTTCGGTGCCATTTGTGTAGTCAGAATCACCATCAGAGTGATGGTTTGTGAGCTAAAATTTCAGCATTCATTTCAGCTTTCGTCGAAGTGAAGATTTTGTCACATTCTTGTTCCTTAGTGAAATGGTAGGCAACAATGACTTGTTTGGCATGCTTCAAGCTGAAGATAAGCTTGACGGGACCAACTATTTAATGTGGTCTTACATGATGAAGCATGTTCTTGTTGCAAAACAACTTTGGAACATAGTGGCAGATATGGATCGAAGACCCATAGGTTCTTCTACTTCACAGTCTACTGTCACTGATGGAGCTTCTTCTTCAAGTATAGTGGTTTCTCCTTCTCCACCTACACATGAGCAGCTTAGATAGGATGGAAAATATTCTCAAGCTCATGCATTGATTGCGCTTTCTATGAAGCGTCATATAGTTCCACACATTTAGTCATGTTCTATATCAAGACAAGCATGGGACACTCTTGCTTCTTTGTATGCCATGTGTAACGAGCATGTGTTGCATACTTGAGGAAGAAACTTGAGGATGTATGTATGACTGAAAATGAGTCTGCGGATGTGTATGTGACATGCATCAAGGACCTGAAAGAGAAATTGGCAAACATAGATGAGATTAATCTAGATGCATCACTCATTTCCACATTGTTGAAAGGATTACCAAAATCTTTTCAAAGCTTTGCCACCACACTCTGTTTGGTTGCAAAAGAGAATCCTAATATGTATGCATTTGATGAGGTTGTGTCTCTTCTTTTGCAAGAAGAGAAATCTAGAGTGAATAGGAGTGGTTTGATTGAGGGAACACAAGCACTTGCTATCTCACAAAAGGGGAAAAGCAAGTATGGTTCAGCTTTGGGCTCATCAAAACCAAAGCCTCAACCTTCCTCTTCCACTCATTCCTCTAATGATGTTGATTTGCAAAAGAAGAAGAGATGCAAATATTTCCGAAAGGCTGGTCATACTATTGATGAGTGTAGAAAGCTTGCTGAAAAAAATGAAAAGAAGAAGGAATCCGGCATGTCTATTGCTGAAAATTCAGCAAATGCAAAGAATGATGAAGCTAACATGGCTCAAGATTTTTGGGCATGTGTTGTTACATGTCATTATGATGCATCTTTGCATTCTAAACATATGGTTGTGAGTGATGCTGATTCGGATTGGTTCTTTGATAGTGGTGCTTCAAAGCACATAACTTCATGCAAAATATTTTTTGCCTCTTTGAAAGATGCACCCAAAGGAGGACATGTGGTGTGTGCAAACAATGCCTTTTATCGTATCATTGGAGTAGGAGAAATTGAGCTTACGGTTGCAAATGGAGGTGTGATTCTCTTGAAAAATGCATTGTATGTGCCCGGTATCAAGAAGAACTTAATTTCAATTTCGTTGATTGCCAAAGTTGGACTTCATGTACACTTCGTTGATGATAAGTGTATGGTTCATGATTTCAGCAATGGCGATGTTATCATGATGTCTGGTACATTATGTAATGATTTGTATCGCATGGATACATACAAGAGGGCTGCCTGGAATGCCTTGGTTGCTCATACTTCTTCCATGGCTGAAATGGATCTTTGGCATGCTTGTTTTGGTCACTTGAACTTCAATAGTTTGCTTTACTTGCAAAAGAAGGACATGGTTATTGTTTTGCCAACACTTGAGTCCATTGAAAAGCATGCATGTGAAGGTTGCATTCTTGGAGAAATGCATCGTGATTCTTTTCCAAAAGATAGTCATACACACACTACAAGAAAATTGCAGCTTGTCCATAGTGATGTATGTGGTCCCATCAAGAATCCATCTTTTGGGAAGCATGTATATTTTGTTACCTTCATTGATGATGCTACTCACCATACATGGGTGTATCCTGTGAAAGTAAAGAATGAGGTATTTTCTTGCTTCAAAGCATTTTTAGCTATGACTGAAAATTTTTCTTCACAAAATCTCTGACTCTACGTACAGATCGTGGTGGTGAATACATGTCACATAAGTTTAATGCTTTTCTTCATGAAAGAGGTATTTCACACCAATGTACGATGCCATATACACCTCAAAAAAATGGTGTTGCCGAGCGTAAAAATAGAACACTTCTTGAAATGGCACAATGTATGGTTAAAGGAAAGCATCTTCCTGATAGGTTTTGGATGGAAGCGGTCATGTGTGCAAACTATGTGTTGAATCGCTACCCTACAAAAGCATTGAGATTCATCAAACCTTATGAGGCTTGGAATGGTGATAAGCCTATGGCTATTCATATGCGTGTGTTTGGTTGTTTGGCATATGCTCTTATGCCATCACAACAACGTCACAATCTTGATGACAAGGCAAAGAAATGTATATTTGTTGGTTATAGTGTTGAAATTAAGGGATATCATTTGTACCATCCATTGACAAACACAATTATTGTGAGTTGAGATGTGGTATTTGCCAAAAATTCAGTTTTCCCTCTACTTGAATGCAATAAACAACCAACAATTAGCTCATAAGATGTGTTCGATACTCATGCCTTCTTTCCAAAATGGTGTGCTTGACTATGGACATGTAGACCAGCCAACTGAGTCTCAAAGGGCTGATAAATTCCAACAAAATAGAGCTGAAAATGCAAAGAATTTCCAGCCAAACATGACTGAAATTTTTCAGCCCAAAAATATCAAAACTGCTAGATATTTCCAGCCACATATGGCTAAACATTTGTGAAAAAATATGGCTGAAAATGAGCATGAAATTCAGCCCACACATGATGTACATGTTGAAGATGTATTACATAATGAATGCATGTCTATCAAGTGTGCACAAAGTATGCCAAAGTGGTTGAAACAAACTTTGTAGGATAGCAAATTGAGTGCACCTTTACCTCGTAGAACAAGATCAAGCTCTCACCATGCATCAAGTAATTTTGTGGATTATTCTCTTATTGGAACAGCATGTAATGAAGAGCCACTAACTTTTGAAGATGCATGCGATGATCCACAATGGATGAGTGCTATGCAATCATAAATGGATTCCATACATAGGAATGGTACTTGGGAGTTATGTGAATTGCCAAAAGGAAAAAATGACATTGGTACAAAGTGGGTTTACAAGATTAAGAGAAAGTATGATGGTAGCATTGATCGCTACAAAGCTAGATTGGTTGTTGTCACTCTAGCACAATGGCAAGTACCAACATGAGGAGATTCACCTCATAAATGTCAGTCCGCAGAGATGTGAGGACTGGTATGAAGACCGTGAGCAAGTGATGGCACAATGGTGTGAGTGAAAGCACACAAGCATGCACACACATACACACACATGCGCACAAGGCAAGAGCAAAGAGTGGAACAATGGAAGATATTCGATTACAAAAGAACTCTCTTACAAAGCTCAAATCTACAACAAGATAACCTCAAAAATGAGCTCTCTAGACCTTTTATAGTTTTTTGAGTGGTTTTGGCCCTGTCCAGACCTAGTGTCTGGCCTAGTTAAAAATTAGGTTCCATGGCTTATTTGGGGGCTCAAATAGAGTCTAAAAACTATGAAAATTGGTAGGATGATAGTTCTAATACTCCTCAAGCTCAAGAACTCCTTGGCTTGAATGAAATGGAGTTGCAAAAATGAAAAATGGTATTTACAATGGTTTTTAGTGATAGAAATCATTATTTTTATAGGGATTTCTTTTGAAAATTTGACATGTGCTTCTTGGAGCTCTCTACATGCTCCTTCTTCTTGTGTGTCGACTTCCTTGGTGCGCTTCCATGCTTTGTCCTTAACCTTGAGTGTCAACACTCCCCTCCTCTAGAGTCTGTCGTCCCTGACAGACCCTTGTTGTAGTGGTTGTTCCATGTAGTGCTTGGAGAGGTAGTGTCCAGCATGTACCAACAAGAGCGGTCCATCTTCCAAATGTATCTTGATCAGTTGTCTAGTTCTTCATTTTTTCACTGCTAGCCCTTGTAGGTTAGAGTCCCTTTGTATGTACTTCTTCCTTGTATTCCAACTTGATGGTGCATTTGTGAGCTTTCCAAAATTGCTAGCTGCTCAAAAGAGTTGGTCAATGTTGATTATGAGCAACTCTCGGCGATGGATCGCTTCCTTGGCTTGTTGTTGTCACCTTGATTGTTGATATATTTAGGTAGTGATGTGTGTGAACACACTAGGACCGCCAGGGCACTTTTTTCCCTCTTTAGGAGGTTTTTTTCCCCCGGCTTGTATATATGCCTATTGCCCTAATGGGCTACTTATCTTTGTACATTCTCTAGTAATACACTCACTATTGTGTGTTTGTGCTCCAAGCTTCTTCTTCTTCCTTGTGTTGTTCGCGTGCTTCCGCAAACATCTATCTCCAACAATTGGTATCAGAGCAGGTTGTCGCTTCATCTAGGGCGTCGTCGACACTCCTCCGTTTGCAGTCTCAGAATCGCACGAATTTTGGTGAGCATACTCAGCGTGTTTCCGAGATCAAAACAGCTTTGCTGTGTCATGCCGAAATTGCGATCTGAGCTCGTTTCGGCCTCCGAACGCACTATCACAGTGCTTGTGCAGGCTATTTTGTCTTTTTGTGCCAAAGGTATATACCAGTTTCTGTTCGCCAATTTAAGCGTCTCAAAGTCTGCTATAGGTCTAGCAGAACTCGTCTGGGCAAAACTGTTCAACTTTTTGAGATACAGTCAATTTTTTGCATCAAGGTATTTTAGTCACCGGCCATGGCTAAAAGCAGTGATGTATTTTGTATGTTGGTTGTTGAGGATAAGTTGGATGGTACCAACTACCCATTATGGGCGTATATGATGCGACATGTATTGGTTGCAAAAGGACTGTGGAACATTGTGCAGGGTGTTGAAAGACGTCCTGTTACACCTGCAACTACAGGTACTACAAATACAGGTGTTGGAGCTGATGAAGATGGTGTCGAAGATGATATTCTGTAGATTCGTGTTCGTGTTGTTGTTTCTGTTGCACCTACTGCAGAGCAAATTCGTTGGGATGGCAGAGATGCCCAGGCACATGCATTGATAGCTTTGTCTATCAAACGTGCCATTATTCCTCATATTCGCTCTTGTAGAACAGCTAGGGATGCTTGGGATACACTAACCACATTGTACCAAGCTAGGAATGAGGCTCGTGTTGCTTACCTTCGAAAACAGTTGGAGAGTGAGCACATGAATGAATGTGATTCTATGGACAGTTTCCTAACAAAGATCAAAGATTTGAAGGAACAGTTGATTTCTGCTGATGAGGTTATACCAGATAGCTCACTTATGCAGACCGTTCTGAATGGTCTTCCTGATTCGTATCAGAGTTTTGCTTCTACTCTTCGGTTAATGATGAAAGGCAATCCCAATGCCTTATCATTTGAGGAGTTAGTCTCTGTTCTGTTGCAGGAAGATCAGTCCAAGCAGAACAGGTCCATTATGCGTGTTGCAGATCAAGCTTTCCTGGCTAGTCAGAAGGGCAAAGGAAAATGGAGCTCTTCTACTAGTAAGCAGAAATCTGCAAATGCTACACATTCGAAGAACCAGGATAAAGATGAGAAGAAATCAGAAAAGCAGAAATTGTTTTACAAGTATTGTAAAGGGAATGATCATATCATAAAGAACTGTCCAAAACTGGCTGCAAAAGAGGCAAAGAAGAAAGAGGCTGGAATGGTTGTTGCAGAGGTCTCTACACCAAAAACAGAGTCTGCAAATCTTGTGCGGGAAGAAGAATGGGCATTTACTACTGTTTGCAGTTTTGACCCATCTTCTCATGAGCAGTGCATGTCTGCAGTGGACTCAGATGTTTGGTACTTTGACAGTGGGGCGACCAAACATATTACCTCGCAGCACAGTTTCTTCTCTTCACTGGAGTCTGCCCCTACAGGGAATACTGTCACATGCGCCAACAACTCCTCTTATCCTGTTATGGGAGTTGGTAAGATCATTGTGACTACTGCTGATGGTAGTTCTGTGGTCCTATGCAGACACCTTCTTTTGGAAACTATCTTTACTTCGTGACTTTCATTGATGATTTTTCCAGGCATGCAAGGGTATATCCATTGAAGGCAAAGTCCGAAGTGTTTTTGTGCTTCAAACAGTTTTTGGTTTTGGCTGAAAATCTGTCAGCATGTAAAATGGGCACCCTCCGTTCTGATCGAGGGGGGGAATATATGTCTTCTGATTTTAATGCATTTCTGGCTGAACATGGGATAAAACACCAGTGTACAGTGCCATATACACCTCAACAGAATGGAGTTGCTGAACGGAAGAACAGGTCACTCATGGAGATGGCGAGGTGTATGGTCAAGAGTCAGGCTTTACCACATAGTTTCTGGCTTGAGGCTGTCATGTGTGCAGCATATGTACTTAATAGGTGTCCCACTAAAGCGCTACAGTCTATCACTCCATATGAGGCTTGGCATGATCGCAAGCCATCTGTTGCTCATCTGCGGGTTTTTGGTTGTTTGGCATATGCACTAGTGCTTCAACAACATCGCAGAAAATTGGATGATAAGGCAGTAAAATGTATTTTTGTTGGATATAGTTCTGAAAGTAAAGGCTATCGGCTGTATCATCCACAGACTAAATGCATTCTGGTTAGCCATGATGTTGTCTTTGTGGAAGATGCTATTCAGCCATTGCTTTCATGTACTAAGGAGACATTTGTTAGCTCTAAAGACATGTATGATACTTTGATGCCTCTTTTTACAGGTGGACAGTCTAGTGCTGGCCCTAATGAGGCAACTTCTCAGCCTTTGCAGGTTTCATATGATGATGCAGATCATTCCATTTCTGATGCAAATTTACATGATGCACTTGTTGATGAGAGAGCTGATATTGAGCAGGCAAAAACTATGCCAAAATGGCTGGTGCAGACTTTGCGTGACAGCAAATTAGATGCACCTTTGTCATATCGTACTCGTTCAGGCTCTCATAGTGCCTCCTTTGCATCAGATTGCTATGCTATGGCTGCGTCTAGCCTCTGTGATGAGAATGAGCCTGTTTCTTTTGATGAAGCACAGAATTCAGAAAATTGGATGGCTGCTATGCAATCTGAATATGATGCTATAATGAAGAATGATACATGGTCTTTATGTGACTTGCCTCCTGGCAAGAAGGCCATTGGCACTAAGTGGGTATACAAGTTGAAGCGTAAACATGATGGTACAGTTGACAGGTATAAGGCTAGGCTTGTTGCAAAGGGTTATGCACAGGAAAGAGGCATTGATTTTGATGAGACCTTTGCACCTACATGTCGTATGACTACTATTCGGAGCATTTGTGCACTTGCAGCCCATCATGGTTGGAATGTACATCAGTTGGACATTAAAACAGCATTTTTGAATGGTGACTTGCATGAAGAAGTGTATGTTTTTCAGCCTTGTGGCTTTGTGTAGAAAGGGCATGAAAACCAGGTGTGCAAGTTAAAAAAGGCGTTATATGGTTTAAAGCAAGCACCACGTGCTTGGTATGAGAAGATACATGCCTATCTGATTGCACATGGTTTTGAGAACAGTCCAACTGAAAGCACCTTATATGTTAAGCGTGCTAATGATGTGCTTCTGATCATTGTTGTCTATGTTGACGACATGCTGCTCACTGGTCCTATTGAGAAGCATATTGTTGATTTTAAGGCTGATTTGCATGCCTCATTTGAGATGTCTGATTTGGGGCATTTGCATCACTATTTGGGCATTCAGTTTATGCAAGTTGATGGTGGAATGGCTTTGTGTCAAACGAAATATATTGACACATTATTGCAGTGTTTTGGCCTTGAAGACTGTAAGCCTATTGCCACTCCTATGGAGACAGGTTTACGATTGAGTCTTCATGATACTGGAGATGCATTTGATGTTGTTCTCTATTAGTAGGCTGTTGGATGCTTGATTTACTTATGCATTACTCGGCCAGATATTCAGTTTGCTATCTCACAGATGAGCAGGTTTATGCATTGCCCAGGAGTCATGCATTGGAAGGCGGTTAAGCGCATCTTTCGCTACTTGAGTGGTACTCGGCTACTTGGGTTGTTTTATCCCAAGGGGGGATCACTACCGCCAGATTTGCATGCTTTTTCTGACTCAGATTGGGCTGGTTGTTATGACACTCGTGTGTCCACGAGTGGTTTTTGCTTCATGCTTGGTAGCTCATGTATATCTTGGTTGAGCAAGAAGCAGCCTATTGTGGCCACTTCCAGTTGTGAGGCTGAGTATAGGGCAGCTTTCACAACGACTGTTGAGTGTGTGTGGCTCAGATGCCTTATGGCTGATTTGGGTGTTGGCCAGTCTTCTGCCGCCACCATCTTCACTGACAGTCAGAGGGCATTGGCAGTTGCAAGGAACCCTGTGTTCCATGCTCGCTCTAAGCACATTGAGGTGCATTATCACTATGTCAGGGAGAGGTTCTCTGCTGGGGAGATCAGCTTGGCATATGTGCCCACGCAGGAGAACATTGCGGACCTTTTCACGAAGGCTCTGCCTAGGGAGAAGTTTGAAGCTTTTCGCAAATCTTTGGGCTTACTTCCTTTTGTGGAGTGATTTCCACATAGCTTGGCACTTCCTTATACATGAGTGCCAGCTCCTTGTTCACCGCATCACTCCTAGGGGGGATTTGTTGATATATTTAGGTAGTGATGTGTGTGAACACACTAGGACCGTCGGGGCACTTTTTTCCCTCTTTAGGAGGTTTTTTTCCCCCGGTTTGTATATACGCCTATTGCCCTAATGGGCTACTTATCTTTGTACATTCTCTAGTAATACACTCACTATTGTGCGTTTGTGCTCCAAGCTTCTTCTTCTTCCTTGTGTTGTTCGCGTGCTTCTGCAGACATCTATCTCCAACAATGATGTCCTCTAATTCTTCCAAAGATCGCTTTCATAGTTTTCATGCCAAGTACTTGTAACCCATAATGGATGATGGGTAAGTGCATTAGTTCATGGGTTGAAAAAGATATGTGCCTTGTGCATGGCCTTGTAATGTGGCCCTATGCATGCATACTTGGGAAATGCATTGGAAGAAGTATGGTGCAAGAAATTGGGTCTTGAGCGAAGTGCTCAAGGGTACGTTGATGAAGAGGTTTCCTAATCTACCATGGTTATAGTGGTGTTACAATAGGAAATTCTTACCATGATGAAGGGTCCATGGATCTGCATCCTTCATGGTGTGCTCCCATTATGGTGATTGACCATTTGCCTTGTCTTGTTTGTTGATGGATGTCCTTGCTGATGGTTCACTGATGAGATTCTTCAATCCCATGGTCATGTCTCCACTCGTTGTCTTTTCTGCTTTTTTTCTTTTTTATCTTTTTTTTTTCTTTTTTCCTTTTTTTCTTTTTTTCTTTTTTTCTTTTTTTCTTTTTTTCTTTTTTTCTTTTTTTCTTTTTTTCTTTTTTTCTTTTTTTCTTTTTTTCTTTTTTTCTTTTTTTCTTTTTTTCTTTTTTTCTTTTTTTCTTTTTTTCTTTTTTTCTTTTTTTCTTTTTTTCTTTTTTTCTTTTTTTCTTTTTTTCTTTTTTTCTTTTTTTCTTTTTTTCTTTTTTTCTTTTTTTCTTTTTTTCTTTTTTTCTTTTTTTCTTTTTTCTTTTTTTCTTTTTTTCTTTTTTTCTTTTTTTCTTTTTCTCTTTTTTTCTTTTTCTCTTTTTTTCTTTTTCTCTTTTTTTCTTTTTTTCTTTTTTTCTTTTTTTCTTTTTTTCTTTTTTTCTTTTTTTCTTTTTTTCTTTTTTTCTTTTTTTCTTTTTTTCTTTTTTTCTTTTTTTCTTTTTTTCTTTTTTTCTTTTTTTCTTTTTTTCTTTTTTTCTTTTTTTCTTTTTTTCTTTTTTTCTTTTTTTCTTTTTCTCTTTTTTTCTTTTTTTCCTTTTTTCCTTTTTTTCTTTTTTTCTTCTTTTCTTTTTTTATTTTTTTTATTTTTTTACTTTTTTTTCTTTTTTCCTTTTTTCCTTTTTTTCCTTTTTTTCCTTTTTTTCCTTTTTTTCCTTTTTTTCCTTTTTTTCCTTTTTTTCCTTTTTTTCTTTTTTTTTCTTTTTTCTTTTATTTCTTTTCTTTTTTTCTTATTTTCTTTTTTTTCTTTTTTTCTTTTTTCTTTTTTTCTTTTTTTCTTTTTTTCTTTTTTTTTTTAGAACAATGGAATAAAACAAGAAGAAAGGTGTTAGCATCAATAAAATATTATACATATGTCAAATGTGTATCATGTGCCTGGGATTCTCAATTGTGTCTATGCACAGCCGTGTGAGGAGGCCCTATCTTAATGCATACTTTGGAAATGCATGACCTGAATGGTGCAAAAGACAAGGTTATGCCAAAGCCACATGGTTGTTGCCGATCGAGGCTTTTGATGTTACTTGCAGATTTGATGCAATCTTTGTTTGGAGGTGACGATTAGATCTTGAAATGATGTAATCCTCCTTATAGGGATCCATTTTAGAATAGTAGTTGGCCCTATAGAGGTCACCTCTGGCCTCTTCCTCTTTGGATGGTTGTTGAAACTTGGTGTCCAGCATGGTTGGCCCTTTGGTTCTGTGGAAGTTACTGGTACTTTTGGCTTCCAAACCCATATCTGTGATGGTTGTCTTCTTACTTTTGCCAAAGGGTTGAGTTTATCTTTTGTTGTTCTTTGTGCTCGGTGTTTACCTTTTCTCTCCTTGGCATCTTTGTTGAGACCTTTTGCATGGTGGAGAGCATAGGACTCTGTGCATGTAAGAGTCCTTTGGGAACCCACATGTGTAATAGCCCTTGTTGAGCTGCAACTAATTTCTTAGGCACCCAAATTTGTCGGAGATCTTCTGGTTGAGCTGGTCCTGGTTGCTGGTTTCTTGTCTTCGCATGGTTGGCTTGCTGGAGTGGGAATTGTGTTGGCAAGGCTGGTGGTTGCTTGCCTTTTTGTACCCAGATCTACTTGATGTCCGGAACTACTTTACTTTTGAAGCCCCTTTGTCTATTTGATATACCAGTTGTCTTGTACTGTTTCGGCTTCTTTTGAGGTTGAACTACTGTGGATGCTTTACTCTTCAAAAAAGAAGGAGGGTCTGGTTGCCTTTGCGATTGTCCTTCCATGATTGAGTTCTTCTGGATCATAGAGCTTTTTACACATACAACATCTTGTTCGTGAAGATTATTCTTAGAGGAACTATGAGAGTGTGTGATGCCATGATCTGTGAGCGTGCAGTTCTCTAATTCAAATGTAATGCATTGTTCGTGTACCCAAACTTGAAGAAGTTGACTTCTTAGGTTCAAGTTGACTGCATGGTCATAAATCCAATCTTGACCCAAGACAAGGGGCTCTGTAAGGTCCTCATCGTGACACACTAGCATGTTGACTTTCATTGAGACATCTTGAAGGTAGATGGGAAGTTCCACCTCGCCCAAACAAGGGGTTTCCGCACCTCCCAAACTTATGAGATAGGCTTCTATGGGCTTGATGTTCAATTGCATGTCTTGGCAGTATGAAAGTCTAACTGCACTAGTTTCTACCCCTGAGTCAACCAATGCTCTCACCGTCCTTACGCTCTTTCCTTGTCCTACCTCTATAGTCACAAAGGAGCATCAGTCGATTATTCGAGAAGTACGTATGCCCGATTTTTGGCACATGTCCATGTGATATTTTGGGGCTTTCGGGTTGACATCTAGGCCTAGTATCCTTAACTTATTTCTCCTAATGCACTCTCTCGCCTCGGCTTGCGCTTCTTCTCTAACCCTCAACTCTTCTTCTTTTTGCTTCTTAGCAATGTTGAGTCTCATTAGCATATCCTCTGTAAGAGGTTCTTGATACAGCTTGACTCGACATCCACTAATATAGTTTGGCAAGATGTCACCTTCTAGAGTGGCCAATTGAACCGCACTGCTAGTGGAAATTCTATTAATGATCATGGGTCCATATCCTCGTTTTTCCAATTTACGGGCATGTTGCTTAGTGTATAAACCAGCACCAGATCTCCTTCTTTCAATCCTTTATCCTTTACATGGGCATCAAAGTATGCCTTTTGCCATTTCTTTGCAACATAAATGCCCACTGCTGCTTGTAGCCTCGTCTCACCTAAACATTCTAGATCAAAGATCCTCGAGGACAACTCATGTCCATTCCACTCATGCTCTTGTGCTTAGGTTGGGATTAGGAAGTCCAATGGTAGCACAGCATTCTGTTCGAAGACCATCTAAAATGGGGTGGCATTGAGTACCATTTTGTAGGCAACTCGGTAAGCCCAAACAGCATGATGAAGTTGTTTGTCCCAATCAGAGCGTTTATTATTTACGAGTTTTGTCAATATGTTACATAGGATCTTATTCGTGCTCTTGGCTTGTCCATTAGCTTATGGATGATAGGGGGCAGACTTCTTATATGTATTACCAAGAATTCTTGGAGAAGGTTTTCAATAACTTTGTTCAAGAAGTGCATACCTCTATCACTTACTAACTCTATTGGTAACCCATATCTGGTGAACACGTTCTCAAATAAGAACTTTGCTATCGTGTGAGCATCATTCTTTGTTGTGGCTTTTACTTCTACCCATTTTGTAAGGTAATTTGTGGCTACAATAATGTATTCGGCATGGGAGTTTCTTCCTGGGGGTTAATGGGACCTACAAGGTCTATACCCCACTTTGAAAATGCACATCCTCCCATCATTGGTCTCAATGGCATCTCGTCTTTTCTTATCGGATATTGAGCACGTTGGCATGTGTCGTATTTCTTCGCATAGGTATGTGCATCCATATGAAGAGTGGGCTACCAAAGTCCTGAGAATAGAATGGTCTTGATTACTCTGTCAGGCCCAAAGTGTCCACCTGCAACACCACTGTGTGCAGTTTCCAAGACTCTCAGGTAGTTTGATTCATGAATGCACAGTCTTAAGTATCCATCTTTGCCTCTTCGGTATAGGTTGTCTCCTACCAAGGCATAGTATTGAGCCTCTTGTTCCATGCTTCTTTTTCTTGCAGGACTAGCCTCATTGGGTAGTGTTCCCGATCTGATGAATTCTACCAATGGAGCACTCCAATCTGGAATTAATGAGGCGTGATAAAGAGTCGCATGCTCCACTGGGGGTCTCGTCTGACACACTGGACAATTATTAATCCACTCATTTATTTCTTTGTCCATACTAGGCCAGTACACTCCTAAATGTTTTAGATTTTGCAATGTTCTTTGTTTAGAGTAGTGATTTCCTAGCATTCCTTCATGAGCTTATTGCAACCAACCGCTATGTTCATCGTCCTCAACACAACAAGCTAATACACCCTTTGTATCTTGTTTGTACATGCTTCCTGCCAATATTTGATGCTTTTGTGATTTTACAATTTCCTCTTTGTTCGTTTTCACATTCTTGTTTGCAGGTCCGAAGATTAGGACAAGTACCAACTTATTTGCCCATTTAGGAACAACTTCTAAATTGAACAGATAAGCATCGGACACTTTATCACACACTCCTTGCGGTGACTCTCCTTAAGTGATGCGAGAAAGATGATCTACCCTAAGGTGGGTCCTACCCTTCTTGACAACAACTTCAAAGTCGTATTCCATCAGTAAGAGGAACCATCTTACTAAGCGGCCTGTATTGCAAGGTTTATTGACCCAATATAGTAAAGCTTGATGATCAATGAGAAACTTGAACTTATTGGCCAATAGATAGTGTCTAAACTTCTTCACGGCATATACCATGCCTAAGTCTTCTCTTTCTGTTGTGGTATAATTTCGTTCAGCTGCGTTCAACTGTCTACTAGCATATGCGATGGGTAAATCTAGATTTCCTTCACCTGTGGGTTGTGCCAGCACACATCCTATTGCATGATTGGAAGCATCTACATGAACATGGAAGGGTTTATTCCAATCAGGAGTGGTCAGTATTGGTGCTCAGCACAAACGTCTTTTTAGCTCATTGAATGATTTTTCACATTCATCGTTCCACTCAAAATTGGTCAGCAAGGCATAAAGAGGTTTGGCTATGATTGCATACATGTGGATAAATCTGCGGTGATATCCACAATGGCCCATAAAGGCTTGTACCTCTTTAACATTCCTTGGTCTCGACAACTCCTCTATGGCTCTTACTTTATCCTCATCTGTTGATATTCCATTCTTAGAAACAATGTGACCTAAGATTTTGCCTTGACGTACCATGAATACACACTTCTCTGGGTTCAGACACACTCGATATTCTCTACACTTGTTGAAGATCTTCCTAAGCTCAGGGATGTGGTATCTTCTTTCTTGGGAATGAGCACATAAATCATCCACATATACTTCTAAGCTCTTCTGCAAGAACTCTTTGAAGACATGACACATGAGCCTTTGGAAAGTTGCAGGTGCATTTGTGAACCCAAATGGCATCACACGAAATGCAAAGATTCCCCATTCTGTGGCAAAAGCCATTTTTTGTTGATCTTCTGGGGTGCTGGCTACTTGGTTGTAACCTAAAAATCCATCAAGGAAGCTATAAACTTCCTTGCCTACAAGACGCTCCAATAGATGTTCAGTGATTGGAAGCAGATAACTATCTCAAATCGTAGCAGCATTAACTTTTTTAAGGTTAATACACACTCGCAATTTTCCATTCTTCTTGGGCACCACTACAATGGGGGACACCCATTCAGTATGCTCAAGCTCATAGATAAATCCAGCTTCAATCAGCCTGTCTATTTCTTCTCTTATTTTTGCTGCGTAAGTGTCATTATATGTGTAGGGCTTTTGTTTGGTGGGGTTGGCATCAGCAATCATGGGGATAGTATGAGAGCAAATTTTTGGATATACTCCCTTCAAGTCTCTATAGTGCCACGCAAACACGTCCCTATATTCCCTTAACAGAGCTACAAGCTCTACTTCTTCTTTTGCACTTAGGTCATCTCCTATGTATGTGCATCTCTCTTCATTCTTTTCAATGGTCACTACAATCTTTTTGGTCTTTTCTTTATTGTCATATGCTTCTCCTATAATGGCCTCTCTCTTAGGCATTTGTACCAAAATTTTTTGGTCTTCCACTTCATATTTCTTGAAGTTCTCTGGTACTTCAAGCAATGATTCCTCCTCTTCTTGTTTCACTGCTTTTCTTTTCTTTTTCTTTTTACTACCTTCACTTCCATCCTTTGAATTTACCGTTTTAATGCTTTTGAGAGGTTCTTCTTCTTTTTGAGTTAACACTCTTATGTCCTCTCGATGGTGCTCCTCTAAGTCAAAGTAAGTATCCATCACAATGGATTCTAGATCATCGTCGTTCTCCTCTTCTTCTATGACCTCACTAGGATCACACTCTTCTATAAAGGGCTGACACATGAACATTGAAATATCATAACCCTCCTCATCACAATGAGGTGTCCACTATTCTTCATTAACAGCAATGTCCATGGTGGCTAAGATTTTTTCCCAACCATGAGGATCAAATTCCTCATCTGGAAAAATCATCGCTGTATAGGCTGGGTCTTTAACTGGTCTATCTCCTGGGGGAGTTCCTTCTTCTTTTGCTTTTAGCCGCTTTTCTCTTCCTCTACAACCTTGCACATCCACAAGTGAATATCTTCATGCAGCCATGATGGATCAGGTGAACTTCCAGAATGCACACAGATATAATCTTCTTTCGCTTTGTGGATAGGATTCCACTATAGGGGTGGTACATCTCTGAAGGTGTAATCCTTCAAATTGACCTTGGTGGTGACCCCCAAGTGTTGTAAGTACAAGGAGTTGGTTCCCCAATCTTGTACTATTTGCAATTGTCATAGGAATGGTCTCCGTAGGATCATCTCATAGACATTATTTTTTTCAAAGTCACATATAGCAAAGGTGTGTTCAAACTCTACACCACAAGTGGTTAGAGTTATCCCTTCAAGCAATCCTATAGGTCTTTCAAAATGATCGTCTGCCATTTGAAGCTTCATTCTAGTTGTTCTTAATGTGGGCTTGCCCCATAGCTTCCACAAGGAGGTGGTCGCAATAGCAACACCATCACCTGAATCTACAATTGCTTTGGTTCTGTAACCTTGGTATGTGATTGGAAGATAAGTATTACCTTCTTCACCTTCGCTCATGTTTCCTATTTTATTGAGAAGTATCTCTGGAACTTTAAGCCTGGTTTTGGCACATTGGAATCAAGTTCTAGAACCTAATCCTTCACATGATTCCATAGCTCAGGTTTTGCTTTGAGCAGCTCTTCAAGTGTGAGATGACACTGAACCTTAGTATTCTTCATAACGTCAGTGTTTCTTGGAACCACTGAGTCTTCATTTCTTACCAATATTGTGGGAGCTCTGATCTAAAGAGATTCATATTCCCATGGGCCTATGAATTGTGGCAACTCTTGTAAAGAATTAGATTCAAAATCTAGTCTTTCATCTTCTTGTTGCTCTGCTTGGTCTCCATAGATAGACAGAATCTCTTGGGAAAATTGATCATGAAGATCTAACTCTTGTCTAGGTTTGTAGCTATTGGCCCTTCTTGAAGTCGAGCGTGGTAGGCCTTGAACATCATATCCAAGACTTCTGGGGTTGGATCTGCAAGGACAGACCCTGGTTGCAATTTTACAGTGACTGGTGGGGTGGGATGAGGTGGAGTGGATGGAGCTTCGGCATGCGAGGGGGTTTGAGATGTGATGTCTTCTATTTTTGTTTTCGTATCCTTTAAGCTTTCTTCTAATTCAGATAGCTTTTTTATTCCACTTGCGATTGGTTTTTTCCCTGGTATCCTTCCAAGTTCTTGTTTTCCTCTTACTAGGCTCTCCTGATTTGCTTGATTCCGATTGTTCATATGGTTTTACTTGTTGTACGGCTTGTGCCCTAGTAACTACATGTACAGGAGCCACATTACTGCTACTTGAACTTGAATCCACCACTAAGCCTACCACATTGATGGGTCTAACCTTGGGTGCACTAGAGGGATTCCTGGGACACTCTCTCGAAAGATGTTCCTTGCTGCACTCAGGACAAAAGCCTTGTATTGTGATGTTTTTTCCTTGTCCTGGAGTGAGTGAGTGGGGACATTCACGAACGAAATGATCACCCTGACATCTAAAACATGGTCCTCTAAGGGCTTGAGGTTTTACTTGTCTCAATTGGGGTCTAGGGTTAGGATTCGTATACATGACATTGGAGTATTCTGACTCCCAATTTTGTTCCATAAGTGGTGTCTCGTATTGATAGGAATAAGCCTCACCATGCTCTGGTGACTCTGTGTAATAAGCTTATGGACTATCTTCATGGGAGTAGTCTGAACTATGAGCATGAGGGTCATTTTCTGAGACCAACGGGGTTAGTGGCACCAATGCTCTATTAAGGTTCTCCTCTGCCATTGCATATTTAACTGGAATCACATTGGCAAGAGCTGATGGTTGGTTTCCTAGGACTGGTTGTGGCCTATATGGTGCCTGATATTGCTATTGCGGCCTATAATATGGTTGCTGGTATTGATTTTGATACCTTCCCTACTAGTATGGTTGCTGATAATTTTGTCTGATAGCCTACCTATTGTAGGGACAATCTTGAGCTGTGTGGTTCGTGTATTTTCTCTCAATAGTGCAATATGTAGCATTAGGGTTCCCTTGGGGTTGAGCCATCATCGGGAAAACATTAGAAATGTGGTCTCCTCCCCAGTTGTAACATTGCTTCAATGAGGTGAACCTTGGTGGTTGTCTATTTTGAACTCCTAGTTTTTTGGCAACCTGCTCGACTATCTCATCTATCTCATTGGAGGCTCTAGAGGTATGACTAGTAGAATTGTCAAAATCCTTGTAGATTTTGGACAGTCCTAACTCCTCACCCAAATTGTCTTCTATGTCAATACACGTGCGCACACACTCTTCTATGGATCTAGGCTCTTTCAAGTATACATATGATCTCAACTTTGTGCTTAACAAGCCATCTAAAAACAAGGGCACTTGTTTGGACGATGTGGGTAACTTTGGAATAGGGCATCATTCTAAGTAATGTCTGAAGCATCTTCCTGCAAGTCGCACAGTCTCTTGGGGTGTCTGCTTGAAGCTGTGGATCAAAGATGATGTGTTATACCTGATGCCACTCTTGGAAAACTCTACAATGAATTCTTCTAGCAGTTGACCTATCTCTTGGTAGTTGCGACTATTGAGGGCTTGAAACCAAGCTAAAGCAGTACCCTTGAGAGTCAAACCAAATGCCTCGAATTGGGTGAACAAGTCCTCAATCTGTTCAGCTCTTAACACTTGTTTGAACTCGGCCACATGATCATAAGGATCTCCGAATCCATCAAAATAGTTCTTCATTGCCTTAACCACTTGAGAAGGTCTAAGGGTTCTTGAGTGTTCTCGGGGTCTAGGCAATGGAAAATCATGTTCATCTCTTTGATGTCTATGTGCTCGGTGTCTCTCTCTTTCTGGTCTTTCACCCTCATGCCGTGATCTATCTCTGCACGATATGATACCTCTTGTTGTGCGATACGATACCACAAGGTGCACGATACGATACCAGAATAAGAGGCGATATGACACTAAGTGCGCAATGCGATACCAATCATGCACATGATACAATACCGATCAGTCAACGATACGATACCGTGACCGACACGATACGATACCAGGTGGACCATGATACGATATCACTGGGTGACCGCGATCGCGATACTAGCACTTGACGAAACGATACCAGAATGGTATCGCGATACCTCAAGTGGGCATGCACGATACGATACCTCGACAAGTATCGCGATACACGGGAGTTCTGGTATCGCGATACCAAAACTCAATCGAACACGATACTTGGAGTTTTTTACACCCAAATTCAAAAAATAATTCAAGTATGTGTACCTTGTGTCCTCCTTGTCACTGCTATCTGCCTGTAGAAGCAAAGTCACCCTCCAAACTCACGATACCACCGCCGCGATACCAAACGCATGCCTTGTCACTCCACGATATTGTCGCTCAGATTTTGGTGTTTTGAGGGCGTGAAACTCAGTTTTTCCTCCACGCTTTAGCTCTAACCTCTCACTAAACTCCTCGCATAGCCAAGAATGAAGAAAAAGAGGCAAAAATAGGGAATGTACACTCAAAAAGCGAAAAAATCAGAGAAGGTGAAGATGGGAGGAGATGGTGGTGATGATGATCATCGATGAAGGTGAATAAAAACTCAAAAACTGAACTGAAAATGGTGATTTTTTTACCTTCCAACATCACTACTTTATGTCTTACTCTCACACGCTCGTCCTCCAAGCTCTCTCCCCAGCAACGGTGCCAAATTTGGTGTCACTCTAGCACAATGGCAAGTACCAATGTGAGGAGATTCACCTCATAAATGTCAATCCGCGGAGATGTGAGGACCGGTATGAAGACAGTGAGCAAGTGATGGCACAAGTGCATGAGTGAAAGCACACAAGCATGCACACACATACACACACACACGCACAAGGTAAGAACAAAGACTGGAACAATGGAAGATCTTCGATTACAAAAGAACTCTCTTACAAAGCTCAAATCTACAACAAGCTAACCTCAAAAATGAGCTCTCTAGCCCTTTTTATAGGTTTTTGAGTGGTTTTGGCCTTGTCCAAACCTAGTGTCCGGCCTAGTTAAAAATTAGGTTCCATGGCTTATTTGGGGGCTCAAACAGAGTCTAAAAATTATGAAAATTGGCAGGATAATATTTCTAATCTTCAAGCTCAAGGACTCCTTGACTTGAACAAAATGGAATTGCAAAAATGAAAAAGGGTATTTACAATGGTTTTTAGTGATAAAAATCACTATTTTTATAGGGATTTCTTCTGAAAAATTGACATGTGCTTCTTGGAGCTCCCTACATGCTCCTTCTTCTTGTGTGTCCACTATTGATATATTTAGGTAGTGATGTGTGTGAACACACTAGGACTACCGGGGCACTTTTTTCCCTGTTTAGGAGGTTTTTTTTCCCCCGGCTTGTATATACGCCTATTGCCCTAATGGGCTACTTATCTTTGTACATTCTCTAGTAATACATTCAGTATTGTGTGTTGTGCTCCAAGCTTCTTCTTCTTCCTTGTGCTATTCGCGTGCTTTCGCAGACGTCTAGCTCCAACAATTGGTATCAGAGAAGGTCGTCGCTTCATCTAGGGCACCGTCGACACTCCTCCGATTTTAGTCTCAAAATCACACGAATTTTGGTGAGCATACTCAGGGTGTTTTTGAGATCAAAACAGCTTTGTTCTGTGGTGCCGAAATTGCGATCTGACCTCATTTCGGTCTCCGAACGCACTATCGTAGTGCTTGTGCAGGCTATTTCATCTTTTTGTGCCAAAGATATATACAGTTTCTGTTTGCCAGTATAAGCGTCTCGAAGTCTGCTACTCTAGTGGAATTTGTTTGGGCAGTTCTGTTCAACTTTTTGAGATACAGTCAATTTTTGCATCAAGGTATTTTAGTCACTGGCCATGGCTGAAAGCAGTGATGTATTCCATATGTTGGTTATTGAGGATAAGTTAGATGGTACCAACTACCCATTATGGGCTTATATGATGTGACATGTATTGGTTGCAAAAGGACTGTGGAACATTGTGCAGGGTGTTGAAAAACTTCCTATCACACCTGCAATTGTTACAATAGCAGGTACTGAAGCTGATGCAGAAGGTGTCGAAGATGATGATATTCTGCATATTCATGTTCATGTTGCGGTTTTTGCTGCACCTATTGTAGAGCAGATTCGTTGGGATTGTAGAGATGCCCAGGCACATGCATTGATAGCTTTGTCTGTCAAACGTGCCATTATTCCTCACATTCGCTCTTGTAGAATAGCTAAGGATGCTTGGGATACACTTACCACATTGTACCAAGCTAGAAATGAGGCTCGTGTTGCTTACCTCCGAAAATAGTTGGAGAGTGAGCACATGAATGAAGGTGATTCTATGGACAGTTTCCTAACAAAGATCAAAGACTTGAAGGAACAGTTGATTTCTGTTAATAAGGTTATACCAGATAGCTCACTTGTGTAGACCATTCTGAATGGTCTTCTTGGTTCATATAAAATTTTTGCTTCTACTCTTCGATTGATGATGAAAGGCAATCCAAATGCCTTGTCATTTGAGGAGTTAGTCTCTATTCTGTTGCAAGAAGATCAGTCCAGGCAGAACAGGTCCATTATGAGAGTTGCAAATCAAGCTTTCCTGGCTAGTCAGAAGGGCAAAGGAAAATGGAGCTCTTCAACTAGTAAGCAGAAATCTGCTAATTCTACACAATCGAAGAGGGAAGACAAAGATGAAAACAAATCAGAAAAGCAGAAAATTTTTTGCAAGTATTGTAAAGGAACTGGTCATATCATAAAGAACTGTCCTAAACTAGCTGCAAAAGAGGCAAAGAAAAAAGAGGCAAGAATAGTTGTTGCAGAGGCCTCTACTCCAAAAACAGAGTCTGCTAATCTTGTGCAGGAAGAAGAATGGGCGTTTACTATTGTTTGCAGTTTTGACCCATCTTCTCATGAGCAGTGCATGTTTGCAGTAGACTCAGATGTTTGGTACTTTGACAGTGGGGCGACCAAACATATTACCTCGCAGCACAGGTTTTTCTCTTCACTCGAGCCTGCCCCTATAGGAAATACTGTTACATATGCAAACAACTCCTCTTATCCTGTTAGGGGAGTTGGAAAGATCATTTTGACTACTGCTGATGGTAGTTCTTTCACTTTGTCAGATGCTTTGTTTGTGCCAGGGATCAAGAAAAATCTATTATCAGTTTTTGCATTAGCCAAGATTGGCTTGGTTGTGAAATTTGTTGATGATAGGTGTACAGTTCATGATCTATCAAATGGCGATGTGATTATTGCTTTTGGCATTTTATGTCGTGGGCTATATAAGCTCATAGAGTATGAAAGATTTGTCAATGATTCGGCATGTGCACAACATGATTCTCAGGCTATGTCAGATGCAAAGCTTTGGCATGCACGCTTTGGTCATCTGAATTTTGCTAGTTTGCTATGCCTACAAAAATATAAAATGGTTTCCTCTTTGCCCAAACTTGAGGCACTTGGAAAACATATTTGCAAAGGCTGTATTTTGGGCAAAATGCAGTGTTCCTCATTTCCAAAAGATGGTTCAGTTCGGGCTACTCAAAAATTGCAGCTTGTACATAGTGATGTATATGGTCCTATGCAGACACCTTCTTTTGGAAATTATCTTTACTTCGTGACTTTTAGTGATGATTTTTCCAAGCGTGCATGGGTATATCCATTGAAGGAAAAGTCAGAAGTGTTCATGTGCTTCAAACTGATTTTGGTTTTGGCTGAAAATCTGTTAGCATGTAAAATGGGCACCCTTCGTTTAGATCGAGGGGGGGAATATATGTCTTCTGATTTTAATGCATTTCTGGCTAAACATGGGATAAAACACCTGTGTACAGTGCCATATACACCTCAACAGAATGGAGTTGCTGAACGAAAGAACAGGTCAATCATGGAGATGGCGAGGTGTATGGTCAAGAGTCAGGCTTTACCACATAGTTTCTGGCTTGAGGTTGTCATGTGTGCAGCATATGTACTGAACAGGTGTCCCACTAAAGCACTGTAGTCTATCACTCTATATGAGGCTTGGCATGATCGTAAGCCATCTGTTGCTCATCTGCGTGTTTTTGGTTGTTTGGCATATGCATTAGTGCCTGAACAACATCACAAAAAATTGGATGATAAAGCAATAAAATGTATTTTTGTTGGGTACAGTTCTGAAAGTAAAGGCTATCATCTGTATCATCCACAGACTAAATGCATTCTGGTTAGATGTGATGTTTTTTTTGTCGAAGATGCTATTCAGCCATTGCTTTCATGTACGAAGGAGACATATGTTAGCTCCAAAGATATGTATGATACTTTGTTGCCTCTTTTTACAGGTGGACAGTCTAGTGCTGGTCCCAATGAGGCAACTTCTCAGCCTTTGTGGGTTTCATGTCATGATTCTGATCATTCCATTTCTTATGCAGATTTACATGATGCACTAGTTGATGAGAGAGATAATATTGAGTAGGCAAAAACTATGCCAAAATGGCTGGTGCAGACTTTGCATGACAGCAAATTAGATGCACCTCTATCATATCGTACTCATTCAGGCTCTCATAGGCTGATCTGTCACTCCTTGTATGTGTTCACATCATTTTCTCCAGGGGGTTTTGTTACAGTTATGTGTTCCTTGAGTAGCTTTGATGTGAACCTTTTCCCTATACATGGGCACTTTTTACTCTAGTGTTGGCTAGAGGTTTTTTCCCCATGTGACCACATACATGATTCACTCATATGTGGTGGTACTTTGTACTTAGGGATATTATTCAGCTCTTACTTCAGTTCAGTTCATCATCAATAGAGAGATCTATTCCAGCCATCCATCTTCTTTGTGTGTCTTGCTGCATTTGTGCTTCTTGTGTGTGCTTCTCGTGTGTCTCTCACACTTCTACACACACCCAACACCCCCTCTATCTTGACAAACCCATCTATTGCAACATGAAACTCTATCATGATAGACGGACCTCAACGGACACTCATCTATCATGACAAACTAGCCTCTATCATGACAGAGTGCTTATCATGAAAAAGTGCCCCCATAATAGACCACGTATATCTGGATAGAGACCCTGTATCATGACAGAACAAAAATAGAATAGACCTCGTCCATCGCAGTATGCCACTCTATAGCAATAGATCGGCCCCGCTCTATCACAATAGACACTCATCTATCGCAATAGAACAAACATGATAGAGCACTCTGCTACAACAAACCGGTCTATCATGATAAAAAAATGGGTAGGAAAAGTTTTTTACATTAAAGATTTGATTTTTGGGTCAAAATCAATACTTGTTTTGGTGTTTTTTCAGGTTCTATCTCATAGTCAAGGATTTCAAGTGTCTCTGAGGAAATTAGCAAGCTTGAGATGACATCCTGAGCTTGGGAGCAATTAGCAAAGCAAGTGACATAAGGTCAAAAAATACTAAACACCCTTGTTCAATTTTGGCATAGGCTAAGCACTTACCCTAGGACTAAAATTTTAAGGTATCGATAGGAACTTCAAAGCTCAAGATGCATTAAAAGAACACCGAGCTCAAGATTGATAAATATGATTGCAACAATTGAAAATTCAAGACACTCAAGTTATTCTTGACAACCTTGTAGAAAGACAAGAACCCAAAGAAATATCAGGTAAACAAAGAACAAGTGTTTGAGAATCAAAGAACCATTCAAGAGAAAGAATTATTTTGAGGCAAAGAGGCAGACAAATTAATGAACTTGAGATTAGGTAACTATCTAGGCAAAGTGGATAGACAAAACTTAAAGTCTTATGAAAGTAGTGTCAATAACACTACCAAATCTCGGTCAAAATTAGGTAGCAATCACTCAAACTTGAGTTCAAAAACCAATGAGTCAGATAGCTCCTACAATATGGATAGACCCACAGCTAGTGGGAGGGTTGCTTACTTAGAAGTTCTAAAAGGATCATATAAACTGCAAATGGAATATGTATGTACCAATCGATTCATTTCTCGCATCTATGCAGATGGATTGAGGAGGTTGATGGTCCAATTGAGAAACATTGAGCACTCTTATAGAATAGATCACCCCATGTTCAAGTTTGAGGATAGATCATACATAGATAAGTAAGGAAGCATGTACATAGTTACCAACTTCCCTGACACAATCGATGACTTGGGACTATTCTTCCTTAGTCAGAGATGATAGTTTTTGGGGGAGATGATCTAGACAAGGTACGAAGTCTAGAAGAAAATTAGTGCTAACAAGGATCATAGATATAGCCAAGATACCCCAAGACAATGGTACCATAGAACTAATGCGAATGAGGATACATAAGAAGCTTTTTGGAAGTTTAGATCAATCAAACCTCACCCCAAGAACAGTTTTCTAGTGTATGAATTTAAGGACCCACTCAATCCAAGAAAAGCAACCTAATTAGGTCATGACTCAGATAGGATGTATATAATCTTAGAGTATAGCAAAAAAACCCAGTTTTGGCAAAGTCAGAAGGCATTTCCCTTATACAAACCTTCGGTTTCTCACAATCAGAGAAGGAAATGTTGGGCTAGCACTTTAGGAGCACAGAAAGAGAAATCAAGAGAAGACCTAGAGGTAAGTTTTAACTTAGGAAGGAATAGATTCAAAACAAGGATGAGTAGGCCAGAGAGATAGCAAACTAGAGGACATAGAGCACAAAGATGATGATTTATTCCTTTCCTCTAGAATGTTGAGACCCTTGCAAGTAGTAAAAAACATGAAGAACTATTTTTATGGCATAGGGGACCCATATGATCACGTGGCTGAATTCAAGAAGGTATTGAGGGTTGGACATGTGGAAGTCTTGTTCACTTGATATCACGCATTTGGGTTAACCTTGAAAGGAACATCGCTTGCATGGTTTCAGCCATTAAATCAAGGCAGCTATTGATAAATCTCACAGTTGATGAAAGGATTCATCACGAAGTTCTTCAAGAGTGGGATTAGACATAATACCTCATCTTTAATCCACAGGTTTGAGCAGACCCCCACATGAGAGACTAGCATGCCAAAGATTTAAGTAGTACATAGAGAGATATCCTTCCCAAGAACTACCAACTCAAGTTAAGAAAGTTTCATTGTTCTTTTATGTTCTTTTGAGTGGAAATCTTAGAACATATGTGTACTTGAAAGATCCAAACACCCTAGATCAATTTGTGAGAATGTGCATAGATATTAAGGATAACATAGGAGAAGAATTGGAACTTGCAAAACTCTAAAAGGGTTCAGAATACTCTACTTACACCGCTTGACCTCATCATCAATAGAGGAATTAGCTAAGTTAGTCACCCAAACGCTAGGAGGAAACCTTCAAGATATGCAAAATTAGAAGGTGATCATAGTCAAATGTTGCTACTCTTGTAGAGGTAATCACATGGCCAATGCATGTCCTTGCAAGCCTAGAACATGCCAATGCCATGCTCATATTACTTCACTATAGAGATGAATTATACCAACCATGTGGCACAAGATTGTCCATACAACAAGCAAGCGGTTAGGCAAAACTATCAACAACCTTATAGGTATACCAATCTCAACCTTATTACAAGAATCAACACCCCTACCAACAACCTTATCAAGCTCAACCTATGCCAGAACCTATTGTAGTTCAAAAACCACCACTGTGTGTAAATGTGTTATCAATTAAGTATGTGATAATGGAAGAGAAACAAGATAGGTTCTTAATACTAGTGTCTCCTTTGTTCAAAGAAACCAATCCAAACGCTAATAGCTTTGACTCTTCACATGGAAATAATATACTTGCATACTACACAATCACCAAAGCACCCCGAGACTCATAAGTATGAATCCCCTCCATAGCAATATAGTTGGGAACTTGATTATGCTAATGTAATGTTTACAAATACCAACTCTACGTCCATATGAGGCAAGTAAAGGGCACAAGCTCCTAGAGAACCATGTTTTAGAGGTCAAGGAGATCATCTCATACAAGAACATCCACATCCTCCACATGAAGGACAATCTCAATCTATCATGATTCAAGGTTTCTACTCTAATTGTGGAAAGGATCGATGATTCCCATAGGAACACAGCCAATGCATCAAAAGTGAGCCCCATCAATGTAGTAGGCATAGTGAAAAGTCCTAGTGGAAGCCTAACTAGGTTAGTTCCAATCCAAGCAATTATCCGAGTATCATGATTTGCAACAAGCCAAGCAAGCATAGAACAATCACAGAAAATGGCAACCAAGCCAAAGACTTTGGTGCCTCAAAAGACTCATGCCATTGGAAGTGAGAAAAGAAGTTTCTATCAAAGAAAAACTTACATTCGTAACTCAACAGTCTCAAATACCTCATTTTGTTGCCAAGTACTCTCAAGAATTCTTGTGGGAAATACAAGAAGAGACAAGGGAAAACCCCCTCTTATTCAAGAGATTGATGACCTATAGGATCAATTTCCCCAAGACATTCCATCCCCTATACAAAAATCAGTTAGACACTCAATCAAATTAGATTTTGAAACTAACTCTCTACAAGACTTACCACATTTCACATATCCATGGGAATCCAAGGCTCTTCAAATAAGAGCCCCCGTAGTACTAGTAAGAAATGAAAATTTGATCATACTAGGAATATAGAGGTTGTGAAGAACACTAAAGTGCAGTGTAAGAGCTTTTTGAGGCTGAAACCATAATTGCGGAAACATGTAGCAAATCAAGTTCCAAAACTTGATAGCTCTCATTCAAAGGTAGGATCCAAGAGAAAAGTCCCAAAAAAATTGGTAGAAAAAATAGGAGATATGAGTGAATGTGAGGAAGGAAACACCTATCTTTCCATTACCTTCTAGGGTCACAGCACCAAGGCAATCCTAGACTCAAGCACATATGTTTCCATCACAACCGCATCCTTATGAATATGATGGGGCAAACTAGCCCCACGACCCACAAGAATGAAGCTTCGAATGGCAGATGGCCATATTGAAGAATTAGGGTTATCCAAAGGTATCATTGTCACTACTTTTGGTGTAGAGTTTGAACAAATGATTTTTGTATGCGAGTTTGAAAAGAACCACGTGTATGAAATGATATTAGGTAGACCCTTCATGAGAAGGCTAAAAATAATGCAAGATCGGGGTACCAACTCCTTATACTTATAACACTTAAGAGTAACAATAAAAGTCAATCTAAAGGAGTACATGCATAAAGATTTTCCACCCCTACAGTGGAACTCTATCCACAACACACAAAGGATGTTGTGTCAATACACTCGTTGAATTCTTCTGATCCATCGTGGATCCATGAATACATGCATTTATATATTTGCAAAGTAGTTGAATAAGAGGAGAAAAAATTAAAATCTAGTGAAGCAAGAAGTTCCAAGAACACTAGATCAATACAAGACCTAGCCTATGCACCTATGATTTTCCTAGATGGGAAATCTAAGATCCATGGTTGAGCAGGAATATTGGCAACAATGAACAGCGATGAATGAAGAACAATGGAATCCTCATTGTGATGAGGATGGCTATGATATATCCCTATTCACATGTGAACCCTTGGAAGAGGAAGAGGATGAAGAGCTAGAATCCATCATTATGGATCCCTTTTACGATTCTGAGGAAGATTAATTATATATGGTCAATGCAAAACAACATGATGTAAATGTGTTTAAGAAGGAATTATACCTAACCAATCAAAGAAAGGATGAAGAAAAGAAAAAGAAACAAAAGAAAACCCCACAGGTGAAGGAAGATGAGGAATCATTATTTGCGGCTCTTGAGCGTGTATCAACAATACACAGAATCGCTTGAAATTCTAGATCTAGAATATATGAGTGTTGCCAAACACGATGCAAGTTACAGTTTTTGAAACTGACCTAGTTTTTTTGTGGGCCCCACCTTGCAGGCTCGAAATGGAGATCAAGATGGCTCTGAAACTCTGATCTGACCTTCACACCAATTTTTGTAGCAATCTGAGGTCGTTTGTGAATCGCGCTTTCTCCATGCCTTGTTGTGAACTCTTCACTGCAGGCCTTCTCCGTGAGCTCTCTATAGCCACACTGGCTATGATACCATGTCACGAGGAAGGAGATAAGGAAGAGAGCTCACACACACATTCTCACAATCAAAGAGAAGCACACACTCAGATTGAGGCAAGGAAGAATGATCTTCTTCTTCTTCGTCTATTACATAAAAAGTAATGTACAAGAATGACCTAAAAACAAGAATACAACTACTGCAATATATAAAGACCAGTACGTAGGGAAAAACCTAATGTTCGCAAATGAGTGAATTGGCAAGAAAAAAATGTACCATCACTCTCAATAGATAAATCTAATAAAGCTCAATGAAGTGTCCATGACATATATCAGCATGACCACTATACATGTCAGAGAAATGAAAAAGTGATACGTGTCATCCTGGATCGTCACATGTTGAGCTTGATATCTCAACACAAGTGAGAAAGAAGTTATCAAATCCCAAAATTACCACATCCTAGTAGGAAGTATCTATAAGCAAGACAACCTAGGAACTTTATCTTGTTGTGTAAAAGAGGAAGAGCATCACAACTAGTTACACTAGACACATATAGGTACAATAAGGTGGCATTACGCTAAGCACAAACCTCTACAAACGATGAAACGCTTAGGAGTATATTAGTCAACAATGGAGTACAATGTTTATACACTAATTAATCAGTGCCCTATCTGTGCTAGTACACCTCCAATAGAATATGCCATGTTGTATCATGTCTCGTTAGTGCCTAAATGAAGCAATCCATTGGTGAGTTTTTTGAAGACAAGAACCTTTCCCAAGGAGATGACATTGGCTAGAAAACATAGCCTAGCTCAAGAAGCTTGGGATTATGCCTTAATCGAGGATAATCTATAAAAACACAATAGAGATGGATGTTTACGATTGTGCGTACATGAGAAAGATTACTTGCAAATCTTAGAAACTACACACAATAGTGTTGCATGGACACTTTGGACATGATCAAGAGCAGCTACAAATGCCATTAGACACTTTTGTTATCTTGTAGGCCTAGAAGGCATAGAAACTTTATGTTATCCATTGTCACTAATGAACTATAGTACTATCCCTACTTTGTCTTACTAGGAGAATATAATGTAGAGATAGAATAGATTGTAGGGAAGCTACCAACCTTCACCACATAATTTGAATCTCATGATTTACCTACAATAGCACTATGTGGCACCATTCTTCAACCCAATTAACTTGTTCAATTACTAAAAGATTACCCTAAAATGATGCAAACCTAGAGTAAATCTCATCTTCACATTATATATAACCCATGTTCTGGACTAGTTTCTCGTCAATAGAATTGAAGGCCTTTGAAATAAAAGTCAAGAATAACAAGCAATGTTGCGACTAGCTAACTATTCGTATTTGGCACCTCCACAAAGGCCCCAAACAATCGTTTACATGATTCCTACCATTTGACATTGGCTATCATGCTTATCTAAGATGTCAGATATTGTCACATGCATTGACTATCAAAATGTTTGATATGAAGTTAATGATCTTTAAAGTTTTCAAGAAAGTGAAATCCCCCCACGTCAACTCATTGGGCTTTGAAAAGGGCAAGCTCAACTTGGTATACGACATGAGTGTAATTCCCTCCATGAAAACATGCTACACTTTGCACTGTACAATCAAGTATCCCCAGACTCCTACAAACAGATGTTTCAAGATATGTTTGCTTGTGAAACACTCCAATACTTTGAGAATTACAAAAATAACCAATCAGACACTCTATGCACACTTGAATGGAAAAAGTTAGAAGCAGAGCTAGCACGTGGCATGTGCATTACAGAACATTCCTTGGCCACATACATTTTGCAAAATTACATCAAAAGAGAGAGGATTGTTGGAAGTCAAAGCCAAGTAGGAAGAATGCTAGATGAAGGATAGAGTATTCATAGGAGAAGAGGGAGCATATGAGAAGATCCCCACAAATCAAAGCAACAAAAACATTCAATTCTCTATAAAATAGTGATTTCTATCACTACTACATTGTATAACAAATCCCATTTTTATAAATAGATTCTCCATTCTCTACAAGGCAAGGAGTCATTAAGCTTGAGAAGCCCACATAGAATCTAGGTTTCAAATTTCAAAATTTTTGGATACCATTTGATCCTTCAAATGAGCATTATGACCTAATTTTTGACTAGGCAGAACACTATGTTCAAAACCGTTCATGACTTACCCAAAAATTATAAAAAGAAATAGAGGGCTCATTTTAGAGGTTGAATTCTTTGTGAAAATTGTTGTTAGACTTTTTTTGTTAGAATCATGTGCTTCTCACAAACTACGATATATATCCTCCGACTCCCTTATTTGATGCATCCTTCCAATGAAAATGGTTTTTCTTGGAATGAAAAATCGATGCCAATTGATTAAAGCTATGAAGGATCCTTCCGAGTGGATGAAAATCAAGTTAACCTCTATGATTCTCTCAAAGTGGCATGTATCTACATAATTCCAAGATCTTCTAGCTTTCAAGATTGAAATAGTCATGGGATGTTGGCTGAAGCCACTTTTGATACCTTTTGAAAATCATTACAAATTCTTTTGAAAAGTAATCTACAATGCAAAACGTGCTTATGATTAGAGGTTGAAACTAAATCAAGGTTCATCCTAAAATAATTAGGCCAAAGGCTTCATATTTTATGAATTCCCACTATTTGTTTTCTCGAAGCTCTTTTTGAATTTCACCACATTCTCATAGAGATAGTCAAAACTAAAATAATTGTCCAAAAAAATCTACTTGGGAATGAAATGTTTCGTTAGTGATGCACCTCAATGTACTATTCTTCTCGAGAGCTCCACGACGATACCCTTGACATATAAATCCTACATCCAGACACCACACACAATACTCCACACAGAGACTGTAGAATACGTAGAAAAACATAGTACATAGAGAGCATGAACACAGATTTCCTGGGTGTTACAAATGTGGTTGAAATTACAGTCTATGGCTGACCAAGCCACTATATGTTTTATTAAAGAACATATAAAAAACTATCTGATGGCCATTTGGCCTTTCACATGGACACTAACAATAACAATCTCCCACTAAAGGCCAATATGGCCAAAGTGGCTATGGGAGAAAAAAAAGAATGATAATGAAGACATGAGTGTAACTATACAAACTATACCTCCCACATGATGGGCATCTTCCACAATATATAAGTAACTGTGTAAGATCATGGATCAAGTAACCCCCATCAAGTGACAACAGTGTTGAAAGTTATCATATGGTAGAGCTTTAGTCAAAACATCTATAAAATTATCTTGAGTATGAACCTTCTCAAGAATAATGCACTCAATGTCTAAGTGGTCTCTAATGAAGTGGTACGGCACCTCAATGTGCTTAGTCTTTGCATGATAGACTAGATTGTTAGCCAGTGCAATGGCAATGTGACTATCACTGAGCAAACGAGGTACATGTTAAGGTATACCTGTATCACAATCAAGACAGGAAAGCAACAATGCTTCCTTACACACCTCACTTGCTGCAACATACTCTGCTTCTATAGTGGAAATAGTTGTACATTCTTGACGATGAGATCTCCAAGAGATAGCACCTCTTACAAAATGAAAAATGTACCCTGAAGTAGATTTATGATTGTCTACACAACCAGCATAATCAAAATATGTGTAACCAATAATGGGTTCTTTCCCTCTATCCAAGCATATACACTTGTCCTTAGTGCCACTAAGATATCTCAAAATCATCTTGATCGCTTCCCAATGCTTCTTGGCAAGATTAGACATATATCTGCTCACAACTCCCATTGCAAGTGCAATGTCTGGTCTCGTAGCTACCATAGTATACATGAGACTATGAACAGCAATGCATGGCCTCTTTGTAGCTAGAAAACTCACCAACATCTGTTAGCATTAAAAAAATCCAAACTTGGATTATATATATTGAGTGGATGTGAGACATGTGTAGAGCCTCTCAATGGTTGTTGAACAGGAAAATTTGTAGATTGATCTAATCAAACATTCTCTTGAACATCCCTATGTGCAACATTTTTATGCATGCTAACTAGAGGTGTAGTATCCTCAAACACCACTCTTCTCACTTCAACCTCCTTAATGGGTTGTTCATTGAAAATGACATCACTACTTTTGATCAATGGACATGTCTTAGGATCCCATAAGCAATATCCAAATTTTCCTTCTCGACCATATCTAAGAAAAATGCATTTTTTTTACTTATGATCCAGCTTTTGTCTAAGATTCTTGGGTATATGAACATATGCTTCACACCCAAAAACTCCAAGATGATCATAATATGGTGGTTTCCCTGTCCATAACTCTTATGCTGCTTTCAGACCTTTTGTAGTACTAGGTGAAAGGTTAATCATGTGAATTGCAATCAATACTACTTCCGCCTTAAAGCCTTGTGAAAGGTTTGCATGATGAAACATAGAAATTACTCTATCCTGAATAGTTTTATTCTTCCTTTCAGCTACACGATTCTACAGTGGAGTATAAGGAGTTGTAAACTCTCTACGAGTTCCTCTAGACTGATAGAAAAGGCTAAATTCATGTGAGGTATACTTACTCCCATTATCTAAATGTAAAGATTTGAGCTTAGTTCCTTTTTTGACATCAATTGAAGCAAGCCATTTTCTAAAGGTAGGGAATATCTCATCCTTCGATTTGATAGGATATACCCAAACTTTTCTAGTAGCATCATCTATGAAAATGACAAAGTAAAGGGAACCACCAAATCACCTTGTGGGCATTGGACCACACACATTTATATGAACGAGATCTAAAGGCAAAATTGAAGATTCAGTGTGCGTTTTATGCACATTCTTAGTTTGCTTTCCATATTGAAAATGCTCACAAAATGAAAAATCAATAAAGATAATGCAGGTAAGTAGCCAAAATGAGAAAGATTTTCCATTCCACTAAGAGATATGTGGCCCTAATGGCCATGAAAAATACAAGCCATAGGCTATTCAGTAACAACTAACAAGTGTTCTTTTTGTGATGCAAATAAATGATAAAGTGAGGCCACTTTGCTTCCTTTTGCAATAACAATATTGCCCTTTGATATGCAAAAGGATTGAGCATAGAAGACCACCTTGTAACCAAGGTCATCAAGTTGACCAATTGACATCAAACTATGTGATAGACAATGTACATGGCATACATTATGCATAGCAAATTTTGAACCATCGATGAAGTGAACAACCACATCTCCAATCCCAACAATGTCACATTGGTAAAAGTCACAAATTCTCACAGTACCAAGAGACTTTTTCCATAAGTAGAGAACCATTCTTTATGTGGTGTCACATGGAAAGAAGCACCAAAATCTAGTAGACATGTGCGGGAAATAGAACTAGCCATAAGAACCTTAATAGGCACAATACTATCAAGTGTCAACACATCAACATCATCAGAATTAGCATCGATTTCTTCATTTTTCACCATTGAAGAAGATGGTGCAGGTAATTGCTTAACATGCCCATCAACATTATGTCCTTTACCTTTAGCATTCTTTGATGCATAGTAGTCTTTCTTCATGTGCCCTTTCTTATGACAATAATGGCATTCAATATCCCTCTTCCTTGATTTACTTACTCTTATTTCGTTGAACATTCTTTTCCTTGTTCTTGCTCCTGCCATGTTGCTAATTCTTTTCTTGGTAAGAATCACGAACATTACACGAATCTCCACTCTAAGTGCCAACCATATATTTTCTACAAATCTCCTCACTCAAGAGTGCTCGACATATGTCATCATAGACCAGTTTATCACGAGGTGCACTATTGTTAATAGCTATGCAAAACCTATCACATGATGATGGCAAGGTGCATAACAACAAGACTGCTTTCATTTCATTATCCATGTCCATTTTATGAACCTGTAACTGGGAGAATATAGCATCAAACTCATTTAGATGAGAAGCAACACTATATGTGTCCTTCATGCAAAGGTCATATACTTTCTCATCAGAAACACTTTATTTGATGTCGTTTCTTTTTCATACGTATTGCATAACTTCTTCCAAAAATCCTCTAGACTTTCAAAGTCCAATACTATAAAGTAAACATTGTCTGCTAGGTGCAATTGAATGTTAGACCTGGCCATTTCATCCAACTCATCCCAATCATCTTCATCCATGTAACCAGGCTTCTTTGAGATTTCGTTTACTAGTTTCTATTGCCTCCTCTGAATTAGAACAACTTTAATCTAGTTCTTCCATAGAGCAAAGTTTGTGCCATCAAATTTTTTTATCTCTAAATGGTCTTTGCCCTACAAGTTATAGCTCCTCCTTGAAACACTAGCACTAGACCCTGATACACCAGATGTACCTGAGACCTCTGATGCCATGATGATAGAAAATTGAATAGAATGATAATGGAGCTAGAAGAGTCCAAACACCACTAAGGCTCAAAAATAATGACCGAGTGTCAGATTTTGGGAAGAAAAATCAGTTGATTCTTCCCAAAAAATGAATTAATGAAAAATAATGACCAACCAAAAGGATTATGTGAGAATAAATGTGCTCACACCAATAAGTGTATCAAGGAGTAAATCGATCACTATATAGTTGACAAAACCAAAAAATTTGGAGAATTTTTCCCAGAGTATCCTCTAAAAAATGAGCATATGACTAGTGTAAAAATCTCATAAAACTACATGTAGTGACATGTTAACCTGCATAGTGAATCACTGACTCCACTACATATAATCAATTACCCGAAAGAAGCCAATTAGGCTTATCGAGCACCTATGAACAACTAGCATACATCTCCTATGGCGAGGTTGGGTAAGTCTTCCACCTGCATCACTGAAGAGACCCCAACATTTGGGTGTCTCCCAATTAAGAAAACCTCATCGCAACCCTCTTTATCAAATGTAAAAGGCTTGATGCAAAAACATTACTGCTATATCAATGACCACATGGAAGTACATAAGTAGTATCCACAAAAGTGTACATAGTGTGCACGTGCTCAATATATGCAATAAAATGGCAGTGAAAGGGCTGAATTCACAGCCCAAATACTAGTCAACAACACTTGCAAGTGTCTGTCAACTCTATTCTTTAGGCTCAAAAAAAACTACATAGACTTGTGGTGGCTGCTTCCACCACAACTAAACCTTTCAAGAAACCTATAGATTTACTAGTGTGGCTGAAAACATAGCCCCAAAGGTGAATATTCATTGTCATTGAAGTACAAAGAGAACTCTTCTTGGTGTTCTTGAACATATGTAAAGAGAACTATACAGGGAAGTACTCCAAAATGGCTCCAAGAATCACCCCAAACATGCTTCAAAACAGGCTTTGAAGGCAAAGAATGAAGCTTTGAGGGGCCAAAACATGTTCAAGGTAATGCTTTAGAGCCATAATTTGTTTAGTTCTTACTCCTAAGGACTCCTAGTAGAACTTGTGTGCAAGTTGAAACACCTAACCTTTAATCCATTCTATCTAGCCTATGCAAAGTTGACATTATTGACTCATCCAAAAACCTATGTATTCTTCTTTATCTATATTTACTTGTTAGAGGTAAATGAATCACTATTAAAAGATTTGAGAGAATATTAAAAGAAGAAACTAATTTTTACTAAAACTTTCACAATCAAGTGAAGGTGCTTCAATCCATTCTATCTAGCCTATGCAAAGTTGACATTCTTGATTCATCCAACAACCTATGAATTCTTCTTTATCTTTCTCTACTTCTTAGAGGCAAATAAATCGCTATTGAAATATTTGAGAGAACATTAAAAGAAGAAATTAATTTTCACTAAAATTTCCACAATCAAGTTGAGAGTGCATAGTGACGTAGGAAAACCTCAATTCCACTCTTTGTGGCTTTGATTGCTGACTTCAACATAGTGGAATTTTCTCATGGTCGATGAGAGTAAAAGACCAACATCATTGATTGAGAACAAAAAAAGCAATGGGACTTTCTAAAACTACATACTTAATTGATAGAGATTATAAAGCTCACCATTCTTTCTCATGGTCCAATATGCAAAATGGACTTGAACTACAAAAGGCATGCCTCCAAGGGTGCTATGTTTCAATGGAGATACCCAAGAATATTATTTTGTGTGCTTATATATATCATCTTATTGGATCATTACCCAATCATTGTCTCCATTGGATTGCTTGGACAACTGGTAGAGCTCCCTTGTCTTATCTTATATTTGACCTAAATGAGGCAAAACATCATGAACAACTGGAAAATGGATTTTCAATCAAGATCATCCCTTACTCGTTATTGGACATTGATTTCTTGCAAATAATTTTATGTGAATAGTTCTCCATCAAGTCCCAAGCCCAAGGATTGTGAAAAAAGGAAGAAACTTGGATCTCAAAATAAACAAAGGGAGAATGCACCTACAATCAATCCTATAAAGGATGAGGAGTAAACTAAGGTAAAAAGAGGAACTATCATAAACTACAACTTTTCTTCAAGGATTGGTGGGAAAGCAGGCAAACAAACCTACTGGATATATGTACACATTGCCAAAGACTTGATCATTATCCACTTTTAAGTTATATTGGGAACCTTCTCTCCTTTGGTGATGAGGAAACATGACTAGGTGGCAACTCTTTCTCATGTCTTCTAAAAGGGTACCATTTGACATTGCCAAGTGGATTAACAAATTGATAACTATGTTTGAGCTCTTAAATACCATCAGATCCATCCCTAAAGGGAAAATCCCAAACCTTCAAAGACTCACCAATGAATTCTTTAAAACCTTAAAAGACAGAATAGTGGATCCACTCATCTAAGTCTTTCAAAGAGGCACTCAAGTTTGATGCCCTACAAAGATGTCTCGATGAGAGTGATCAATGTTATAACTAGGATACACAACTATTGCCAAAGCTCCAAACATTTGATTCTCAATGAGATTAATCAATGTTATAAATAGGATATGCAACTATTGCCAAAGATCTAACCATTTGAATAATCAACTGCCTCCAGCTTCTGATTCACAAGATTGAAAAGATATCAAGTATGAGGTTTACGAAAGCATGCAAACAGCACAAGGAAGAAGAAGAAGCTTGGACCACAACACACAATATTGAATGTACTAGCAAGTGTATGTATAAAGATAAGTAACTCGTTAGGGTTAAAGGCATGTATACAAGTATGGCAAAAAAAAAACTCCTAAAGAGGGAAAAAAGTGCCCGTAGATCAGTGCTCCAGTTATCCATGAAGGGAAAGGCGTTGTTGATACTACCTGAATTGATTCTCTACATTTTCTTGTAAATCTCAGACATAACAGAGCTCCTCATCCAGCAAGCATTGAGCACAGTTCCTACCGCTTCCCTGAAGTCATTTTAACCATAAAAGCATCCAGTGTTGTGCGATATACTCTTGCACTAGAGAGAACATATTATCTCTCCTCTAACCAAGAGATAAAAGCACCACTGCTTGAAGTGACGGACTGGAATCGATCTCAAAGCCAAATAAGATGGGAGAGGTGCCATAGCTACGCGGTTGCCTTAGCTTCAGAAAAAAGTATGGACCAGTAAGGTCATCGGGCGTTGATCCCGTTATCTCTTACTCGGGGAGATTATGTTTCAACCAAGATCCCATGGTCAAATCCATGAACTCTATTGCCGATGATGATGTGCTATCCACAACATCAACTTGAGAGTTTTTATTGAGCGAATAAATATAATCTTGTGACCCCCGATAGCAATAAATTTTGCAAGCTTCTTTGATGGAATCAAAGAAAAGAGCTTTTGTTCTTTGGTATATTTTGATAAAGGCCCTTGAGCCAAAATATATTCATTGCATTGGCTTCTAGAGAGCTTTGACTCTTGAGCTCTTTGCTTCATCTTAAGTCTTCATCTCACGCTTAGATCAAGTAACACATCATCCATCATCCACAAATCATCGGAAGGCAAAGGATGGGCTAAGACAAGCTAGTGCGCAAGGGATGCTCAAGCAAGGTCGTACATACTAAACTCTATCTCTGACTTTCTATTACCACATATTAGAGGATGCAAGACATCTCAAGAGACTTGGGATGCCCTGGAGACTTTCTTTTCTGCTAATACCAAAGCAAGAAAGAATCATCTTTGGAACGAGTTCAACCAAATGAAAAAGACACCTAAACAAACCATCACAGAGTTTGTTACCAAAGTCAAGGAGGTTGCGGATCAGTTAGCATCCATTGGAGAGCTGATTGAAGAAGAGGTCATCATGAGGCAAATTCTCAATGGCATTCGAAGTGATAAGCAATGGCAATCCTTCACGACAGCTTACGATCTCATCATGGATGTGCAGACTCCAGACTTCAACATCTTTCTTGGATAACTCTTCAATCAAGAAGCCAACAATAGCATAAAGGAAGGTAACTCTTATCATGGTAGTTCAACTAGTGCTCTATATGCAGATAAGAAGGATAAGAAGCAGAAAGGCAAGAAGAAGGAAGAAGATGAAGAAGAGACTTCCCAAGCCAACTTCGCAAGCAAGAGCAAGTGGAAAGGGAAGAAGAAAGGACCAAAGCAAGACAAAGCCAAAGGTCAGAATGTTCAACCTTGTGCCATATGCGATAAGACCAACCACACCACTCAGAATTGTTGGTTCAATGGGAAGACCCAGAAAGGAAGTGGAAGAGGTGGATATGGTGGCAATAGAGGCAGAGGTGGACACAACTTCAATAATAACAATAGAAGCTATAATAGAAGGGACTACAACAATTATTCAGAAGATCAACCACATGAAGACTCAATACTTCTTATGAATCTAAGCCACAAAGAAGGTAAAGAAGATGATCATTTGTTCTACATAGATTCAGGATGTTCAAATCATGTTGCAGGCAACATTGCTCTTCTATCTGACTTGGAAAGTCCAAAGCATAGACATGAAGTGCAAACAGGGGATGACACGAAGCACAATGTGGAGAAGATTGGTAATGTCAAAGCTTCCAATGGCAGGACAAACATTCTGAGTAAGGTTCTCTATGTACCCACTATCACTAAAAACCTAATAAGTGTAGGCCAAATAGTTGAAAAAGGCTTGCAAGTTAGGCTCACCCAACATGGAGCTTTTGTGGAAGATCCATGTCAAGGCTTCAAGAAGATAGCCCGAGGTGAGAAGCATGGTAGGCTCTTTACTTTTGAAGTAGGAGATACCAGGAACATAGCTCTATTCAACTTTGGGTCTCAAACCCTAAGTGAGCTTGAAGTGTGGCATAAGAGACTTGCTCATGTGAATGAAAGAACCTTGAAGGATATATGCAGGGATCAAAGTGTTCTAGGATTGCCGAACATATCAAAGCAACACATGATCAACAGGTGTGATGCATGTCAGATTGGGAAGGCACAAAGACAACCATTCAACCACAAAGGCTACATCCACAACAACTTATTGGACTTAGTACATACATATGTATGGGGACCAAGTCAAGAACCTTCATTGGCAGGATCAAGGTATTATGTCTCATTTATTGACGACCATAGTAGATGGACTGTTCTATACTTTATCAAGAGTAAGAATGAAGTATTTGATTGCTTCAAGAAGTATCTTGCACATGTGGAGAATCATACAGGTAGATCACTAAAGAAGCTCAGATCTGATGGAGGGGGAGAATACTTCTCCAAAGAGTTTGATGAGTTCTTGCAGGACAAAGGTATCAAAAGGGAAGTGACTACTAGGTACTCTCCTCAACTAAATGGAATTGCAGAGAGGAGAAACAAGACATTGGTTGGATCAGCCCGAACAATGCTTGAAGAGAAGAAGTTGCCACATTATCTTTGGGCAGAAGCTATTTCAACTGCAGTGTACCTTGTCAATCGACTACCATCCAAATCACTTCAAGGTATGACTCCTTATGAAGCATGGCATGGAAGAAAACCTAGTCTTGGACATTGCAAGGTTTTTGGTTGTTTAGCTTATGTTCATGTACCATCACAAATAAGAGGTAAGCTAGATGAAAGGGCAACAAAGGCAGTGTTTATTGGATATGATTCAACTCGGATGGGTTACAGGTTCTTCAATCCTTCAACCAAGCAATTCACTACAAGTAGAGATGTTGTGTTTGAAGAACACAGGTCTTGGTATGATGAAGATAAACAAAAGGTAACACTACCATATGATCTTGATTTTGACTCTCATCAATTAGGAAGCAAGCATGATACACAGGTCTAGGATCCAAGAAGTGATACAGACGATGACCAAGATGAAAGAGAAAGGGATTACAAGCTATGGAAGTCAAGAGGCAAAGCAAAGATGCAAGAGGTTGGAGAATGCTCCAAACAAGCACCTAGAAGATCAGCAAGAGAGAAGAAACAACCAGAAAGGTATGGATATGATTCCACATTTGTTACAAAGCATTCAATCTACTTGGCAAAAGACTCTATTTCAGAGGAACCCTCAACCTATGAAGAGGCAAAGGGAAACCCTAATTGGGAAAAGGCCATGAACGAAGAGATAGATGCATTGAAGGAAATGGACACTTGGGATTTGGTTCCAATGTTGCCGAATCAAAAGGTAATTGGTTGCAGATGGGTATATAAAGTTAAAAGAAATTCATATGGATCAGTTTGCAGGTACAAGGCAAGATTAGTTGCCAAAGGATGCTCACAAACTCATGGTATAGACTATGAGGAAACATTCTCACCAGTTGCAAAGATGACTACAATCAGGATATTGATAAGTGTAGCTGCTGCAAGGAATTGGAGACTCCTCCAACTTGATGTGAAATATGCATTCTTAAATGGTTGGATAAGTGAAGAGGTATACATGTCACAACCACCAGGTTTTGAAAACCCTAATCATCCATCTTATGTTTGTAGACTTAAGAAAGCATTGTATGGATTGAAACAAGCTCCAAGAGCTTGGAATTACAGGTTGGTTACATATCTTCAAGATCAAGGGTTCAAAGCTAGCAGCTCAGATCCTTCTCTATTCATCAAAAGGGATCACAATGAGGTTATCTATCTATGTGTATATGTAGATGATATTATTGTGACAGGTGATGATCTAAATGGCATTCAAAGGATCAAGAGACACATGCAAGAGGAGTTCAAAATCAGTGACCTAGGTAAGCTCACATATTTCCTAGGTATGCAGGTGATATATACAGATGAAGGAATGTATTTGACTCAAAGAAGATACATTCAGGATCTTCTTCTCAAGTTCAAAATAGAGAACACTAAACCTGCAGGTACACCTTTGGAGATGAATCATAAACTTAGTGTTTATGAAGGTGAGAAAACTGAAGACATTAAAGAGTATCAAAGCTTGGTAGGTAGCTTGATATATGCTACTCACACAAGGACAGACATCTCATATAGTGTGGGAGTGCTTAGTCAATTCATGCACTCACCAAGAAGACCACACATGGATGCGGCTAAGAGAGTACTTAAGTATCTCAAAGGTACAATCAAAAAAGGTATATTCTATCCTTACTCTTCAGATTTGGATATCAAAATCTACTCAGATGCAGATTGGGCAGGAGCTAAGGATGATAGAAAAAGTACATCTGGTTACTTAGCATTTGCAAGTTCAAAGCTAGTGTCATGGAGCTCCAAGAAGCAACCAACAGTTGTTTTATCCTCAACTGAAGCAGAGTACAGAGGCTTGACCATAGCAACTCAAGAGGCAATCTGGTTAAAAGCATTGTATACAGATTTGGGACTTATGAGTTCCAAACCTCACATATTTGGAGATAATGTAAGTTCCATGCATCTAGCGGCAAATCCTATTTTCCATGCGAGAACCAAGCACATAGAAGTCCATTATCACTTCATCAGGGAGAAGCTCATGGCAAAGGAGATTGACATTTCTTTTGTTCCGACTGAAAAGCAAGTAGCAGATATGATGACGAAGGCACTTGATGGAATAAAGCTTTGTAGATCAAAGCTATGGTAGGTATTCAACCTATCAGAGAATGAAGACTCAAGCATACTTTAGCTTGAGGGGGAGCTGTTGGAACATCAAGCTTACACTATGCTTGAGGTGGATTTGATCTACATCAAAGGCTATCGCGTCGAAAGAATATCCATTGGAGAGTTCTTTTTCATATGCTCATTTATTGTATTTTTTTGAGAATATTTTGATGGATCATTTACCATAAAAGCCTTGAGCTTGACACATGTAAAAGTAGAAATATAGAGCCAAAATCCCACTAAATTTTGGTGGTTGAAGTTGCATTCAATCAAGCAAATCAAGTCACCTAAAAGTAGATCAATCAAGATCTTCACTTTTCCTAGATTGTAGGGAAGTGAATTGATTCCCTCCAACAACCATTCCCACCTTCATTTGAATTCAAATTCAAATTGTAAAAGTCGTGGAACACTCCTAGAGGCTATATAAGGAGTTGAAATCACTTGTATTATACATGGAAGCAATATACATACACTTGTGACCATCATTGTCTTGCTCCTTCAATTTTCTGCATCATCTTCTTCACCAACAGTAATCTTGCAGAGGCTGCTGCTCTCTCCTCAGAGCTCCAAATTGAGTGCAAGAGGACTCATTGAAAAGATATTAGTGTCTAGTTTATGCTTGTAAATTTTCAAATCATTTGGTTCAGCAGATTTGAAGAAATCTCAGTTTTTCTGGCTCGGGGTCAATCTCTACGTATTCCTGAAAAATAGGAGGTACCACTGGTGAATGTCGCACTCATTCCTATAGCATATTTTGCTTATTCCTTATACTTTTGTGCATTCCATACACCTCAACCCTATGTGTATCACTCCCATAAAAGGATTTTTTCTAATTGTAATCACCCTGGTCGCTATGGGCATTTGAAGTTCATTGTCTCTTCCATAGATAGTAAGTTTCTTGAGCTAGTCGACCCGCGAACCTATCTGTTTTGTATCGACTCATTCTCCTTGATGCTCCAAGGTACATAGTGTGTTTCTTTGCACTTATCACATGCCTATAAGGTCTATTTGAGTCTCCATAAGCTCAAGGGCTGGTCTTGTGCCGGTTGGCTTGACCAAACTTCATCGCTTCGAAACGCACTTTTCTACCTTCGACAAGCTTCTCCAAGTTCTTTCAAGCCCTAGGAGAAAGTTTAAGTATTAAATTTTCTTGATCATCAAGAAAATTTAATTACTTGCAAACCTTTTGCGATGTATGATGACTCTAAGTCCCGGATGTACTTAGGACATCATGAAGATAAGCTTATAATGGTTACTCTAAGTATAGATGATATTTAGAAAGTCATGTGAATAAGCTTTAGTTGATTAGTTACATAATTTATGTAACTTCTCAAGTATCCCAAGATTGGATGATAACTTCATCTATGTTTCCAAGTTCCATGAGCACTCTTCAATTTCTTTGAACTCAATAACCAAATCGATGAACTTAGATACAAATTGAACTTTGAAGTTCAATAGATTTGTGTTTCGTTCATGTTTTGCATCTCTGGTAATGATGCATAGGGCCATGAAAACATGGAAACTTTAGAAGCATTCTTCTATTTAGAAGATTTCGAAAGTTCTAAGAAGTGTCTTTGTGGTTTCAAGGTTCGTATCTCACGATGAAACCTCAGTAAGTGACTTCTAGGAATTGAGATATTTCCTAAAAGAGAAACACTAAAATGAAATAGTCAAGTCTTCTATTCCACGTGAGATCATCCTCCTACCATGTTCGAGATGAATTTATTTTTGGGAAGGCAGACGTTCCAAGTAGAGGATCTTAGTTGATTCATGAACTCTTCCCAAAATACTCATAACTTCATAATATATGATAGGACCAAGGAATGATAAAAGGTGTATAAAGAGATAAGAGCAAAACATCTACTGGTTATGGATGTTTTGACAAAAGATGAAGAAAGCAAAACCTCTTTAGGATATAGATGTTGTGCCAAAAATTAAAGTATGCTTGGTTTTGTTTAAGTTAATTCGAGCTTAAAGAAGAAACCCAATTCAAATTAATCTTTGGGAACCAAGATATTTTCCTAAAAGATACGTCAAAGTAATCTTTAGGAATTAAGCTACTTCCTAAAAGTTAAACCAATAAAGGAAATATCCTAGTTAACTATTTCCTTAGTTAAAAGGAATATCTTTTGGACAATCAATAAAGCCTTAAGTCTTGTTCTTATTGAATATTCAATATTTCTTTTAAAGAGAATATTCCAGTAAAACTAAGGATTCCAAGATGAATCATTGGACTGGAAAGCAAAAGATTCCAAGAAGAATCACTGGCTTAGTGTTACTGATTCCTTGACAGGAATCTAAAGTTCTTGAAAAAAAAGTCTCCCTAGATGTGAAACGAGAATCTTTCAAGAAAAGTCTAATAGCAAGTAGTTCCTAGTAATTCCTAAACCACCGGTATTGGTAAAATCCAAATAATGATATAACCTAAAGGTGTATCAAAGATTCTTAGCTTTGGAATCTAAGAGGCATCAATGTATGCTTGGACTTAAGTTGAGGGAAAGATCTCTAAAATTCCGCGGGTAAGAAAAGAAGCTTTTGATAATTCAGGAGATCTTCATTATAAAGACTTATTCTTTATTTTAGTCACAAGATCAACTAGACTTGATCAAACTTGGCCATGATTGTCCAAGAATGTGTGATTGGAACTACTCTGTAGATTTCCCAAGTATTGGCAATAAAATACCTTTTGGGAATCATTCACTCAGGTTTCATTTATCTGATGGAAAATTGTGAAAAGAGTAAGTTGTTTTGAACAGAGTGAAGGAATTCCAAGAATGTAGTCTGCAACCGTGAAGATGATACTTAAGTTTAGGGAAGGTAAAACTTAATGTTTGCCTATCCTTAAAGTTGTTCTGAATAGAGTGAAGGAATTCCAAGAATGTAGTCTGCAACCGTGAAGACGATACTTAGGTCTGGGGAAGGTAAAACTTAATGTTTGCCTATCCTTAAAGGGATTTTGGTGCAAATCCAAAGAGCGTGAGCAGATGCTAAAGAATTAAGCAGTAGAGAGATTCCTATATAAAGTCCTCAGGGTAGGTACCTAACGCATCAGTAAAGAAAGGAATCTAAAGATAAGAAGTTGAAAACTCTTCTCACTACAAATTGGCCAAGAATAAATCAAATGAACTTGAATCTGTGAAAATTCAAGTACTTGGAATTCTGATTGGTTTTCATTTGAAAACCCTAGCAAAGAAGATATCAAGAGATGTTTAGACTTTAGGATAAATGCCATGCACACATTAATGTGAATATAAAATAGGGTGGTATGGGATGCCAGATTTTATACTCAGATTGATGTAGGAAAGATGGTATGGGACATCGGACCGTGGATGATAATTACCTTTTAGTTTGAGAATGGATTTTGAAGTTAGATTTGAACTTCAAGGGAATTAAAACTTCCACAAGTTTGTAAGAAGAAATGAAGTAAGTAGCTTCCAAGATCTTCTTGAAACACTTCAAGCTAAAGTGTTGATGATTTAGAAATTTTTGATAAATTTCTGAAAGAGTAAGACTTTGACTTTGAACTAAACTTTTCAACTAAGGAATAGACTGACTAAGTCAAGCTACAAGTTCCTAGTGTAACTTGGTAAAATCAATCCTTTGACTCAAAGCAATGCATAAGAATTGCATTCCTAGTAAGGAGTCATAAAGATTGAAAATAGACATGAACTTAGTCTCAAGTGAATCATGTTTTAGTAAAACCTCATCAGTAGAACCTCAGTGGGTCGACACACTGATGTTGGATACCACACTAGTATCTTGTGGTTGGATGATGTTTAGATTTATTATATGAATCTTTTTTAGAATCAATTTTATTTCTCTTAAAGATAGAAAAAATACATGCTTCAGTACCTTGTTGAAACAGATTGTTAAGAAGTTAAAGTTTTGAGCTAAAGTCTTGGGTCATCAAGTATTTGACTCATAGCAAGTTTATATCTTAGAATTTTGAGTTAGTTATACAGATTTTCAATTATTTCTTTCCGCTTTTCAAATCTTTTGGAATTGGCTCAGATATGGTATCTAATTCCTTTTGCAAAAGACCAGGGTTAGCTGGTTAGAACGAGATAACTAAATTAAAACATCCTAGATAGATGTTATGTACAATCTTCAAAAGATAATAAGTCTTAATGGACTTAATTATTTGAGTTTGCTTGAAGTTATAGCATAAATGACTTCTTAGAGTCCAATAGACTCTAGAATAGACAAGTTAGGAATTGCTCATCAGATTGACAATTCCCAAGAACTTTCAGTTAAAGCCTTTGAGAATAGTATCCTAAATTGGACAATTTTTCATTTTGAATTTGAATTGGTCAAGTTATAGTATGGCTAACTCAAAGAAAATGGTAAACTTTCTCCTACATTTTACATAGGATTTTTTTAACTCATTAGGACAAAGTAGTCCTCTAGTTGCGTGAAAAAATCAAGTACCTGTTGGATCAAAGTAAACCATTGTACAAACATCTAAGTTAGATGTTTGGAACAACCAAACTTCAAGTTCTCCAAAACAAATTCAAGTGAATCAAGAGTTCTCAAAGTCTTGCAAGGGATAAGAATCCCATCTTCGTTACTAAGTCCATGCACCAATCATACCCAGAAATGGACTAGTAAGTTGAATCCACCCAATTCACATGTTTGTGTCTAGATCGCACATTCAAAAATTGTGAATTGGCCAGGGATGTGTTTAGATCCACCCTTATTATTCATTCACTACTTTGTACTTTGACTACTTCAAGGTGCAAGGCAAGACAATGTTTTGAATCATTTGGGCAGGGATGCCACCACAGAGATGAGACACGTTCTTCCAATTTTAGAACATGACCATGTTATTCCAGTTTTAGAACATGAGGCTTGGGGGATGCCTACAGTATGTATATAGCTCTATTTTCGAGGACAAAAATCTTTTCCAAGGGGGGAAGAATGTAATAAAGTAAGTCTATGATCTAAGGATCTGGCCAGTTCAGACAGATCTGAAATCGGACACCGTTTGGTCACTCGTCTGTAGGACCAAAGATGTAAAGAATAGACTCAAGCATAAGTTCATGTGCTCTCATATTCAAGTAATCCACTTAGCTTAGTGGTTAAGTCTCATGGTTGTGAAGGAAGAGGTCTTGGGTTCAATCCCCATGGGGAGCATGGGGAGAGAGTTTTGCCCAAGCAGCTCTAGAGCCTTCTAACTCAAGTTAGCATGAGTTAACTTGAGTCCAGTGGACTTAACTCTAGAGGTGAGTACACCAACCACTAGTGGACTCTAGTGGAAGGTAGTAAAGCAGTGGTTGAGAACACTCCAGCCACTAGTAGTCTCTAGTGGTAGATATGAAAGGAGTGGAGGAGATTGCACATGCACTTGTGGACTCTAGTTACATTTGTGGTCCTTGTTGATTCGAGCAGCTATATATACAAGCATAAGGTTGGGAGGAGAGTCATCTCTCTAGCATGTGGTGGTCGTAATTTCTTAGTTTCTTACATCAGGCCTCATATAGAGTGATAGATTGCAATGCTTTGGTAGGGACACCTGTTAAGTACATATGTTGCACACATAACAGCCTGAAGCCAGAAGCTATGTGGAAAAGCCGGACTTTTCACCATAGACCTCGCCATTTCCATGAGAGACGTTTTCTTTCTTTCAACAACTCCATTCTTTTGAGGTGTATAAAGCATTGTACACTTATATATTATCCCATGTTTAGCCAAAAATGTATTAAAACCAAAAGACATGTATTCCCCCCTCCATCAGAATTGAGGGTCCCATTTTACATGCTGACAAACTTTAAACCATAACCAAAAACTTTTTGAAGCACATAAACACTTCGGACTTTGTTTTTAATGGATATACCCATAAAAGTCATGAAGTAAAGGTAGTTCCCAAGCCATGTTTGCATAGGACCAGATACATCACTATGAACAAGCTATAATTTCTAATGCTTCATTTTGCCCAAAATACAGCGTTCACAAACATGTTTACAAGGTGCCTCTAGTTTTGGCAAAAAGGACACCATTTCAGATTTCTACAGGCATAGCAAACGACCAAAATACAAATGACCAAAGTGTGCATGCCAAAGCGCGACATAAAATGCCATAAGCAACAATGACATCACCATTTGAAAAATCATGAATTGTACACTTCTCATCAACAAATTTGACAACCAAGCCAATCTTAGCTAATGATGGAACTCACCACATATTTTTCTTGATCCCTGACACATACAATGCATGTAACAATGTGAAGAAACTACTAATAGCAGTAGTCAAAATGATCCTCCTAACTCCCATTACAGAATATGAAGAGTTGTTTGTGAATGTATCAATATTCCCTAGGGGAAGGCTCAAGTGAACCGAAGAAATTGTGCTGCGAGGTAATATGTTTGGTTGCCCCACTATCAAAGTACAAAACATTAGTCAATAACACATATACACTACTCATGAGAAGATGGGTCATAACTACATACAATAGTAAACACCCATTCTTCATTTTGCACAAGATTTGCAGACTCTAGAGGCCTCTCCAACAACCATTCCAACCTCTTTCTTCTTTACCTCATTTGTAACAAATTTTGGACAACTCTTTATGACATGATCATTTCCTTTAGTATTTGCAAAACTGTTTTTGCTTTTGTCTTTTCTTCTCATCTTTGTCTTCCTTCTTCGACTTTGCAACATTAGCATATTTTTGCTTACTAGTAGATGAGCTCCATTTACCCTTGCCCTTCTAACTAACTAAAAGAGCTTGATCTACAACACCCATTATATACTTGTTCTACCACTGCTCTTCCAACAACAAAACAAAGACTGACTCTCAAATGTTAAAGCATTTGGATTGTCTTTCATCATCAATCGAAGAGTAGAGGCAAAACTTTGATATGAATTTGGAAGAATCAAAAAAATTCAATTGTTCGTTCAAATCTTTAATCTTTATCAAAAAAATCCATAGAATCTCCTTCATTCATATGCTCTCCAAGTGTTTTTGGAGGTAAGCACCACGAGCCTCTTTTCTTTTCTTACCTAGTATAAAGTGCTAAGTGTATCTCAAGCATACTTTGTTGTCTTGCAAGAGCGAATATGAGGGATAATAGCATGTTCGCAAACATTGCTATCAATGCATGTGCCTAAGCGTCGTTACCATCCCGATGAAGTTTCTCTTCAATAGGTGCATCTAGAACCACAACATGAGGACGAACCTCAAGATCATCCTCTTCAAGGCCATCTGCATTGCCTTCAATAATTGTACTCATAGGTGTAGAAGGGAATTTTTCAATACCCCACACAATATTCCACAACCCTTTTGCTAGCAATACATTACCTATCATATATGCCCATAACAAGTAATTAGTACCATCCAACTTGTCCTCAACAACTAACATACAAAATACATCATTGCTTTTAGCCATGGCCATTGACTAAGTACCATGATGTTGAAAAATGATTTTATCTCAAAAAGTTAAACAAAACCACCTTGTTGAGCTTTCCTAAAGCTATAACAGACTCTGAGGCACTTGTATTGTCAAACCAACCGCTATTATATGTCTGGCACAAAAAACGACACTATTTTTCACTCTTAATCGCCTCGAGTATGCTCACCAATTTTCGTGGGATTTTGAGGTTGTGACAAGAGGGGTGTTGATGATGCCCTAGTTGAACAATGACCTGCTCTGATACCAATTATTAGAGTATTGAGGCCTACGGAAGCATATGAACAACAAGGAAGAAAGAATCTTGGAGCACAACATATAATACTGAACATATTTCCAAGCGAATATACAAAAGACAATTAACCCATTAGGGTTATAGGCATACATACAAGCCCAGGGAAAAAGACCTAGAGATTCTCCGATGTGCCTTTCTTGAAAGATGAAATCACCACCAACTAGATGATCAACATGTAGAGACAAAATGGAAAACGAGCAATTGTCCATCTCAAGCACTGGCGAGTGGAGAAACCACAATCTCATAACTCATTTTCTCGTCCATGAAAGTGGACATAAGCAGCAAGCATGGAACAAAGATACTTTATTTGGCTCCACAGAAATAGTATTTGCGCAATTACTCCAAAACGCAGGTCCTGAAGTCCACAAAACTCTAAGCCACGGAAATCGACAACCGAAAACTACTTTGGAATCACGGCTAGAATGAATGAACAAAGAAAAACATAAGGAAGGTTGAAATCGAGAAGACAGTTACTAAAAAATTTCCTTGAACCAGTTTCTCGTCAATGGGACTAGAAGTCCTTCACAATAGAGAACAACAAGCAATGGTGCGACTAACTAAACTATTCCTATTTAGCATCTCTACAAAAGCCCCAAACAATTGTTAACATGATCCCCACCATTGGACATTGGCTACCATGCTTATCTAAGGTGTCAAAATATTGTCGCACACATGATTGCTAAGTACTTGATATGAAGGTAATGATCTTTAAAGTTTTTATGAAAGTGAAAGCCCCTCACTCATTGGACTATCCTTTGCATTGTAGAATCTAATATTCCAATGTGCTACAAACAAACGTTTCAAGATATGTTCATCATCAAGTTCTGAGAGTACCATTATGAAGTCTTTAAATCTAAACCATTTGTTTGCTTTTGAAACACTACATACTTCGAGCATTACAAAAATTACCAATCAACACTCAATGCACACTTAAATGGCAAAAGTTAGAAGCACACCTAGCACGTGGCTTGTATATTACAAAACATTCTTATGCATTACAAAAAAATCCTTTTGACTAAATTGTATAAAAATGCCATTTTTGTAAATAGCTTCATTCTCTTCAAGATAAGGAGTCATTGAGCTTAAAAAGCTCAAGTGGAATCCCGGTTTCAAATTTCAAATTTTTTGGATACCATTTGATCCTTCAAAAGAACATTAGGATCTAATTTTGAACTAGGCCATATATTATGTTTGAAACCAATCAAACTCAACCAAAAATTATGAGAAAAAACAGAGCTCATTTCAAAGGTTGGATTCTTTGTGAGACTAATTATACTTCTTCTCTTAAACTCGTGTTGCTTGTCACAAACTAAGAATTCTTCCAATAATAATGGTTTTTCTTGGAATGGAGAATTGATGCCAACTGATCAGCTATCAAAGGATCCTTTCGAGTGAAAATCAACCTTGAAAGTCTCATTGTATGGGCAGAGCCACTCTTTATAACTTTTGAAAAATCATTTACATAATCTTTTGAAAAATAATCTACAATGCAAATGGTTCTTTCTAAGTCAAGGCTCATAAAAACAACATTAGACAAAGGCTTATTGCGTGAAGTCACGACATTCTCATAAAGTCAAAAGCTAACATGATTGTCCAAAATGGCTACTTGGGAACTTATGTCTAGAGCCGTGATTTGTTTAGTTCTTAATCCAAAGGACTCCTTGTAGCACATGTGTGCAAGTTGAACAACAACCCTTTTAATCCATTCTAGCTAGCCTATATAAGTTGACATTAAAATAAGAAACTAATAACCGCTAAACTTTCACAATCAAGTGAAGAGTGGTTAAATCCATTCTATCTAGCCAGTGCAAAGTTGACTTCTTGATTTGAAATACCAATTGAACTCGACCCAACCCATGAAATAGTGTCAAAAAGTTCACATGTGGATACCAAACTATATTGGCATATTCTTTCTTCATTTATCAAAAATCATGGCTTAATGATTAATAGAAGAGACATTGTAAAGGTTGAGTAACAAAGATGTTGGAGTTAGACGTCTGCGGAAGCATGCGAACAGCACAAGGAAGAAGAAGAAGCTTGGAGCACAACACACAATACTGAATGTAGTACTAGAGAATGTACAAAGATAAGTAGCCCATTAGGGCAATAGGCGTATATACAAGCCGGGGGAAAAAAACCTCCTAAAGAGGGAAAAAAGTGCCCCGGCGGTCCTAGTGTGTTCACACACATCACTACATAAATATACCAGCAAATCCCCCCTAGGAGTGATGCGGTGAACAAGGAGCTGGCACTCATGTATAAGGAAGTGCCAAGCTATGTGGAAATCACTCCACAAAAGGAAGTAAGCCCAAAGCTTTGCGGAAAGCTTCAAACTTCTCCCTAGGCAGAGCCTTCGTGAAAAGGTTTGCAATGTTCTCCTGCGTGGGCACATATGCCAAGCTGATCTCCCTAGCAGAGAACCTCTCCCTGACATAGTGATAATGCACCTCAATGTGCTTAGTGCGAGCATGGAACAAAGGGTTCCTCGCAACTGCCAATGCGCTCTGACTGTCAGTGAAGATGGTGGTGGCAGAAGACTGACCAACACCCAAATCAGCCATAAGGCGTCTGAGCCACACACACTCAACAGTAGTTGTGAAATCTTCCCTATACTCAGCCTCACAACTCGAAGTGGCCACAGTAGGCTGCTTCTTGCTCAACCAAGATATACATGAGCTACCAAGCATGAAGCAAAAGCCACTAGTGGACACACGAGTGTCATAGCAACCAGCCCAATCAGAGTCAGAAAAAGCATGCAAATCTGGCGGTAGTGATCCCCCCTTGGGATAAAACAACCCAAGTAGCCGAGTACCAGTCAAGTAGCGAAAGATGCGCTAACCAATGCTTGACTCCTAGGCAATGCATAAACCTACTCATCTGTGAGACAACAAACTGAATATCTGGCCGAGTAATGCATAAGTAAATCAAGCATCCAACAACCTGCTGATAGAGAATAGCATCAAATGCATCTTCAGCATCATGAAGACTCAATCGTAAACATGTCTCCATAGGAGTAGCAATAGGTTTACAGTCTTCAAGGCCAAAACGCTGCAATAATGTGTCAATATATTTCGTTTGACACAAAGCCATTCCACCATCAACATGCATAAATTGAATACCCAAATAGTGATGCAAATGCCCCAAATCAGACATCTCAAATGAGGCATGCAAATCAACCTTAAAATCAACAATATGCTTCTCAATAGGACCAGTGAGCAGCATGTTGTCAACATAGACAACAATGATCAGAAGTACATCATTAGCACACTTAACATATAAGGTGCTTTCAGTTGGACTGTTATCAAAACCATGTGCAATCAAATAGGCATGTATCTTCTCATACCAAGCATGTGGTGCTTGCTTTAAACCATATAATGCCTTCTTTAACTTGCACACCTGGTTTTCATGCCCTTTCTGCACAAAGCCACGGGGCTAAAAAATATATACTTCTTCATGCAAGTCACCATTCAGAAATGTTGTTTTAATGTCCAACTGATGTACATTCCAACCATGATGGGCTGCAAGTGCACAGATGCTCCGAACAGTAGTCATATGGCATGTAGGTGCAAAGGTCTCATCAAAATCAATGCCTCTTTCCTGTGCATAACCCTTTGCAATAAGCCTAGCCTTCTACCTGTCAACTGTACCATCAGGTTTACGCTTCAACTTGTATATCCACTTAGTGCCAATGGCCTTCTTGCCAGGAGGCAAGTCACATAAAGACCAAGTATCATTCTTCATTATTGCATCATATTCAGATTGCATAGCAATCATCCAATTTTTTGAATTTTGTGCTTCATCAAACAAAACAGGCTCATTCTCATCATAGAGACTAGATGCAGCCATAGCATAGCAATCTGATGCAAAAGAGGCACTATGAGAGCAGCCATTTTGGAAGTCTTTGCCTGCTCAATATCAGCTCTCTCATCAGCCATGTAAATCTGCATTAGAAATGGAATGATCTGCATCATCACATGAAACCTACAAAGGCTGAAAAGTTGCCTCATTAGGACCAGCACTAGACTGTCCACCTGTAAAAAGAGGCAGCAAAGTATCATACATATCTTTGGAGCTCACAGATGTCTCCTTAGTACATGAAAGCAATGACTGAATAGCATCCTCCACAAAAACAACATTACGGCTAACCAAAATGCGTTTAGTATGTGGATGATACAGTCATGCCAAGCCTCATATGGAGTGATAGACTGCAACGCTTTAGTGGGACACATGTTTAGTACATATGTTGCAGACATGACAGCCTCAAGCCAGAAACTATGTGGTAAAGCCTAACTCTTGACCATACACCTCGCCATCTCCATGAGTGACCTACTCTCTCGTTCAGCAACTCCATTTTGTTGAGGTGTGTACGACACTGTACACTGGTGTTTTATCCCACGTTCAACCAAAAATACATTAAAATCAAAAGACATATATTCCCTCCCTCGATCAGAACGAAGGGTGCCTATTTTACATGCTGACAGATTTTCAGCCAAAACCAAAAACTATTTGAAGCACATGAACACTTCGGACTTTGCCTTCAATGGATGAAAAATCATTGATGAAAGTCACGAAGTAAAGATAATTCCCAAAAGAAGGTGTCTGCATAGGACCACAAACATCACTATGTACAAGCTGCAATTTCTGGGTAGCCCGAACTGAACCATCTTTTGGAAAGGACGAACGCTGCATTTTGCCCAACATACAACCTTCACAAACATGTTTTCCAAGTGCCTCAAGTTTGGGCAAAGAGGACACCATTTTAGATTTCTACAGGCGTAGTAAACTAGCAAAATTCAGCTAACCAAAGCGTGCATGCCAAAGCTTTGCATTTGACATAGCTTGAGAATCATTTACTGCACATGCCAAATCATTTACAGATCTTTCATAGTCTATGAGCTTATACAGCCCACGACATAAAATGCCAGAAGCAATAATCACATCGCCATTTGAGAGATCATGAACTATAACCTGTCATCAACAAATTTCACAACCAAGCCAATCTTGGCTAATGCAAAAACTCATAACTGGTTCTTTTTTATCCTTGGCACAAATAAAGCATCTAACAAAGTGAAAGAACTACCATTAACAGTAGTCAAAATGATCTTATCAACTCCCATAACAAAATAAGAGGAGTTGTTGGCACATGTAACAATATTCCCTGTAGGGGCAGGCTCGAGTGGAGAGACGAAAATACGCTGCGAGGTAATATGTTTTGTCGCCCCACTGTCAAAATACCAAACATCTAAGTCTACTACAGACATGCACTGCTCATGAGAAGATGGGTCAAAACTACAGACAGTAGTAAACGCACATTCTTCTTCCTGCACAAGATTAGCAAACTTTGTTTTTGTGTAAAGGCCTCTATAACAACCATTCCATCCTCTTTCTTCTTTCCCTCTTTAGCAACCACTTTTGGGCAATTCTTTATGATATGATCATTCCCTTTAGAGTATTTACAAAACAATTTCTGCTTTTCTGATTTCTTCTCATCTTTATCTTCCTTCTTTGAATATGCAGAATTAGCAAAATTTTGCTTACTAGTTGAAGAGCTCCATTTTCCTTTGCCCTTCTAACTAGCCAAGAAAGCTTGATCTGCAACTCGTAAAATGGATCTATTCTACCTGGACTGATCTTCCTACAACAGAACAGAGACTAACTCCTCAAATGATAAGGCATTCGGATTGCCTTTCATCATCAACCAAAGAGTAAAAGCAAAACTCTGATATGAATCAGGAAACCATTCAAAACGGTCTGCACAAGTGAGCTATCTAGTATAACCTCATTAGCAGAAATCAATTGTTCTTTCAAGTCTTTGATCTTCGTTAGGAAACTGTCCATAAAATCACCTTCATTCATGCGTTCACTCTCCAACTGTTTTCGGAGGTAAGCAACACAAGCCTCATTCCTAGCTTGGTACAATGTAGTAAGTGTATCCCAAGCATCCTTAGCTATTCTGCAAGAGCGAATGTGAGGAATAATGGCACATTTGACAAACAAAGTTATCAATGCATGTGCCTAGGCATCTCTGCCATCCCAACGAATCTGCTCTGCAATAGGTGCAACAAAAACAAGAATATGCAGAATATCATCATCTTCGATATCTTCTGCATCAGCTTCAATACCTGCAATTGTAATAATTGCAAGTGTGATAAGACGTTTTTCGACACCCTACACAATGTTCCACAATCCTTTTGCAACCAACACATGTCACATCATATAAGCCCATAATGGGTAGTTGGTACCATCCAACTTATTCTCAACAACCAACATACAAAATACATCACTGCTTTCAACCATGGCCGATGACTAAAATACCTTGATGCAGAAAATTAATTGTATCTCAAAAAGTTGAACAAAATTGCCGAGACGATTTCTGATTGACATATAACAGACTTCGAGACGTTTATACTGGCGAATAAAAACTGGTATATACCTTTGACACAAAAGGACGAAATAGCCTGCACAAGCTGCGATAGTGCGTTCGGAGGCCGAAACGAGCTCAAATCACGATTTTGACACCGCACAACAAGGCTGTTTTGATCTAGAAAACACATAGAGTATGCTCACCAAAATTTGTGCGATTCTGAGATTGCGAACGGAGGAGTGTCGACGGCGCCCTAGATGAAGCAACGACCTGTTCTGATACCAATTGTTGGAGTAACACGTCTACGAAAGCCGAACAACATCAGGAAGAAGAAGAAGCTTAGAGCACAACACACAATACTAAATGTATTACTAGAGAATGTACAAAGATAAGTAGCCAATAAGGGAAATAGGCGTATATACAAGCCGGGGGAAAAAATCCTCCTAAAGAGGGAAAAAGATGCCCCAACGGTCCTAGTGTGTTCCCACACATCACTACCTAAATATATCAACAAAAGATTTAATGTAAAGCCACTTCCCCTCTTGATTAAGGAAGCACCAGTAGATCTTGATTCAATGGAACAAAAACTAATAACAACTAAAACTTTCACAATCAAGTGAAGAGTGTTAAAATCCATTCTATCTAGCCAATGCAAAAGTTGACTTCTTGATTCGAATTAGCAATTGAATTCGACCAAACCGATGAAATACTATCAAATAGTTCACGTGTGGATATTTATTGGTATATTCTTTCTTCATTTATCAAAAACCATGGCTTAATGAAGAATAGAAGAGACATTTTTAAGGTTGGCTAACAAAGATTTAATGTCCATCCACATCCTTCTTGGTTAAGGAAGCATTGATAGATCTAAATTCATGTGAACAAAAAAAATAATAACCACTAAAACTTTCACCATCAAGTGAAGAGTATTTATATCCATTCTATCTAGCCAGTGAAAAGTTGACTACTTGATTCGATATAGCAATTGAATTTGACCCAACCCATGATATACTATCAAATAGTTTATATGTGGATACTAAACTATATTGGCATATTCTTTCTGCATTTATAAAAAATGATGGCTTGATGATGAATAGAAGAGACATTTTCAAGGTTAGGTAACAAAGATTTGATGTATAACCACATCCCTTCTTGGTTAAGGAAGCATTGATAGATTTGGATTCATGTGAACAGAAACTAATAACTGCCAAAACTTTCACAATCAAGTGAAGAGTGTTTAAATCCATTCTACCTAGCCAATGAAAAGTTGACTTCTTGATTTGATATAGCAATTGAATTCGACCCAACCCATGATATACTGTCAAATAATTTACATGTGGATACTAAACTATATGGGCATATTCTTTCTGCATTTGTCATATATCATGGCTTAATGATGAACTAAAGAGATATTTTAAAAGTTGCATAAAAAGATTTAATGTACAACCACATCCCTTCCTAGTTAAGGAAGCAATGGTAGATCTGGATTCAAGTGAACAAAGACTAATAATCGCTAAAGCTTTCACAATCAGGTGTGTTTAAATCCATTCTATCTAGCAAGTGCAAAAGTTGACTTCTTGATTTGAAAAGCAATTGAATTCGACCCAAACAATAAAATATTTTCAGATAGATCACGTGTAGATACTTATTGGTATATTCTTTTATTTATCACAAATCATGGCTAAATGATGAATAGAAGAGACATTCAAGGTTGGGTAACAAAGATTCAATGTACAAGCACATCCCTTCCTGCTTAAGGAAGCATTGATAGATCTGGATTCATGTGAACAGAAACTAGTAACCGCTAAAACTTTCACAATCAATTGAAGAGTGTTTAAATCCAGTCTATCTAGCCAGTGAAAAGTTGACTTCTTGATTTGATATAAATTTGAATTTGACCCAACCCATGATATACTATCAAATAGTTCGCGTGTGTATACTAAACTATATTAGCATATTCTTTCTGCATTTATCAAAAATCATGGCTTAATGATCAATAGAAGAGACACTTTCAAGGTTGGGTAACAAAGTTTTAATGTACAACCACATCCCTTCCTAGTAAAGGAAGCATTGGCAAACCTGGATTCATGTGAACAAAAACTCATAACCGCTAAAACTTTCACAATCAAGTGAAGAGTGTTTAAATCCATTCTATCTCGCCAGTGCAAAAGTGACTTGTTGATTTGAAATAGCAATTGAATTCGACCCAACTTATGCAATACTATCAAATAGTTCACATGTAGATACTTATTGGCATATTCTTTTATCAAAAATCATAGCTTAATGATGAATAGAAGAGACCTTTTAAACGTTGGGCTTGGTTAAGGAAGCATTGATAGATCTAAAATCATGTGAACAAAAACTAATAACTGCTAAAACTTTAATAATCAAGTGAAGAGCTTTAAGTCCATTCTACCTAGCCAGTGAAAAGTTAACTTCTTGATTTGATATAGCAATTGAATTCGACCCAACCCATGATAGGAGCATTGATAGACCAGATTTCCTGTGAAAAGAAACTAATAACCATTAAAACTTTCACAATCAAGTGAAGAGTGTTTAAATCCATTCTATCTAGGCAGTGCAACGATTGACTTCTTGACTTGAAATAACAATTGAATTCAACCCAACCAATAAAATACTGTCAAATAGTTCCATGTGGATACTTATTGGCATATTCTTTCTGCATGTGCCACATCCCTTCCTGGTTAAGGAAGCATTGATGGATCTGGATTCATGTGAACAAAATCTAATAACCGCTTAAGCTTTCACAACCAAGTGAGGAGTATTTAAGTTGACTTCCTGCAAGGATACAAGCAACTGAATTCGACCCAACCCATGATATATTGCAAAATAGTTCACATTTATCAAAAATCATGAATAGAAGAGACATTTTCAAGGTTGGGTAACAAAGATTTAATGTAAAACCACATCCCTTTCTGGCTAAGGAAGCATTGGTAGCTAGTGAAAAGTTGACTTCTTGATTTGATATAGCCATTGAATTCCATTATCAAGGTTGGGTAACAAAGATTTGATGTACAGCCATATCCCTTCCTAGTTAAAGAAGCATTGATACATTTGGATTCATGTCAACAAAAACTAATAACTACTAAAACTTTAATAATCAAGTGAAGAGTGTTTTAAATCCATTCTATATAGCCAATGAAAAGTTTTGACTGCTTCATTTGGTATAGCAATCGAATTCAACCCAACCCATGACATATAGTCGAACAGTTCACGTGTGGATACTAAACTAATTTGGCATATTCTTTTTGCATTTATCAAAAATCATGGGTTAATGATGAATAGAAGAGACATTTTCAAGCTTGGGTAACAAAGATTTAATGTACAGCCACATCCCTTCCTAGTTAAGGAAGCATATGTAGACCTGGAATCATGTGAAGAGAAACTAATTACCGCTAAAACTTCCACAATCAAGTGAAGGGTGTTTAAATCCATTCTAACCAATGCAAAAGCTAACTGATTGGTTTGAAATAGCAATTGAATTAGACCCAACCAATGAAATGCTATCAAATAGTTCATGTGTGGATACTTCTTGGCATATTCTTTCTACATTTATAAAAATCATGGCTCAATGATGAAAAGATCACTAACATCCCTTCCTAAATAAGGAAGCATTGATGAATCTGGATTCATGTGAACAAAAACTAACAACTGCTAAAAATTTCACAATCAAGTGGAGTGATTAAACCCATTCTCTTTAGCTAGTGAAAAGTTGACTTCTTGATTTTATACAGCAATAGAATTCGACTCTATCAGATATTTTAACAAAAAGTTCACAAGTGGATGCTTAACTATATTGGCATATTCTTCCTACAATCATAAAAAATCACGGCTTAATGATGAATAGAAGATATATTTTTACGCTTGGATAACAAAGATACATGAAAAACTAATATAATAACTATCACAATCAAGTGAAGAGTGTTTAGTCCATTCTATCTTGCCAATAAGAAGTTGACTTCTTGATTTGATATGGCAATTGAGTTCCACCCAACCCATGATGTGTTGTCAAATGGTTCACATGTGGATACTAAACTATATTGGCATATTCTTTCTGCATTTATCAAAAAACATGGCTTAATGATGAAAAGAACATACATTTTCAAGGTTGGGTAACAAAGATTTATTTTACGGCCATATCCCTTTGGCAAAACCAAATTCATGTGAACAAAGACTCATAACCTCTAAAACTTTCTCAAGTGATGCGTGTTTAAATCCATTCTATCTAGCCAATGAGAAGACGACTTCTTGATTTCATATAGCAATTGAATTCCACACAACACATGATATACTGCTAAATAGTCCACGTGTGGATACTAAAGTATATTGGAATATATTGGAATATTCTTTCTGCCTGAATTAAAAATCATGGCTTAATGATGAGTACATTTTCAAGGTTGGGTAACAAAGATTTTATGTACAGCTACATCCCTTCTTGGATAAGGAAGCATTGGTAGACCTGAATTCATGTGAACAGAAATTGAAAACCACTAAAACTCTCACGATCAATTGAAGAGTGTTTAAATCCATTCTACCTAGCGAGTGCAAAGTTGACTACTTGATTTGATTCAGCAATTGAATTCGAACCAACTGATGAAATACTTTCAAATATTTCACGTGTGGATAACTATTGGCATATTCTTTCTACGTTAGTCAAAAATCATGTCTTAATGATGAATATAACAGACATTTTCAAGGTTGGGTAACAAAGATTAAACGTGCAGCAACATCCCTTATTGAGGAGGCGTTGATGGATCTAGATTCATGTGAACAAAAACTAATAAACCCTAAAACTTTCACAATGCCTTTCTGGTTAAGGAAGCATTGGTAGACCTAGATTCATGTGAACAGAGATAAATAACTGCTAAAACTTTTACAACCAATTGAAGAGTGTTTATATCCTTTCTACCTAGCAAGTGCAACAGTTGACTTCTTGATTTGATATAGCATCTGAATTCAAACCAACTGATGAAATACTATCAAATAGTTCACGTGTGGATACTTACTGGCATATTCTTTCCGCATCAGTCAGAAAATCATGGCTTACTGATGAATATAAGGGAGCCATTTTCAAGGTTGGGTAACAAAGATTTAATGTACAGCCACATCTATTCCTTCTTGAGGAGGCAGTGATGGATCTAGATTCATATGAAAAGACTAATAACCGCTAAAACTTTCACAATCGCTTCTTGGTTAAGGAAGCAATGGTAGACCTAGATTCATGTGAACAAATATTATATCCGCTCAAACTTCCACAATTAATTGCAGAGTGTTGGAATCCATTTAACCTAGCGAGTACAAAAGTTGACTTCTTGATTTGATATGGCAATTGAATTCGAAACAACTGATGAAAAACTATCAAATAGTTTACGTGTGGACATGTATTGGCATATTCTTTCACAATAATTTTCAATTCACAATACATCTAGCAAGGGAAGCAATACCTCTATGCAAAACAGAGAATCTTACAAATAAATGTCAGGCAAAGCTAAAATATCAGAGTAGTCCATTTACGCCAGGAAACGATGCTGATCAATTATCGTTTGGAAGATTGTGTAAGAAAACAGCTTAACAAAGTTACAATGCAGATATGCTTCGTTTGCCATCAGAGACTTAAATATTCAGTAATCAAGGAAGTCATCTTGTTGCAGTATTTTTCTCATCACATGGCAAGCTGAATTATTTCAGAGAATCCACAATGAATTTGCGGGGAACTACTATCAGAAAACATTCAACCAAAAGAATGTTGTCAGCGAAATCCCCGTACAGCCATCTACGCCTCCCATGAATCAGATGAGTACGCACTCGGGCAGAGCCAGGACTCACCTGGGATTAAACGAGGCGACATAACCTGCAAAGGTTGGTTGACATAAGATCGACTATCTCAGCAACCACTCAGACAACGAGTTTGGTTCCACATGTTCCCCTCAAGGAGGAAAATCTCGAGTAAATCAAAAAGTCCTCCTCGTGGTTGCCTGCACAATAGGCGGTATGCAATGATGGACAGTACTTTGAGTCCACCTATGAGTAGCCCCCATCTACGCCTCCCATGTATCAGGAGAGGACACAGTCGAGCAGAGGCAGGACTCTGCCAGAGATTCAACAAGCAACATAAGTGATCGTAGTACTACTGAAAGATCGACAACCTTAGCACCCCTCAGACGAGTTTGGTTCCACCCGTTCCCCCTCAGGGAGGAAGACTTCGGAAAAAAACAAAAATCCTCCTCGTGGTCGCCTGCACTAAACACAGCGACAGGATGGAGGCTGCCATCTATATATTATGGAATCGCCAACCCTAGTTGCAAGAAACCATACTTTGAGTCCAAATGTGAAGCGCCCCAACGTTGCAAGCGGCGTTCACAAATGACCAGACGGATGCACAGCTTATGTGAGAGCATCATTGAATAAAGCAGCCTCTCATTATTTTTAGTAACGAAGCGAACATATATTGAAAGGAAAAAGAATAATATAAAATCTCAAAGCAAAGAGAAATCCAGCAGACTAGAGGTCATGGCATCAAGCAACTCGCCGGATGAATGGACAGCATTAGGTGACAGCACCATGGAAGGTTTTTTCTCAATTCAAATAGAATTATAAAAACCAATTTTTTTTCTTTTTATTTTTTATAACAAAGCGAACAATTAATAAAAGCGAAAATAAAAATATATAATCTTAGATAAAGGGAGAGGGACATTGTTGTATCATATGAAATCTTAGGTACGTTTCACATGAGGCGGAAGCTCGAGTTTAAATTTTGCTTAGAGCAATCAAACGTTTACACGTGTACTCTTGAAATAGGTCCAGAGGCATGCTACTGTTCGTGATCCAGCTCACCCATAATGGGTAGTTGGTACCATCCAACTTATCCTCAACAGCCAACATACGGAATACATCACTGCTTTCGGCCGGTGACTAAAATACCTTGATGCAGAAAATTGACTGTATCTCAAAAAGTTGAACAGAACTGCCCAGACGAGTTCCGCTAGACCTGTAGCAGACTTCGAGACGCTTAAACTGGCGAACAGAAACTGGTATATACCTTTGGCACAAAAGGACGAAATAGCCTACAGAAGCGCTACGATAGTGCGTTCGGATGCCGAAACGAGCTCAGATCGCGATTTCGGCACCACAAAGCAAAGCCATTTTGATCTCGGAAACACCCTGAGTATGCTCACCAAATTTCATGCGAATCTGAGACTGCAAACGGAGGAGTGTCGACGGCGCCCTGGAAGAAGCGACGACCTGCTCTGATACCAATTGTTGGAGATAGACGTCTGCGGAAGCACGCGAACAGCACAAGGAAGAAGAAGAAGCTTGGAGCACAAACACACAATACTGATTGTATTACTAAAGAATGTACAAAGATAAGTAGCCCATTAGGGCAATAGGCGTATATACAAGCCGGGGGAAAAAAACCTCCTAAAGAGGGAAAAAAGTGCCCCGGCGGTCCTAGAGTGTTCACACACATCACTACCTAAATATATCAACAAAGCCCATTTAATGTGTCAGTCAAAAATCAATGGTTTATTTAATAAATGTTTAATAGCTTGTTGGCCATTTTTTATTATGACTTCACAACCCATAAGGTAATGTTTCCAAATTTTTAAAGCATGCACAATAACCAAAAGTTCCTTATCATATGTACTATAATTCTTTTCTGAAGGTTTAAGTTTCCTACTTTCAAATGCAATAGGATGGTCATTTTGCATTAAGACGGCACCTATACCTAAACCATTAGCATCTGTAACTAATCGAAAGGTTGTGCAAAATCTGCTAATTACAAAATAGGTGCATGAGAAAGTGCATGCTTGAGTTTTTCAATAGATTTTTTTTGTGATAATCCTCATGCAAATTTTAACTTTTTCTTCAACAATAATGTGAGTGGGAGTGCTAAATAAGAATTTTACAAAATTTCTATACAAACTAGCTAATCCTAGAAAAGAGCAGACATCATTCATAGATTGAGGTATAGGCCATTCTTCAATTGCTTTAATTTTCTTTGGATCTACATGAACACCTTGACTAGAAACAATATGTCCTAAATACTCTAATTCTCTTTGGAAAAAAATAACTATTTTCAAGATTGGCATAAAGTTTGTTTTTGCATAACAAATTAAAAACTGTTGCTAAATGCTTTTCATGGTCATCATCATTCTCACTATAGACAAATATATCATCAAAGAAAACAAGAACAAAAGCTTGGTATTCAAGAAAAATGTTATTCATCATGCATGCAAATGTAGCTGGTGCATTGGTAAGTCCAAAAGGAATTACCATGAATTCAAATTGACCAGTTTGAGTTCTAAAGGGAATCTTATAAATGTCATTTTGTGTCACTCATATATGATGATACCTAGATTTAAGATCAATTTTGCTAAAAACACGTGCTCCACAAAGTTTATCTAGCAAATCATCTATCCTATGAATAGGATATCTATTTTTAATTGTGATCTTATTGAGCGCTTTATAGTCAATACACATCCAAGTCTTGTTCTTTTTCCCTACTAATAGAACAGGTGCTCCAAAGAGAGAAGGACTATGCCTTATAAGTCCTTTGTGAAGTAAATCCTTAACTTGATTAGCTATTTCTTGTTAATGTAAAGGTCCATGCCTATAAGGTGCTTTATGGGGAGGAGAACTACCAGGAATTAATTCTATACTATGGTTAAGAGATCTTCTAGAAGGTGATAGCTTAGAAGGAAAATTAGCCATAAAACAATTCTTATAGGAATCCATAAATGATTTACATACATTAGGAAGAGTATGTGTGTAATCAACTATGTTATTGACAAAAACAATACATGAATTGTAACTTTTCTTATTGCACATTTTACTTGAGTATCACTAATTAATGGAAATGGTTGGAAGTCATGCATTGCAAACAAAGAAATATCTTGATTGTTAAACTTAAAACTCATGGTGTGTGTATGATAATCAATGCATGGGTCATACTGATGACTTCTTCAATCCATTCAGGTTGAATATCTTCAAAAAACACCTCTATGTTGTGTACTTGAGCTCTAATAGGCTTCATGTCGTTAGTTCGGAACCTACATTTAGCTTTAGTATGACCAAACTTACCACAATGCCAACAAGTGATACAAGGCCTCTTTTGTTGAGCATCCATCATTGTCGTTTGAAGGGTTGGAGGTTTTGTAGGTTGTAAAGCGGGTGTCTCGGGTATTGGTGAAAAATTGGATTGAGGAGGGCATTGAAAAGTAGGTGGGTACTAAAAAGTAGGTGAGCATTGAAAGTAGGAGAAGAAAAATTAGAAAAAAGATGTTTGAAGGGAAAATTGGGCTTGATTGGTTGTCGTTGTTGATGCGTTTGTTGTAAGCAAATGGACTTGGTGATGGATCGAAACTCTTTCTCAGCATCATGTGCAAAAGAAATAGCTTCATAGAGAGTTGCAGGATGTAGAGTGTTGAGTTTGGCCTGGATTGCCATCTCCAAACCATCTTCATACTTTCTTTGCAAGGTATCTTCACGAATCCTTTCAAGCAAACGAATAAGTACTAGTTGCTGCCAAAAACATTCGGTATAGGTAGACACACTATCTCCATCTTTCCATCCAAAAGTTGTCCATGATCGACATGCATGTAAGTGGAATCAAGGAGGAAGGAAGGACTCCTTTATCTTTTCTTGAAATGCTTTCCATGTGGTAGGGTGGCCGGTGCTATGGCGCATAACATTCCACCATAATTGAGCCTTACCCACCAAATAGTTAGTTATAAATTTCATTTTTTTTCACTTTCAGAGTATGATTCATCAAAATAGAAGTCATCAAACTGAGATAGCCATGAAAGAATAAATTGGCCATCCTTTTGCCAATTGAATCGTGAAAATTAGAATTTTTTAGCACCAATCTTGGACTGCGTGCCTTGTTCTTGAGCAGTGATAATGGCCTTCACTACCCTAACTAGATTATTATCATCACTTTGTAGTTGCTAGAGTGTACCATCATGTTCCTTAATCTCGTTTTGAGCATGTTGGAGTTCATGTCACAAAAGCTCTAATTGTTGCTCGATTGGTACCTTGGGTAGGGGTGAGGAACCACAATCGTTGGTAGTATGGATAGGGTCCATGGCCTTATGTAGAGAACCAAAACCTATTTCTAAATCGGAAGGTTGAGACAGTTATCGATTAACAAGCAAACACCATGAATCGCGGCCAAATGTTGATACATGCACCTCCACCGATGTGCCTTGGCTCTGATACCACTGTTGACTTTTGGATCCCGTAGATGCACATACGTAGAGGATAGTACAGAAACGAAATCACACAAAAGTACTCAAAGAATAGAAAGAGGCAAAAGACTTGACACCAGATTGCATACAATCTCCTCCCACATACTTTGACAGATGGGTCTATTAGAGCATGTGTATTCATAGGTATTTCTTACTACGTCTTGAATAGAAGATACATGAGGGCAAGCATGCTTTTTACAAAAATATGCTTTATTTACAAAATTTGATTTTCTATTTTTACAACGGCATCGCTTTCTAAAGTGATCTATTATTTTTACAAAAATAACTGAAAATACTATCTTCTAAATATCCTTTTAAATAACTTCAAAAGAATATCTGAATAATTCCATGCATGTTCACACCCTCATGAATCTTCACCTACTAAATCAAAATGCAAGACACATTAAAAACCTCAAGGCATTAAAATCCATTTAACATTCAATTATTCCATAAAGTATAACATTGACAAATAGTATGCCCAACAATCTTCCAATATTGACAAAACATGAACATACCACACTTAATCACACAAATGATGAGACAAAGATAGAGAGAGATTAGACAACATGTTCAAAGTGTTACGTAAGCCACTACTTACTCACACTATCATATATACAAATGTCAAATTACAACGTGGGAGCAAAACTCTCAACCACTCTATGTGAACAGAAATAGATGGATGAGTGTATGTACAGAATTCACAAGAATATTCAGATGTAGGGACAGAAATCTGAATATGTATGAGATGTATGACCTGATAGGTTGTAGAAGAGTGTATATGAGTGACAAAAAGAGGAAAGATTAGTTGGAAACTAATATTCAACAAACCCAAATCTAATTTGGGTTATGGAAGACCCTAAATCATATGTGTGTGTGAAAGATCACATACTTACAGAATTAGCATAGAATGCTAACATGTTGCTGCCAGAAATCCTCATACTCATGTGAATATACCTTCTTGAACACCTCATCTAAATATGCATAAAGCATACATGTACTAATTCTCTTGTACCTCTGCCGAATAGGACTCCTTCTGATATGGATGCCATTGCCTCCATAAACTCCAAGTAGTACTTGTGTGCATAAAGAGAATATGTACCCGAATGCTTTGTTTTCATGATTGATTCATGCAAGCACTCATAAACTTCCATCTCTAAGTCGACCAGAAATCTTAAATGATGATCGTGTGATCGAATTTGTCTAAGACACATGAGAACCTCTTTCGAAGATCAGGGAGGAGGTGCTTCTAAAACGATTTTAACTTTATCTGGGTCAACTTGGATATCATCTTCTGAAATAATGTGTCCTAGGAGTTTACCACAAGAGACAACAAAAATAAATTTAGCAGGATTAAGACAAAGTCGATATTCTCTGCACTTAAGGAAGCATAACCACAATTGTTCCAAATGGTCGACACGAGCACCAGAAATAGAAATGTCATCCAAGAAGACATGCGTAAAATTGGTTAAGGAGAAAAAATAGCATGCATATAGTGTTAGAACGTGCTCACTGTACATGCATAAACACCCCAATTGGTAATAAATGATGTTTTGGTTATATCATGTTCAACCATTTGGACCTGATTGTATCCACTATACCTCTCCAAAAACTAATAAACAATAATCTACACAAATGTGAAGTTGTTTATTCTTTTTAGGGATAATGAATATGGGAGAATTAATTAAGCAGGGCCAATGGAAACAATGAATCCAACTTTCAATATTCGATCAAGTTCTGCCTTGACTTGTTTTGCATAGTGGGGTTTCATACGATAACTTTGTTGTTTACAAAAGAGACATCAAGCTTAAGGATAACTCTATGCTCATAAATACATGGGTCAAGGTCTTGCATATCCTCAGAATCCCAAGCAAAAATATCGGAAAACTATATGAGAAATTCAAGCGATGCTAATGAAATTCCTCAATGAGAGTAGCACACAAGTTTACTAGTCTGGGTTTCTCTCGCCCTCATAAGTCATAAACCATGATTTGGTCCTCCATAACATAGGGTCTTCTATCTTTAGTTGAAGCTTACAACCAAAAATTGTCTAGCTCAATGTTCAGTGCATATATTGGTATGCAGTTGGGTTCAGTTTCGAGTCTCAAGTTCCTCTGTGGTGTTGAGCATGCTCTTAGGTGGTGTGCTTATTGCTCGTATATTGTAGGCATCAGGTGTTCATTGTTTTAAAACATTTTGTAAGTCAATAGTTCATAGAGACACCAGATCTTGTTGTCCTCCAAAAAATTAGCTTCTTTATCATCTATAAGGCCTTCTAACATATGGACATGTTCAACTAATAGGGGCAAATGGTGGTGCTCACAGGGTGCTAAATCATCTAGAAGGACTACATATTTTAGATTAAATGTGAGATTATGTGAAGATCAATCTTGCATCACTTTATCCTGTTGCAATCATGATCATCCAAATAGGAGGTTATATTCAAGATTAGAATTAGGTAGGCTAAGGACTACAAAAGTCATACAAACTGTAGCACCCTGCAAGGAAATAGGAATATCTTTGATTAGTATCACTGGATGAACCCAATATTGATCAACCATTTGCACAAAGAACTTTACTAGTTCAATCTTTGCCCACCCTATCTAAGTCACAGAACTATGGTAGAGATATTGACATTGGAGCCTTCATGAATTAATACTTAGAGATACTCTTGTTTTTATGCCAAACACTACTAAATGAGATGACATGATCCACGATCGTATTAGGTTCTAGTTGGACCATTGAGATGGTAGATTTGGGTTGAAAATGTTGTTCAAAATGTTGATGAAGTCACATAACCAAAGTAAGTAATTGTCCCACTAGCAAGTGATAGGTGCTTGTTCTAAAATTTCCCAAGTGTTGAGTGTGGTCGTTTCTTCTCCATCTAAAGACTGTGTGGTATCTTGTTGATTGACTCCTAGGTATATGGCTATTGGTTGAAGCTTTTTTTGTAATAGATACAAGCTTGGGAAAAATAAGTGCCTCTTCTCAAGCCAAAGTAGTTGCCTTTATAGCCATCCATTGTTGTTCTTTAAATCTAGGCTCAAAGGGTACCATCGCTAGTTGTAATGCCTTCCTGACCTTGTCTAGACTACTATCGATTGAACTTCAATAGGAGTAATAATTACCATAATTGCCATGGGACCCTGCGTTCCTTTTTTTTTAATGTATTCTTGGGCTTCTTTATAGTTCTTTCTTAGGTGGCCTAATTCGCCAAAAGAATGACAACACATGGGCATACCTCTCATGACTTGATTATTGGTTGTAGATGACCATCTATTGGTGCCCAAGATTTGATTAGTATAGGGTCAATGCTATGAGTAGGTGTGGTACAAAGAAGTCCATTGGTGTAGTAGAACATAACTTGAAGAAGATATGATAGGATCTTGGATGATAGCATTAATGACAGACCTATTATGTGTTTTGGCATTAGATGGGAAACCTTTTGTAGTGTGTTCGGTACATTAAAATTCGTTTAAGGCAGAATTGGTTGTTGTATGGCTTGCATTCCTGCATTAAGTGCAGGAAACCTATTTCATCAAGTCATCTTTTATGGCTTTGACAGGTTTGATAGGCTTCCAATCTAAATCCGCCCACTTTGTGCTCCAGCAACAGGGGCATGTCCACCACATCGTCTAGAGTCATGTTACCAATACAACAAATGATCATAATATGTCTCAAATGTGGGAGGAGACCATTAATGAACTATTGAGTTGTAACATTTGTGGGGAAAGCATTGTCAATCGAAATTTGCTTGAGGTGTGTTTTGAAAATGGTTGCATATTCTTGCATTCACTATTGGGGTTTTTGTTTATTATTTTGTAAAAAGTCAAAGGTTTGGGCCAGATCCTTCTTCTTTCTTAATCTATTTAAGAATGCATCTTTAATTGTTGCATGCATGTGACAATGATTTAGTTCAAATTTTGCAAGCCACAGTGTTGCTTCATTCTTCATTCACAAAAGTAGAATGGAATACTCAAGCCTTGTACTCATCATCACCTGAAGCATTTGTCATTCCTCCATAGTTAATCTCAAAAGATTGCACATGAGCATCTAGATCTTCTTTGGGGAAGCCTCCAAGCTTGGCATAACTCATGCCAACCGGGAATGCTCTTCTAAAGATCATGTCCTTTGTTGCCATATCAGGGAAAATAAATTGATCTAGTGGGTCCATAATATCTTCATATTCTGATTTTGATGAAAATAGTTATGCACGATTATCGGATAAGTTTTTGGTCTCATTCGGTGTTTCTTAAGTATGTGTAGAAAAAGCTTACAGTGGTTTAGAATACCATGTGTTGAGCTCTTATGCTTCTACTCGCAAATTTGGCATTCGAATGTCCAAAAACAAGGAAAAGGAAAACCATGGGTTTTCTCTTCTATTGGTGTTTTCTAGCCACTAAATACATCGTAAGTTTTGCCCACAATTCTTGGTGGATCAACCTCTACCATAATTTGTTCTGAGGATGGCATTGATGAAGCCATAATTTCATCGAGTAGTACTAGAAGCGATTCTGATGTAGTTATGGATTGGTGGTCCTCTTTAGAGATGACAATACGAGATGCTTTCGATTGTTGCCTCTTCATCTATGCCACTTTTGGGGCTCGACTTTGTATCATACACGGTTGTTTATCATACCTAAATTTAGGGTAAGTTTCTCCAGAATACAACACTGGCATGCATCTTGAACCAACACCAACATGCTACTAGGACCAATACTTCACCAAATTCTATCACTAATATATCTACCAGTACAAAATCTCTGCTTTCATAATGCTAGTCCCCAACAAGATCACCAGTGTTGACCTCTTCTAGTATCTGCACACTATTTTTGCACTAGGTGATCTCCCACTTCATAATCTGTATATTAATCTCCTACATTGTAGATTGGAGGTCAACTAGAGTTCTTGGATGGATGGGATTTATAGCTGTAGGACTCTTTCACTTTTTCGATCTACACTTCACACTGTATTCTTATCTAGTTACCACCCTAAGAGAATACATTGCTTAGTGTATCTGATATCACCATAACTATTATTCTCAAATAATCACTCGAATATTAATTCTTATCGGTGACTTCAATAGAAGTAGCAACATAATCATAAAGCATTAATCAATAAACAATTCAACAATTTTCACTTCTTCATTAACCATTCACTTTGAGCATGGCACATAGATAGACAATTGATAAAGGAGATACACAAAATTTTGTGCTGAACAAAACCCCTTGTGCCCGAAGCACCAGTCGATGAATCCATGCTTTATTGTGCTTTGTCTCTGAATCTATTCCATTAAATGATGGCTTTGAAGGGGTAGCATCCCTTTACATTTTCCAATGTCAGAGTGATCCATCTGTTTGTAGCAAGGTTCAAAGAGGAGCATGAAGACATTGTCAAGAAACAATGAACCTAGATGGTGAAACATATTTTCAATTGTTGAAGGAAAGGTTCTTGGAAATCAATGAAAGTTGAAATTGATATGAGGAATTCTCAACACTTGAAACCTTAAACGTGAACTCATTATATGATTACACACATCAAAAGTTCACATGTCAAGAGTTCATGGGCCTCCTCAAATAATGGTGTTTGCTCGATTCAAATGCTATGATCGTCTTTTCCTGATCATACATAGTCTTCCAGGTTAAAGAAACATCTTCAGGAGATGATAAAATTATAATAAAATCAAAGCATACAAAAGAAGGGAAAAATAGCGATCGTATTTTTTCATATCAATAAGCATATCAACTTGTTGAATTAGCTTTGCACAACCATTTTCTATAAATTAAGGCAGCTTGTCAATATTGCTTTTAGCGATCATAATGGATGATGAGGTATCTCTATATTTAGAGATTGATACTTATAAAAAAGGGGAGATCTTTTGCTCTAAAGGGCGGGGGGGTTGATGAGTCACACATGATCTGTGCGCGATTGATTTGGCCATGTCGTACCTCTGATGAGAAGTACGAGGTGTGGGTGGAGCTGCGAGCATCAGACGATTTTGAAGCTGGAGGTCAACCTTATTAAACATAATCTGACAATGGAACAGAAGTTTATGAACAATAACGATAGTGCTGATAGGACACCCCCGATTCTTGGCGGCTCTCTGACAGAAATCGAATGAATCTGAACTTGCTTTTTCTGAAGCTCTCTAATGCTTCCATCATACATCTGATCCACTCGGCTGTGACGTGGAGTTGCTTCATTGAACGTGGAGAGTTGTTGCAATCTGGCTGCGCCTATGGATGCCGATTCGGATGACTGATATTGAATCCTGTACAGATTGAATACATTCTATAATTTAATGATTGTTGAATCATTGTGCAATCACAATAAATCATCAGAAAACTATTGTCTATTGAATACTGCAAATCCGCCTGAGGTTTTTGGGTTTCCGCCATCGCTAAGGACATTGTTCTGACAACAACTGTGTTAATATTCTATAAAAAGCGTGAATTCTGATGGTTTTGATTATCTGAAGTAAGGTTTTAAAATAATCCATAAAATCTGTTAAAGTATTCTAAACGACGAAGACATGTACTTATCGTTTTTATAGTATGTTAAATTCTGGTATGTATAGGAAAGTAATTTTGTTGCATATGTCAACGCCCAACAGATATATAGCTGCAGCCATTCTTTATCTGAACTTACTTCCTGACAAATATAAAGGCTAGATTTAATTACATACAATATGTTAAAACTAAACAAAATAGTTAAGAGTGGATTAAGGGATTATGCGGCTTTTATATAAGCTTTAGGCATCCATAATGACCATTGAAACTCAAAATCCATCACTCCTGAATAGGTAAACATATTTGATTGTGTATGTGGACGACTTTGTACAACTCTCAAAGTTACATATGTGGACTCTTTTTATATAAAGAATGCAAGTTTGATTATGTGAACTTTTGACATGCTCTTTACTATGTTGATGATTTAATATCAATTCTAAGAATTGAAAAAATATGTTTTCCTATGATAAACATGATGGTTGAACAATTATGATGATTTGATTCTAGAGTTCTTGATGATAGAATATGATTTTGCATCTAATTTACTAATAATATCTTTTTGAGTTTTCACTGCCCCTAAGATTTCTCCAAGCACCCGATGTGCACCATTGGATTTGGCGGTTGACTTGATCCTCCAACCGAGCGTTCACACCTTCTCGACACCACTAATACAGTTTTGGTAATATTTACATTCGGGTGGCCTGACAAGGGTTCACGACATGCACTACAACATATGAGGGTCATATCAATGCTAGCCATACCGATGATCATTTGTGGCATCGATATGACCATTGGAAGATTCTCGAGAAAATGTTCAAAACCCGACGTCCATATAGGCATTAGTATATGCATCAGTATAAGTGTCGATAATGCACTGGCAGATATCGGCATTGATATTGATGATTATACCAATGCCTGTACCGAACGCATACTTACATCAGGTTTAATAAATTGAAACACAAAAGACAACTTGTCCACTATTTTGAGCCCAAAAGTGGACTCCTCTGTTTTCTCACTCCAATACACATGCAAGGCACCTCCAATCTCACTTGCACTCTGCCCCCTCCCCCCTTTGCTTCTTGCCTCTCCCCTCACACACATCCACCCTCTTCTCTCTCTCTCTCTCTCCACACACACACACATCTCTCTCTCCACACACACACACACATCTCTCTCTCTCGTGCATCTTGGTAGGTGCTACACTCCCTCACCCTCTCTCTCTATTTCCTATTGTTTTTATGGTTTCCTAATTTCAATTTCATTTTGTTTTGCACGAGCTTTTTGCGAGAGAGAGAGAGAGGGAGGGAGAGAGAGAGATATATATAAATCGACATGCAATACATACACTCACATACATATACACATACACACACATATACACATACACACACATATTCATACACACACATATATACATACACACACATACACATGCACACACTGATACACATACACACATACACACATACACATGCACACACTGATACACATACACACACATATGTACATACACATAGACACACACACATGCACATATGCACACACATACACTCACATGCATACATACACACATAAGAGACACACATATACATACACACATACACTCACATACACACATAGGGTTAGGGTTTTAGGGTTTTAGGTCCACACACACATACACTCACATACATATACACATACACACACATATACACATACATACACACATATATACATATACACACATAGACACACACATATACATACACACATACACTCACATACACACATAGGGGGTTTAGGTACAAACACACACATAAACTCACATACATATACATATACACACACACATATACACACATTCATACACGCATATATACATACACACACATACACATGCATACACACACATATATACATACACATAGACATGCACACACATACACTCACATGCATACATACAGACATAAGAGACACACACATACACTCATATACACATATCATTAGGGTTTTAAGGTTTTAGGTACACACACATGCATACATATACACATACACACACATATACACATACACGCACACATATTCATAGACACACATACACACACATGCAAACATATATACATACACACACACAGACACATAGGGTTAGGGTTTTAGGGTTTAGGGTTTTAGGTAGACACACACATACACTCAAATACATATATACATATGCACACATATTCATACACACACATGCACATATATATACATACACACACATAGACACATAGGGTTGGTTTAGGGTTTTAGGTATGCACACACATACACACACATATATACACATACACATATTCATACACACACATGCACACATATATGCATACACACATAGACACATAGGGTTAGGGTTTTAGGTACACACTCACATGCATACATACATACACATACAGAGACACATAAACATACACACATACATTCATATACACACATAGGGTACAGTTTTAGGGTTTTAGGTACACACATATACACTCACATACATATACACATACACACATACATACACATACATGGTTTTAGGGTTTTAGGTACACACACATACACTCACATACATATACACATACACACATACACATACACATACACATACACATACACATACACATACACATACACATACACATACACATACACATACACATACACACACACACATATTCATACACACACATACACACACATGCACACATATATACATACACATACGTAGACACATAGGGTTAAAGTTTTAGGGTTTAGGATTTTAGGTACACTCACATACACTCATCTACATATACACATACACACACACACACACATTTTCATTCACACACATACAAACACATACACACACATAGAGACACACATATACATACACATACACTCACATACACACATAGGGTTAGGGTTTTAGGGTTTTAGGTACACACATATACACTCATATATATATATATATATATATATATATATATATATATATATATATATATATATATATATATATATATATATATATATATATATATATATATATATATATATATATATATATATATAATACACACACACATCTTCATACACATGCATATATACACATGCACACATATATACATACACATAGACACATAGGGTTAGGATTTTAGGGTTTTAGGTACACACTCACATGCATACATACACTCACGTACATAGGGTTAGGGTTTTAGGGTTTTAGGTACACAAACATACAATCATATACATATACACATGCACACATATTCATACACACACACATGCACACACATATGCATACACACACATAGACACATAGGGTTAGGGTTTTAGGGTTTAGGGTTTGAGGTACGTGCACACATACACTCACTTACATATACATATACACATACACACACACATATTCATACACACACATACAAACACATACACACACATAGAGACTCACATATAGATACACACACTCACACACACACATAGGGTTAGGGTTTTAGGTACACACACACACTCACATACACACATATACACATATACGCACACATATTCATACACACATGCACACATATATGCATACACACACATATACGCATAGGGTTAGGGTTTTAGGGTTTTAGGTACACACTCACGCATACATACACACACATAGAGACACATATACAAACACACATACACACATACACACATACACATATACATACATAGGTAGTGTTTTATGGTTTTAGGTACACACACATACACTCACATGCATATATACATACACACACACACATATTCATACACACACATACACACACATGCACACATATATCCATATGCACACAGACACATAAGGTTAGGGTTTTAGGTACACAAACACATACAATCACATACATATACACATAAACACACATATATGCACATACACAGACATACACATACATACACACATAGCATATATACATACACACACATAGAGACACACATATACATACACACATACATTCACATACACACATAGGGTTAGGGTTTTAGATACACACACATACACTTACATACATATACACATACACACACATATATTCGTACACACACATGCACACATATATACATATAGACACATAGACACATAGGGTTAGGGTTTTAGGTACACACATACACACACATATTCATACACACACATATTCATATACACACATATACACATACACACATACACACACATATACATACACAAATACATGTTACCATTAGTGTCCATGTGAAAGGTCAAATGGCACCGGACACTTCTTTGTATATGTTCTTTAATAAAACATATAGTAGCCTGGTCAGTCACAAATTGTAAGTTCAACCGCATTTGTAAGACCTAAGAAGTCTATCTTTGTGCTCCCTGTGTACTGTGTTTTTCTGCGTATTCTGCAGCCTCTGTGCGGAGTACCATGTGCGGCTTTAGGAGCTCGATTTTCTACTCCGAGGATATCACCATGGAGCTCTTGAGAAGGAGAGCACATTGTGGTGCATCGACATCGAAATACTTCACTGATGTCAGAGCATTTCAATGCAAAAGGTTTGTTCCTTTTGTGCAAGCGAAGCGAGCACCCACCCACCCATCCACCCAAGGCTTACGACTAAGGCGGCAACCAAGGCATAGACCTTGGCATACCTTGTCATCCGAGTCACAAAAGTTGTCATTGGTTGCACATGAGGGAGGACCTCAACGATCAAGGAAGATAGAGGTTCCCGGGAGGTCACCCATCCAAGTATTGTTCCCCCCGGAGCTCGCTTAATCGTGGCAATCTCTTGCCACTAAGTTACACTCTTGTGGTGTCTGAAGAAGGGGAAAGACTAAGGTTAACATTAACTTGAACATGTTTTGGTCCCGCAAAGCTTCATTCTTTGCTTTCAAAGCCTAATTTTGAAGCATTTTTGGGGTGTCTTTTGGAGCCATTTTGGAGTACTTTTGCACATAGTTCTGTTCACACAGTCCAAGAACATCAAGACGAGTGTTCTTTGTACTTCTCTGACAATAAATATCAACCTTTGGGGCTATGTTTTCAGCCACACTCGTAAAACTATAGGTTTCTTGAAAGGTTTTCAATTGTGGTGGGAGCAGCGGCTGCAAATTTATGCAGGGTAGATGATTGGGATGAGTTAGGTGAAATGGCAAGGTCTACCATTCGTTTTCACCTAGCAGACAATATTTACTTTACAATATTAGACTGTGAAAGTGTAGAGGAGCTTTGGAAGAAGCTATGCAATACATATGAAAAAGAGACGACATCAAATAAAGTGTATATGATGAGAAAATTATATGATCTTTGCATGAAGGACACAAATAGTGTTGCTGCCCATCTAAATGAGTTTGATGTTATATTCTCCCAGTTACAGGCTCAAAAAATTGATATAGATAATGAAATGAAAGCAGCATTGTTGTTATGCATGTTGCCATCATCATGGGATATGTTTTGCACAGGTAATAGCAATAGTGCACCTGGTGGTAAACTCGTCTATGGTGACATATGTGGAGCACTCTTGAGTGAGGAGATTCGTAGAAAATCTATGGTTGGCACTCAAAGTGGAGATGCATATAATGTTTGTGATTCTTACCAAGGAAAGAATCAACAACGTGGGAGGAGCAAGAACAAGGAAAATAATGATCAACGGAATAAGAGTAGAAGTAAATCAAGGTAGAGGGATATCGAATGCCATTATTGTCATAAGAAAGGACACATAAAGAAATATTGTTATGCATTAAAGAATGCTAAAGGTAAAGGATAAAATGTTGATGGGCATGTTAAGCAGTTACCTGCACCATCTACTTTGTCTGTGAAGATTGAAGAAATTAATGCTATTTTTGATGATGCTAATGTGTTGACACTTGATAGTACTATGCCAACTGAGGCTCTTATGGCTGATTCTCTTTCCCACACGTGGCTACTATATTCTAGTGCTTCTTTCCATGTGAAACCACATAGAGAATGGTTCTCTAATTATGCAGCAAAGTCTTCTGGTACCATGAGACTTGATGACTCTTACTTATGTGACATTGTGGGGATTGGAGATGTGGTTGTGCAGTTCATTGATGGTTCAAAATTTATTATGCATAATGTATGTCATGTACCTCAGTTATCACGTAGTTTGATGTTAGTTGGTCAACTTGATGACCTTGGTTACAAGGTGGTCTTCTATGCTCAATCCTTTCGTATATCAAAGGGCAATATGGTTATTGCAAAAGGAAGCAAAGTTGGCTCACTTTATCCTTTATTTGTATCATAGAAAGAACACTTGTTAGCTATTATTGAACAACTTATGGCTTGTATTTGTCATAGTCATTTGTGCCATATATCTTTCTTTCTTGTTCTGGCTACTTACTTGTGTTATCTTTCTTCGATTTTTCATTTTGTGAGCATTGTCAATATGAAAAGCAAACTAGAGAAGATTTTGGAATGGAAAATATTTCTTGTTCTGGCTACTTATCTATGTTATCTTTCTCCGATTTTTCATTTTGTTAGGATTGTCAACATGGAAAGCAAACCAAAAATGTCGATAGAACGCACATTGAATCTTCAATTCCACCTTTAGATCTCGTTCATACAGATGTGTGTGGTCCTATGCCCACTAGGTCCTTAGGTGGTTCTCTTTACTTTGTCACTTTCATAGATGATGCTACTAGAAAAGTTTGGGTATATCCTATCAAATTGAAGGATGAGGTATTCCCTACTTTCAAAAAATGGCTTGCTTCAGTTGAGACTAAAAAAGGAACTAAGCTTAAGGCTTTATCTTCAGATAATGGGGGTGAATATACCTCACATGAATTCAACCTTTTCTGTCAGTCTAGAGGGATTTGTATAGAGTTTACAGCTCCTTATACCCCAGTACAGAATGGTGTAGTTGAAAGGATGAATAGAACTATTCAAGATAGAGAAGTTTATATGTTTGCATCATGCAAACCTCTCACAAGGCTTTTGGGAAGAAGTAGTATTGACTGCAGTTCATGTGATTAACCTTTCACCTAGTATTGCCAAAGGTCTGAAAGTGGCACAAGAGTTATGGATAGGGAAGCCACCATATTATGATCATCTTCGAGTTTTTGGGTGTGAAGCATATGTTCATATACCCAAGAATCTTAGAAAAAATTTGGACCATAAGTCAAAGAAATGTATTTTTCTTGGATGTGGTCGAGAAGGAAAATTTGGATATCGCTTAAGGAAGCCTAAAACACGGTCCGTGATCAGAAGTAGAGATGTCATTTTTGAATGAGTCTAAGATGCATAAACAACCCATTAAGGAGCTTGAAGTGAGAAGAGTGGTGTTTGAGGATACTAGTCCTCCAGTTAGCATGCATAAAAGTGTTGCACATAGGGACGTTCAAGAGAATGTCGGATTAGATCATTCTTCACATGTTCCTATTCATTAACCATTAAGACGATCTAACATGTCTCACATCCACCTGATAGATATGTTCCAGGTTTAGATTTTGTTATGCTAACAGATGCGGGTGAGCCTTATTGCTACAAAGAGGCTATGCAGATAGGGCATCATGTCAAGTGGGAGCGTGCCATGAAGAGTGAGTTGGATTTTAGTCACAAGAATGGCACTTGGGATTTAGTACCTTTGCCAAAGGGCAAGAAGCTTTACCATGTAAATGGGTATATAAGTTGAAATTCGCATCAGATAGTGATTCTCCAAAGTATAAAGCAAAACTTGTTGCAAAGGGTTTTAAGCAACAACATGGTGTTGATTTTGAGGAAATCTTCTCTCGAGTGGTCAAGATGACTACTATGTGCATGCTGCTTGGATTCGTTGCAATGGAGGACTTAGAGCTAGTCCAAATGGATGTGAAAACTGCTTTCTTGCATGGAGATCTTACAGATGAGATCTATATGGAGCAACCACAGGGTTATGTAGTTCTTGGCAAGGAAAGTCTAGTTTGTAAGCTCAATAAGAGCTTGTATGGACTTAAAGATTCCCCTAGACAATGGTATCAAAAGTTTATTACTTTTATGAAATCTCAAGGCTATTCTCAAAGCAATGAGGATCATTGTCTCTACACAAAGAGATGCTGAGATGACAGCTTGATATGCTTGATACTTTATGTCGATGATATGTTGATTGTCGGGAAGTCCTCTTATGACTTGTCAATTCTCAAAAAGAAGTTGAGTCAAGCATTTGATATGAAGGATTTGGGGGATGCCAAACATATTCTTGGCATTCGCATTACTCGTGATAGGAGTAAAAGATGCATATACTTGTCTCAAAATCAAAGTACTTCACATGTTCAATATGCAGGGTGGAAAGGCATTGAGTACACCTTTACCCACATATGTGAAATTAAGCAAGGATGATTGCCCCAAATCCAACAAGGAAAAGGAATTCATGACCAAAATTCCCTATCAATCTGCTGTTGGTAGTCTCATGTATGCTATGGTAGCTACGAGATCAGACATTGCATTTGCAGTGGGAGTTTTGAGCAGATATATGCCTAATCCTGGCAAGAAACATTGGGAAGCAGTCAAGATGATTTTAAGATATCTGAGTGGCACTAAGGACAAGTGGCTATGCTTAGGTAGAGGAAAAACATCCATTATTCGTTACATATATTCTGACTATGCTGGTTGTGTAGACAATCGTAAATCTACATCAGGGTACATTTTTCATTTTGTTGGAGGTTCTATCTCTTGGAGATATCATCTTCAAGAATGTACAACTATTTCCACCATAGAGTTAACAGAGTATGTTGGATCAAGTGAGGCATGTAAGGAAGCATTGTGGCTTTCTTGTCTTGCTTATGATATGGGTTTACGTCAGCATCTACCTTGTTTGCTCAGTGATAGTCAGAGTGCAATTGCTTTGGCTAAGAATCTAGTCTATCATGCAAAGACCAAGCACATTGAGGTGAGGTATCACTTCATTAGAGATTGCTTAGCCACTGAGTGCATTATTCTTGAGAAGGTTCACACTCGACATAATGTTGTGATGCTTTGACTAAAGCTCTACCACAGGATAGCTTTCGACACTGTTGTCACTTGATGGGGGTTACTTGATTCATGATCTTATACAGACACTTGTATACTATGTAACATGCTCATCAGGTGGGAGGTATAGTTTGTATACTTACACTCAGGTATTCTTTATCATTCTTTATTTTTCTCCCATAGTTACTTTGGACATATTGGCCTTTAGTGGGAGATTGTTATTGTTAGTGTCCATGTGAAAGGCCAAATTGTCACTAGACACTTCTTTGTATATGTTCTTTAATAAAACATATAGTGGACTGGTTAGTCACAGATTGTAAGTTTGACCGCATTTGTAAGACCTAAGAAGTTTATCTTCATGCTCCCTGTGCACTGTGTTTTTTTGCGTATTCTGTAGCCTCTATGTGGAGTACCATGTGCGGCCTTAGGAGCTTGATTTTCTACTTCAAGGATATCATTGTGGAGCTCTTGAGAAGTAGAGCGCACTGTGGTATCACCATCAAAATACTTCAATACACTCACGTACACACATAGAGTTAGGGTTTTAGATACACAGACACATACACTCACATACATATACACACACACATGTTCATAGACACACACATGCACATATATATACATACACACATATAGATGTAGAGAGTACACACGTGGAAGCAAAATGAAAAGAAAAGTGTACTCACAAAAGAAAGAGTGTGAGAGACTCAAAGTGACTAGACCAAGAAATCGGTAAACTCACATGGATTAGAAATGAGCTTGCCAAGAGCATGGATTAGGCTGCTCGGGCTTCTAACCAAGTACAAATGGGGAGAGATGCCCTCCTTATATAGATTTGGGAAGGGCTGTCCAAGGTACATCTCATGTGGGACAATTCCCCTTAAAGGAGAATGAATACAATGGTAGAAGCAAATAGCAAGGTACCCAAATACAAAAGAGGTACAATATAAAATGGAAATAAAGTAGAAATGGAGTGCCTCTTAGATACAAAATGGAGATGCACTCATGCAGATACAAATATAGATAATGTAGGTTCTCTTGAGAGGTACATTGCTCCAAAGTAATCTCTTGAGATACGAGCTTCTCACAGATGAAATGGTGCTTCTTAGACTTGGAGTGTAATTTCCTTCAATCTTCTTTTGGCACATGGACAAATGCTTCACTTGCAGATATTCTAAAGTAGTTGACATTGAGCTTTCTTCCATAGTAGGCTTCAAAGGGTGTCTTGTTGTTCAATGCACTAGTGAAGCCTCGGTTGAGTATGTGCATGGCAGTGTGCATTGCTTCTGCCCAAAACTTGAAGGGTAATTCTTTGTTTTGAAGCATGGTTTGCACCATTTCCATCACACTTTGGATCTTTCTCTTAGCTACTCCATTTTGAGATGGAGTGTGAGGTTGAGTGACTTGTCTTTTTATCCATTTTTGCTTTAAGAAATTGTCAAAGTCATGATTGATAAATTGACCATCGCCATCTGATCGAATAGTTTTGATTGTCTTGGATGCTTCATTCTCAACTTGGATGATCCATTCTCGAAACTTAGAGAAGGTGTCTGCCTTCTACTTTAAAAAATATACCAAAATGTATCTTGAGTGGTCATCTACTAGAAGAAAGAAGTAGATTGATTCACTAAGGGAAGGGGTATTCATAGGTCTGCAGTGATCCATGTGGACTAGGAATAAAGGGTTCCTCTCTTGTGTGGAAGCCTCCTTGGGAAGGGGAGCCCTATGTTGCTTGTCTTGGGTGCAAGCTTGGTAGACATCGATCTTGGGAAATCCCTTAACTATCTATGATGCATAAATCCTTGATAAATATGAGATGAGGCCATACCTTTGATGTGAGAGGTTGGAAAGCGACTCTATAGATAGAAAGAAGGAGAGTTTTTATAGCCCTTTTTCTTCTATGCCTTGAGTGCGGTTTATCTTTTGTGGATATATGAGATTGAGATAATATTTAGAATAAATATTTTTAATTAATTTTTTGCATAAAAGAATCATTGACTAGGACTATTGTCAGTTAGATATTGCATTTTGCATTCAAATGACTTATCAGTTATGTTGTTTGTTTAGAATGAATCTAGACGAGACTATAACTCCCATGGATGAGGTCAAGCTTGAGTAGCCTTACACTCCGGAGATTATAGCTCTCAATGCCAAGGTTAGAGGCATGGACAATCCTCTTCAAATGATCCTCAAAGCAATTAAGAAACCAAAGATGTTGCTAGTTGGTACACCAATGGAGATGAAAGTTCCATGTGCTGAACCTTCTAGTTCACATATAGCACTTAGAGATGTGGGCATGTTTGCTAGTAGAGATATCAAGTGGCAAGTAAAGGACTTGAATCCACCAAAGTACCATGGATTGGTTAGTGCCAAGATGGCAAATGCGATAGAGTAGTGGATAAGTAAGTGGGAGCAGTGCTTCCGACTTTGCCATATTGAGGATGAGAAATAGAAGATCCAGCATGCCACTTAAAGTTTGATGGATAATGCTCATTGATGGTGGAGGAAAATAGATCAAGACAAGATAGAACACACCACTTGTGCAAATTGCAAGTTCATATTTTACAATAATTTTGTTCCTCCATATGAGGGTACCAGGGCTTTAGATGCCTGGTTCTTCCTATAGTAGAGATAGCTTATAGTGCAGGAGTATGCAAATAAGTACAAAGAGATTCTATTGAAGATACTAGATCAAGTGCTTGATTTTCTTCAAGTGCATAAGTTTGTGCTTGGGCTTAGGGAGACATTGTGTTTGCTTATGTGCGAGGAGTTGTGCCATACCTTAAATGAGGTAGTAGAACTTGCCTTGGTGTTGGAGGATGGGTGACACTCTCGATTGCAACTTTCAAGACAAAAGAATACTTGGACAAGATTCAGGAAGCCCATAGCTTCACTTCCAGTACCTAATAGACAGATGAATGTCATTCAAAATTTGAGCCATGGGGAAAGAAAAGTAAGTGCTTCCATGGCAGAAAGAGCTTTTTAGCGATCCAATTCGACACAACAACAAAAAGAAAAGGCTCTTCATGAGGGTCTCTGTTATGAATGCCTAGGTCGCCATGCTTATAGGATGTGTCCTAAGAAGAAGAAGAAGAAGATATTTCAAGTGATGGTGGTAGAGAGGTAGCAATCCTCATCATCCACTCCATCATCTCCTTCAGATTTTGATCTTTTAGCTATAGACACTAAGATGGATCCTCCATCTAAAGACAAACAACCCATCTTGAACATAACAATCACTAAAAAAGGTCAAGAGTGTTCCAAATGTGGTGTTATCCCTAGCTGCTCAGAAAAGGTATCGGTTTTCGGACACTGAGCTGGTTGTCATGAGTGAGGAAGTTAATGGTCATCTTGTTAAAATTTTATTTGACACAGGATCGACACAATGTTATTAACTCTTCTCTAGCGAAGAAACTAATGTTGAAGACTACTCCATTTGAATATACTTACAGAGAGGAGTTGGTAGATGGGAAGAGATCTGGGACCTAGGATCGACAAGTTGTCAGATTACCACTCCAGATTCAGACTTATAAAGATGAGCTAGATTTCGAGATCTCAAGGTTGGCTAGATTTAATCTCATTCTTAATAAATAGTGGCATGCAAGCAAGAAGTCGATTATTGATTTTTGTACTCACATATATCAATTTAATCATAATCGTTGCCACATCATCATCCATGGAGAGCTTGATGTTAAAATGTGCAGACAAGCATCTACCTCCACGATGGTAAAAGCAGAGTGTAAGTATCTTTATGTCTTATATTTTGAGCATAAAGAGTTGTTAAGTTTACAATTTCAAACTAGTTTGGAAGCTCAGCTAGCTTCTAGAATGAAAACTGAATTTCTACACTTGTTTCTTTCATAATTGCCTTTAGGTCTTCTGCCTTGCAAAAAAGTGGAGCATAGGATTGAGCTAGTATATCGAATGAGTCTGCAAGAGGAGGAAGTACATCGTATGGTCGAGGAGTATCTCGACAAAGGACCTATCAGATCTAATTATTCACCTTTTGCAGCTCCAATGCTTTTGGTTTGCAAAAAGAATGGATCCTTTAGAATGTGCATAGACTTTACAACATTAAATAAAGTTACAATAACGCATAGATATCTGATACCTCGCATCGATGATATTTTGGATGCACTGCTATTGTATATAGTACAATAGACTTAAAAAGTGGTTATCATCAAATAAGAGTTACGGATGATGATGTACATAAAACAACTTTTGATACTAGATTTGGTCATTATGAGTATCTTGTATTGCCTTTTGGTTTAACTAACATTCCAACTACTTTTATGATGCTTGTAAATTTATTTTTTGTCCTTTTATTGTTCAATTTGTGGTTGATTTTGTAGATGGTCTATTGGTTTACAATAAGAGTTTGAAAGAACATGAATGTCACTTGCGTACAATTTTTCAAATGTCAAATGAGAATAATTTGTACGTCAACCATGAAAAGACACATCTATGTTTATCTGAGGTTGAGTACTTAAGACATATAATTTCCACAGATGGAATTAGAATGGATCCACAAAAAGTTTATGTGGTCCTCAATTGGCAGATTCCTCAGAATGAGTGCTAGTTACGGTCATTATTAGGATTATTGGGCCTCTATAGGAAATTCATTGCCAGCTATTTACACATAGTTGCTCCATTGATGGATCTATTATAGAATAATCAAAAGTTTGTGTGGACTAGTGCACAAGAGCAAGCGTTTGGCACATTGAAATAAACAATTTCAAGTGCCCCAATTTTATTAGTGGTAGATTCCCAAGAACCTTTTGAAATAGAAATTGATGCTAGTGGCATCACAGTGGGTGCAATTTTAATTCAAGATGGCAAACCAGTAGCTTTTGAAAGCAAGATACTTTGTCCAACTCAAAGAAACTAGCCTATCCATGAATAGGAACTATATGCGATAGTTCATGCTTTGAAGATTTGGAGACACTATTTGTATGGTGCAACTTTTAAAGTATACACAAATCATCACACATTGAAATATTTTTGTTCCCAGCTTGATCTTTGTAGAAGACAAGCTAGATGGCCTGAGTTGATGCAAGAATTTCACATGGAAATTTTATATAGAAAAGAAAAAATGAATACAATTGTCGATGCATTATCTCGCATTTTGCATCAGATTAGCTTCAAAAAACTTGACAGTGATTTAATCCAAGAGATCAAAGGTTCACAGATTGAAGAAGATTATTGCCAATCTATAATTAACAAGTTGTCAGAAAGTAATGAGGATAAGGCATTTTCTAATTTTCAAGTGGATCAAGGTTTGCCCAAAAGAAAAGGAAAGATTTGTGTGCCTAATTCCCAAGAAGGGAAGTTTAGAATAGAGGTTATTTTTGAGAACCACGATGTACCTTGCGTAAGACATCCTGGTATTGAGGAAACTTTGCAATTGATTAGATGCACCTTTTGGTGGCCAAAGATGGTCAGAGATGTAAATAATTATGTAAGATAGTGTTTTAAATGTCAAGTGAATAAAGCAAAAAGGATCAGTCCTCCAAGTCTGCTACAACCATTGGAAATACCACATCATTGTTGGGATAGTATTTCCATGGACTTCATAATGGGTTTACCTAGGACGCCATGACAAAAGAATGCTATTCTTGTGTTGGTTGATCATTTGAGCAAAATGGCACACTTTATCCGTACAAAGGAATCAGTGGAGGCTCCACAAGTTGGAGAACTATTTATTCAAAATATTTTTAGATTGCATGGTGTACCTAAATCAATAGTTTCAAACAAGGATCCCATATTTACAAGAAATTTTTGGAAACATGTGTTCAATAAGCTTCAAGTTCAACTCAAGATGAGTAGTGGAGAACACAAACACATGGTCAGACCAAAAGAGTTAATCAGATATAGGAAGATATGCAACGAGCTTATGTTTCAGAAAAGCAAACAGATTGGGATAGTTTCCTCCCATTAATTGAGTTTGCTTATGATAGTTGGAAGCACAAGACTACTAAGCTGGCACCTTTTGAGGTGATTTATGGATTTATTCCCCATAGTCGATCTACCATTGGGTTACCCAAGAAATCTCCGAGTGCTTCATAGTTTCTAACAAATATGCAAGCTAACTTGAAAATAACTCAGTTCAATGTACAACAAGCTACTGAAAGGATGAAAGCATTTGTAGATCGACATCATACACCATGAACGTTTCAAGATGGTGATTGTGTGATTGATATAGGGGCAACATTAAGTTGCATACACTCTTCATTAGCACAACAATTAACAACAAAACTTCGACCCACTAATGCATATATGATGGGGATAGGATGAAACACCATTGAATGTTTAGGAGAAGTTACCCTATCTTTACATATAGGTAGCAATTCGATGCAACAAAAGCTCCTAGTTTGTAATGATGATGACTTATTAGAGGAATTAGTGTTAGGTCAAGACTGGATATATGAATTTGAGGTGACAATCCAATTAGCTCTAGGCTATATATCAGCCAAGATTGGGCAGCGAGAAGTTTTAGTCTATTAGATGAGATACCTCTAAAGACAGTGAGCCAAGGAATTAATGAATGTGAATGTATGCATGCTTGCAAAATTATACCGAGGTCTAGCCTATCCAGCTAACTTCTATTTTTGACCTAAACCTTGAAACCCACAATCATCTCACACTTGATACGCAACTAAATCCTTCTTCTTAATCTAGCCAACCTGAGAGACAAAGTGAGGTTTCTACAATTAGTGAGAGATGGAGAGTTCCACAACCCAAAACAGAGTTGCCACATAGTTATCCACCAATAGGAAAAGAAATGAAGCAAATATGGATTCGCAAGGATCAAGTGGATAACCAAAAGCATCAAACTATAATGAATCCAAAGGAGGTTAATCGAAGGCTACAGAGATCAAATCAACCAACCAAAGATCGCATTAAACAAATAGTGCAAGTGTGGATACCAAAGAAGTTGAGGGTGGCTCAACCTTCAATAAATCAAATATGGATACCCAAGACAACATTCAAGGTCACTAAGGAGCAGCCACAAACACTACATGGATGCAAAAATTGATCCAGGAAACCCTTGAGGAACCAAAGAAAACACGAGAAGAGAAGACCACCCTACAAACGAATAGTAGCTCCACCAATGATATGATAAATATGGAGAGTGAAAGAGAAGAGAACCAAACAACTATGGGAGGCACAACTCACTTCAAGAACAACGCTCAAAGCACCATGACTAGGAAGATGTGGATACCAAAGCCAGAACTAAAGATACCATTAACACAGGCAAAGAATTCCTCTCGCACTCATGTTGAGTCGAATGCACCTCGAGTATGCATGATAGATCCACATTACAAGGCCATGCATTTGGCACACTAGCTTCTCTGTATCAATCGTAGTGCACATTGCCCTTCACGGGAATATGAAATCACTTGTAGTATATCATAATAATAATGAAAAGAAATAAGCATTGCTTCGGCTATGACACTAACTTTTTTGTTTTCCTTTTAAGCAAAAAGACATACATATGAAAAGACTAGGTACTATGTTCCTTTTACACTCTGTGAGTGGGGACATGATGCACGGAGTGGATGACTTCACTACAATAATAAATAAAATTGATCACAAGTTTGATACTAATTGAATCGATCATTTAAGTGCAGATGGCTTCCTTCGATTCTGAAGCTACTCAAGAAGTGGAAGTACTTGAATTTCCCTTGGAATCTGCAACTAAGGCACGCAGGCATTAGTTTCGTGATGATTAGCGATTAAAATCATGGATAGAGATCATTAATTTCCAGTGATGACTCAAGACTTTAGAGTATTGCATGAAATGCCAAGGATAGTAGAAGTTTGGACACATGTCGGAATAGAAGCATATTTAAAGCTTCCCTTATACAAACTAGATTTCAAAGGTGCACATAAGTGATGAATACTCTGCATCTGGCACTCGACCAGCCATCAATTCTAGAAGCGACAGTACTAGATAGAAATGGAGCATTTGATTGGAAAAAGGATGGTATAATTGATATGAAGAATGAATGCCATGAGGCCAAGAAAAGGACATTCTTGGACATCATTAGTGTTGTCAGGATCTTGCTCACGCGCAAACAGAGATTACGAACACAGAAAACACACAGAAGAATAGAGACAACAAGAGACGAGACTGAACGCAGTATTGGGTGCAATCTCCCCCCATGCACGCTGTTTCGACAGTCCACAGAGTGCATGTATTTATAGGAACTTTTGATTACGTCGAAATGAGTGGTTACATGAGAGAGGCTTTGAAAAGCAAGCGTGAAACTAAAAGTTGGTAACTTTTATAGAAAGCCATTGCTTTTACAAGCTAAATAATAATTATTCGGATTATTGATATCCACCCTTTCATGCCTTGCACGCTCCTCAGGAACCTTCAACTACTATATCAAAAACATCAGAAACACATTAATACATTAATAATTTAACACTCTAACAATGCATTGTTCAATAATAATTGAACACAACAATGCATTGTTCAACATATTCCATGTTACAATCCAACAATGCATTGTTCACCATATTCATGTTACACTCCAACAATGCATTGTTCAACATATTCCATAAGTTATAACAATTAGAATCAACATCGAAGAAGAAGTAAGACTGGTACACCAATATTTTTGTTTTCCAAATATGCATAGATCCACAGCTCGTATCCCTCGCAAAACCTCCAGTCATTACTCAACATGATCTCTCTGTAGTCCTCGAAGCAACGCATGCTTACACCAAAGGTCAGGTGAACCTGAGGTATGTCCTCTTTCTCCCCCCATTGTTCATTTTCCTAGTCATGAGCAATGGATGATGATATTGATGAAATATCATTGCCTTACATAGCAAAGCTAGATCAGAAAGAGTAGACACTACTGGTGTCTCGCATGACACTAGAATTTGAAGAGGTTGTTGTTAGAGTGCTAAAGTATGTAAAAATCAAAGGCAAAGATTTAGAAAAAATCATAAAGCCATTCAACATTTCTTATGGAATAATGAAAGATAGACTAGAAGATATATCAAACAAACAACCCAGAAAGATCCACACAATGTTTTGAACCTCATGGGTACAACATTCACTTATACTGAAGAACAACTTAATGAAGTCAATCATGTATAGCGGAAAACATTTTTTATAAGGAACCCAACATTACGTATACATTGGCACGAGGCACCCTACTTACTCTATGTAAATCCTTCATTTTGTCTATTGCTTCAATGCCCTCAATGGCCAATTTTAAGAGAAGAATCAAGAAAATGTAATATTATCAACTAGTGGCTCAATTTTCTACTACTATCAAGGCTGCCACATGCATTTAGATTAGATGTCTACGGAAGCATGCAAACAACACAAAGATGAAGAAGAAGCTTGAAGCACAACACACAACATTGAATGTATTACCAAGTGAATTTCCAAAGATAAGTGACATGTTAGGGTGTAGCTCAAGCGTAAGCACCACCTCCTTTACTTGTCAATCCACGGAGACGTGAGGACCGGTATGAAGACCACGAGCAAGTGAAGGCACAAGTGCGTGAGTGAAAGTACACAATCATACACACACATACACACACACGCGCACAAAGTAAGATCAAGGAGAGGAACAATGGAAAGCTTAGATTGCAAAAGAGTTCTCTTAGAAAAGTCTACTCTCTAACAAGCCAACCCAAAAATGAGCTCTCTAGCTCTTTTTATAGTTTTTGACTAGTTTTGGCCCTGTCCAGACCTAGTGTCCGGCCTAGTTAAAAATTAGGTTCCAGGGCTTATTTGAGGGCTCAAACGAAGTCTAAAAATTATGAAAATTGGTACGATGGTACTTCTAATACTCCTCAAGCTCGAGGACTCCTCGGCTTGAATAGAATGGAGTTACTAAAAATAGATAATGGTATTTACAATGGTTTTTAGTGATGAAAATCACTATTTTTGTAGGGGATTCTTCTGAAAATTTGACATACACTTCTTGGAGCTCCCTACTTGCTCCCTTTCCTTGTGTGTTCGCCTTTTGATGTGCTTCCATGCTTTGTCCTTGACTTTGAGCTTCAACACTCCCCCCCCTCTTGAGTCTGTCGTCCTTGACAGACCCTTGTTGGAAGGGTTGTTCCATGTAGTGCTTTGAGAGGTGGTGTCCATCCGTTGTATGAGCTGGTTCCTTGGATTCCAGCAAGAATGTGTCGTTGTGAGCTTTCAAAACTGCAAGTTGCTCAAAAGAGGTTGTCAAGAGTGATTTGGAGCAACTACTGGCTTCAATCTGCTTCCGAGATATGGATGTTGTTCCCATAACGTCCGCTAGCTCTTCCAAAGATGATGTTGAGAGCAGTCATGCCAACTACTCATAACCCATAATGAATGATGGGTAAGTGTGTTCGTGCCTGGGTTGAAAAAAGTATGTGCCTTGTGCGCGGCCTTGTAATGTAGCCCTACGCATGCTTACTTGGAAAATGCATTGGAAGAAGCATGGTGCAAAAATTGCGGGTCTTGAGCTAAGTGCTCAAGGGTATGCTGACGAAGAGGTTTCCTAAACTATCATGGTTATGGTGTTTCCAGAGTAAAGATACTTACCATGGAGAAGGTTGATGGATGTTTGTCTCTTCGTGTTGTACACTCGGCCTTTGGGATGGAACATTGTTGATGAATGTCCATGTTGATTGTCCACTGATGAGATCTTTTGAGTGGTGGATCTCCTCTCCTCTTTTCAAAGCAACATTTGTCAAATACTGAGAATTGAATTTCTTTATATTCCTTGGCAAGCAACATCGGGTAACTACACCAAGCTGAGTTTCACATATTCTCTTGAGCTCACCCTATGCAGGAGTCTTCTCCTCTAGAACTACCCTTTGCAGATATCTCCTTGGATGCTCTGGTACATGAAGTAGTTAAGCATCACTCAAGTTGTGGACCTTCAAGCTCTTCATTCCTACCATGGTAAGAGAAAATCATAGTTGTAGATGCCATGTTCATGCCAAATGCTTGTCATCTACCAGATAAGGCAGCAATAATCTCACTGCTGGCCGAGACACACTTCTATCCAAATTGCTAAATGCCTAGTAATCAACAGTTCCACCTTCAACTAAGCATGACTCATTCATGTTTCATAAGCCAAACCTGGGAACAAGCTCTCTCCCGCCCCTTTTTTTTTTTTTTTGAGGAAAAGGATATCACAAAACAAGAACACAAAAGTTAGTATCAATAGAAATATTTGACATATGTCACTGTGCTCTTGTGCGTGGGATTCTCAAGTGTGTCTATGCACGGCCGTGTAATGTGGCCCTATATTAATGCATACTGTGGAAATGCATGACTTGAATGGTGCAAAAGACAGGGTTGTGCAAGGAGCACATGGTTGTTGCTTGTTCGAGGCTTTCGGTATTATTTGTGGAGGTTGATGCCGACCTTGGTGGAGGTATCCATTGAGTCTCGAACTGATGTAATCCTCCTTATTGGAGTCCATTTTAGAACATCATTTGGCACTGTAGAGGTCACTTCAGGCGTCTTTCTCTTTGGATGCTTTCTGAACTGTGGTCTCCAGTGTGGTTGACGCTTTGGTTCGGTGGAGGCTACTTGCACTTTTGGCTTCCAAACCCATATCCTTTTTGCATGTCTTCCTACTAATGTTGAAGAGCTGATTTGATCTTCCTTTGGTCTCTGTACGTGGTTCTTACCCTTTTCTCTTTTTAGCTTATTTGTTGAAACCTTTTGCATGTGGGAGAACAAAGGTTGTTGTGGATGTAGGAGCTTCTTAGGTACCCACATCTGTAATTGCCCTTGTTGAGCTGCAGCTAACTTCTTAGGCACCCAAACTTGTTGGATACCTTGTGATTGAGCTTTTCTGAGCTGCTTCCTTCGTCTTCTGGCCTGGTTGGTTTGCATGGGTGGAATTTGTGGGGGCAAGGTTGGTGGTTGCTCTCCTCTGCGTACCCATATCTGCTTCATGATCGGAACTGCTTTTTTATCGAATGGTGTCTTTCTATTTGATGTAGTAGTTGTCGTGAACGGTTGTGTTTGCTTGTGTGGTGGACTCACTATTGTGGCTACTTGATTCTTTGGAGAAGAAGACAGATCCACCCACCTTCGAACCTGGTCTTCCACGATTGACTCCTTCTTCATCATAGAGCTTTTGACACATACAACATCTTCTTTCATATGATTAGTCTTGGAAGAACTAAGAGAGTGTGTGGTGCCATGATTTAGGAGCATGCAGTTCTCTAATTCTAATGTAATGCATTGTTCATGTACCCAAACTTGAAGAATTTGACTTCTTAGGTTTAAGTTAACTGCATGGTCATAGATCCAATCTTGACCCAAGACAAGTGGTTCTGTAAGGTTCTCATCTTGACATACTAGCGCTTTGACTTTCATTGGAACATCTTGAAGGTAGATGGGAAGTTCCACCTCGCCCAAACAAGGGGTTTCCACACCTCCCATTCCTATGAGATAAGCTTCTATGGGATTGATGTTCAACCCCAAGTCTTGGCAGTAGGAAAGTCTAACTGCACTACTTGCTGCACCTGAGTCAATCAATGCTTTCACCGTCCTTGCACCCTTCCCTTGTCCTATCTCTATGGTCACAAAGGGTCTTCGGTCAATGACCTGAGAAGTGGCTATGCCTGACTTTTGACACATATCCATGTGATATTTTGGGGCTTTTGAGTTGACTTCTAGGCCTAATCGCCTTAACTTATTTCGCCTAATACGCTCTCTGGCCTCTACCTGTGCTTCTTCTCTCACTCTTAACTCTTCATCTTTTCACTTCTTAGCAGTGTTGAGTCTCATTAGCATATCCTCAGTAAGAGGTTCTTGATATAGCTTGACTCTACAGCCACTAATATAGTTTGGCAAGATATCTCCTTCTAGCGTGGCCAACTGAACTGCACCACTAGTGGAAATTCTATTAATGATCATGGGTCCGTATCCTCTTTTTTCCAACTTACGGGCATGTTGTTTTAGTGTGTATACCAACACTAGATCTCCCTCTTTCAATCCCTTATCCTTGATGTGTGCATCAAAGTATGCCTTTTGCCTCTTCTTTGCAGCGTAGATGCCTGCTGCCGCTCGTAGCCTCGTCTCACCCAAGCGTTCGAGATCAAAGATCCTAGAGGACAATTCATGCCCATTCCACTCATACTCTTGTGCTACTTTTAAGGTAGGGATTAAGAAATCTAATGGTAGCACAGCGTTCTGTCCGAAGACCATCTGAAATGGGGTGGCGTTGAGTACTGTTTTGTAGGCAACTCGATAAGCCCAAACAGCATGATGAAGTTGTTTGTCCCAATCAGAGCGTTTATTATTTACCAGTTTTGTCAATACGTTACAGAGGATCTTATTGGTACTCTCGGCTTGTCCGTTGGCTTGTGGGTGATAGGGGGCAGATTTCTTATGTATCACCAAGAATTCTTGGAGAAGATTTTCAATGACTTCATTCAAGAAGTGTGTGCCTCTATCGCTCACCAACTCTATTGGTAGTCCATATCTCGTGAACACATTCTCGAATAAGAACTTAGCCGTAGTCTGAGCATCATTCTTTGTTGTGGCTTTGACTTCTACCCACTTTGTAAGGTAATCTGTGGCTACAATGATGTACTCTGCATGGGAATTTCTAGCTGGGGGGTTAATAGGACCTATGAAGTCTATGCCCCACTTCGAAAATGCACGTCCTCCCATCATTGTCCTCAAGGGCATCTCGTCTTTTCTCACTGGATATTGTGCACGTTGGCATGTGTCACATTTCTTCACATAGGTATGTGCGTCCATATGAAGAGTGGGCCACCAAAGTCCTGAGAATAGAATGGTCTTGATCACTCGGTCAGGACCAAAATGTCCACCTGCAACACCGCTGTGTGCAGTCTCTAAGACCTTTAAATAGTCTGATTCATGAACGCATAGTCTTAAGTAACCATCTTTGCCTCTTCGGTATAGGTTGTCCCCTACTAAGGCGTAGCCTTGAGCCTCTTGCTCCATGCTTCGTCTTCTTGCTAGACTAGCCTCTTTGGGTAATCTTCCCGATCTCATAAACTCTACCAATGGAGCACTCCAATCTGGAATTAATGATACTTGATAAAGGGTCGCATGCTCCACTGGGGTCTCTCTCTGCACCTTGGACAATTCTTAATCCACTCATGTATTTCTTTGTCCATGCTAGGCCAATACACTCCTAAACGCTTTAGATTCTGCAATGTTCGTTGTTTAGAATAGTGATTTCCTAGCATTCCTTCATGGGCCTGTTGCAACCAACTACTATGTTCATCATCCTCCACACAACAAGCTAATACACCCTCAGTATCTTGTTTGTACATGCTTCCTGCTAATATGTGATATTTTTGTGATTTTACAATTTCTTCTTGTGATGTTTTCACATTCTTATTTGCAGGGCCAAAGGTTAGGACTGGTACCAACTTATTTGCCCATTTAGGAACAACTTCTAAATTGAACAGATAAGCATCGGGTAATTCGTCAGACACTCCTTGCGGTGACTCTCCTGAAGTGATGCGAGAAAGGTGATCTGCCCGAAGGTGGGTTCTACCTTTCCTGACAACAACTTCAAAGTCATATTCCATTAGTAAGAGGAACCATCTTACTAAGCGTCCAGTATTGCAAGGTTTATTGACCAAATATAACAAGGCTTGATGATCAGTAAAAAACTTGAACTTGTTGGCCAATAAATAGTGTCTAAACTTCTTCACAGCATATACCATGCCTAAGCCCTCTCGCTCAGTTGCGGTATAGTTCCGTTCAGCTGCAGTGAGCTGTCTACTAGCATATGCTATGGGCAAATCTAAGTTTCCTTCACTTGTGGGTTGTGCTAGCACACATCCTATGGCATGATTGGATGCATCCACATGGACATGGAAGGGTTTATTCCAATCAGGAGTGGTGAGTATTGGTGCCGTGCACAAACATTTCTTCAGTTCGTTGAAAGAATTCTCGCATTCACCGTTCCACTCAAAATTAGACAACAAGGCATAAAGGGGTCTAGCTATGATCGCGTACATGTGGATAAACCTACGGTAGTATCCACAATGGCCCATAAAGGCTTGTACCTCTTTAATATTCCTTGGCCTTGGTAGCTCTGCTATGGCTCGTACCTTATCTTCATCTGTTGAGATTCCATTCTTAGAAACAATATGACCTAAGATTTTACCTTGACGCACCATAAACACACACTTTTCTGGGTTCAGACACACTCGATATTCTCTACACTTGTTGAAGATTTGTCTGAGCTCAGGGATGTGAAACCTTCTTTCTTGGGAATGAGCACATAAATCATCCACATACACTTCTAAGCTCTTTCGCAGGAACTCTTTGAAGACATGACACATGAGCCTTTGGAATGTTGCAGGTGCATTGGTGAGCCCAAATGGCATCACACAAAATGCGAAGATTCCCCACTCTGTAGCAAAAGCTATTTTGTGTTGATCTTCTGGGGCAATGGCTACTTGATTGTAACCTGAAAATCCATCAAGGAAGCTATAAACTTCCTTGCCTGCAACACGCTCCAATAGGTGTTCTGTGATTGGAAGTGGATAACTATCTCTAATCGTAGCGGCATTAACTTTTTTAAGGTTAATACACACTCGCAACTTCCCGTTCTTCTTGGGTACCACAACAATGGGGGACACCCATTCGGTATGCTCAATCTCATAGATGAATCCGGCTTCAATCAACTTATCAATTTCTTCTTTTATTTTGGCTGCATAGGTATCATTATATGTGTAGGGCTTCTGTTTGGTGGGCTTAGCATCAGCAGTCATGGGGATAGTATGAGAGCAAATTCTTGGATCTACCCCTTTCAAGTCTCTATAGTGCCATGCAAACACATCCCTATATTCCCTTAATAGAGCTATGAGCTCCATTTCTTCTCTTGCACTTAGGTCATCTCCTATATATGTGCATCTCTCTTCGTTCTCTTCAATGGTCACTACAATCTTCTTGGTCTTTTCTTTATTATCATATGATTCTCCTATGATGGCCTCTCTCTTAGGCATTCGTACCAAAATTTTGCGGTCGTCAACTTCATATTTCTTGAAGTTTTCTGGTACTTCAAACAATGATTCCTCCTCTTCTTGTTTCACTGCTTTTCTTTTCTTTTTCTTTTGACTACCCTCATTTCCATCCTTTGAGTTTACTGTTTTAATACTTGTGAGAGGTTCTTCTTCTTTCTGGGTGAACACTCCTATATCTTCTAGATAGTGCTGCTCTGAGTTAAAGCAACTATCCATCACAATAGACTCCAGATCATCGTCATTCTCTTCTTCTTCTTCTATGACATCACTAGGGTCACATTCTTCTAGCAAGGGTTGACACATGAACACTGAGATATCATAACCCTCCTCATCACAATGAGGTGTCCACTGTTCCTCATTGACAGCAATGTCCATGGTGGCTAAGATTTCTGGCCAGCCATGAGGCTCAAACTCCTCATCTGGAAAGATCATCGGTGTGTAGGCTGGGTCTCTAACTGGTCTATCTCCTAGCGAAGTTCCTTCTTCTCTTGCCTTTAAACGTTTTTCCTCTTCCTTTGCGACCTTGCACATCCACAAATGAGTATCTTCATGCAGCCATGATGGATCAGGTGAACTTTCAGAATGCACAGAGATGGAATCTTCTTTCGCTTTGTGGATAGAATTCCACTGTAGGGGTGGTACATCTCTGAAGGTGTAATCCTTCAAATTGACCTTGGTGGTGACCCCTAAGTGCTGTAAGTACAAGGAGTTAGTTCCCCAATCCTGTACTATTTGCAATTGTCGTAGGAAGGGTCTTCCTAGGATCATCTCATAGACATTATTTTTCTCAAAGTCACATATAGCAAATGTGTGCTCAAACTCTACACCACAAGTGGTTAGAGTGATCCCTTCTAGCAATCCTAGAGGTCTTTCAAAATGACCATCAGCCATTTGAAGCTTCATTCTAGTTGGTCTTAATGTGGGCTTGCCCCATTGCTTCCACAAGGAGGTGGTTGCAATAGCAACACCAGCACCTGAATCTATGATTGCTTTGGTTGTGTAACCTTGGTAGGTGATTGGAAGATAAGTATTTCCTTCTTCACCCTCACACATGTCCCCTATTTTGTCTAGAGGTATCTCTGGTACCCTTTGCTTGGAGCCTGCTTTTGGCATGTTGGAATCAAGTTCTGGAACCTGATCCTTCACATGATTCCAAAGCTCAGGTTTTGCTTTGAGCAGCTCTTCTACAGTGAGATGACACTGAACCTTAGTGTTCTTCACGACATCCGTGTTCCTTGGAACCACTGAGTCTTCATTTCTTACTAGTATTGTGGGAGCTCTAATCTGGAGAGATTCAGATTCCCATGGGTCTGGAAATTGAGGCAGTTCTTCTAAGGTATTAGATTCAAAATCTAACCTTTCGTCTTCTTGTTGTTCTGCTTCATCTCCGTAAATAGATGGAATGTCTTGGGGAAATTGATCATGAAGATCATCAATCTCAAGAATAGGAGGGGAATTACCCTTCTCCTTGGCCCATTTCTCTTCTTGTATTTCCCGCAAGAATTCTTGAGAGTACTGTTGAATTGAAGGAGGTATTCCTGGATCCGTGGAATTAGGAACATAAGCTCCCATTGGTGGTGAGCTTCCTCTTTCAATAACTGGTTGAGCCCGTGGAGGTAAAGAAACTTGTGGTTTGTTTACCAACTGCTCTAATCGTTCTAGTAAGCCCTGGAAATGCAAATCCCCTTTGACAGAGTTTGTCTGATTGAACTTTTGACTAGTCTCAAGTATAGCTTGAGCTTGTTCTACCATTTTCATGCACATTTTCATCCGTTCAATCTCTAAGTCCGCTCTAGGGTAACTCTTGTCTAGGTTTGCAGCTGTAGGCCCTTCTTGAAGTCGAGCCTGGTAGGCCTTGAACATCATGTCCAAGCCTTCTGGGGTTGGATCTGCAAGAACAGACCCTGGTTGTGGTCTATTTACAATGGGTGGTGGGGTGGGATGAGGTGGAGTGGATGGAGTTTCGGCATGCGAGGGGCTTTGAGATGCAATGTCTTCTATTTTTGTTTTCGCTTCTTTTAAGCTTTCTTCTAGTTCCGATAACTTTTTATTCCACTTGCAATTGGCCTTCTCTCTGGTATCCTTCCATGTTCTTGTTTTCCTCTTACTAGGCTCTCCCGATTCACTCGACTCTGATTGTTCTACCGGTTTATCCTGTTTTAATGCTTGTGCCCTAGTAACTGCCTGTATAGGTGCCACATTACCGCTACTTGAACTTGAATCCGCCACTAAGCCTACCACATTAATGGGTGTAATCTTGGGTGTGCTGGAGGGGTTTCTTAGACAATCTCTAGGGAGATGGTCTTTGCCACAATCAGGGCAAAAAGCCTGTATTGTGATAGCCTGTCCTTGACTCGGAGATGATGGGTGGAGACAGTCACGAATGAAATGATCACCTTGACATCTAAAACAAGATCCTCTAGGGGCTTGTGGTCTCATTTGTCTCAATTGGGGCCTAGGGTTAGGATTTGTGTACATGACATTGGAGTATTCTGGCTCCCAATTTTGCTCCATAGGTGGTGCCTCATATTGATACGAGTAAATCTCACTATGTTCAGGTGACTCTGTGTAATATGCATGTAGACTACCTTCATGGGAGTAGTCTAAACTATGAGCATGAGAATCATTCTCTAGTATCAATGGGGTTAGGGGCACCAATGCTCTATTTGGATTTTCCTCTCCCACCGCATATTTGACTGGAATCACATTGGCTGGAGCTGGTGGTTGGTTTCCCAAGACAGGTTGTGGCCTATATGGTACCTGATATTGCTGTTGTGGTCTATAATATGGCTGTTGGTATTGGTTCTGATACCTACCTTGTGGGTAAGGTTGCTGATAATTCTGTCTAACAGCCTGCCTATTGTAGGGACAATCTTGAGCCGTGTGGTTTGTGTATTTTCTCTCAATAGTGCAATATGAAGCATTCCTTTCTCTAATGTTTTGGTTTTGCATTGGGCATACATTAGCCATGTGGTTGCCCCCACAAGTATAACACCGATTCACTAGAGTGACTCTCTGTATTTGTTTATTTTGGACTCCCAGCTTCTTGGCAACTTGCTCAGCTATCTCCTATATTTCTGTGGAGATTTTTGAAGTATGACTAGTAGAACTATCTGAATCCTTATAGAGTTTGGATAATCCTAACTCCTCACCCAAGTTATCTTCTATGTCAATGCATGTCCGCACGCACTCTTCTATGGATCTAGGCTCTTTCAAATATACATATGATCTTAACTTTGTGCTCAGTAAGCCATCTAAGAACAAAGCCACTTGTTTGGCTGGTGTGGGTAACTCGGGAGCAGGGCATCTTTCTAGGTACTGTCTGAACCTTCTACCTGCTAGTCGCACTGTTTCTTGGGGTGTCTGCTTGAAACTGTGGATCAAGGATGATGTGTTATGCCTGATACCACTCTTGGAAAATTCTACAATGAATTCGTCTAGCAGTTGACCTATATCACGATAGTTGCGACTACTCAATGGTTGAAACCAAGCCAAGGCAGTGCCCTTAAGAGTCAAACCAAATGCCTCGTATTGGGTGAATAAATCCTCAACCTGTTCAGCTCTTAACACTTGTTTGAACTCGGCCACATGATCATAAGGATCTCCTGACCCGTCAAAATAATTCTTCATTGCCTTGATCACTTGAGTGGGTCTAAGGGTTCTTGGGTGCTCTCGGGGTCTAGGCAATGGAAAATCATGTTCATCTCTTTTTTGCCTATGTGCTTGATGTCTCTCTCTTTCAGGTCTTTCATTTTCAAATCTTGATCTATTCCTGCCCACGGTGTGTGCAAAACTTACCTCAGGTCTCTCTCTAGTTCTTTCTCTCTGGGCTTCATGAGCGTGGGAAGATCCTACACCTTGGAGGCCATGGGAAACATTGGATCTTGGTGGGGGGAAAATCAATTCATTCTTCCAAGTATATGCATGTCTATCATGTTCTGTTACCAAGAATATCTTCTCTGATGTGTTATCCAGGTAGACAACTTTGTCTGGTATCTCAGGATCTTTGAATTCATAGATGATAACTATGCCCAATTGGCTAGGTTGATCTGGCTTGAATCTCCAAAAGGCTTCCTCTGTTTCTCTATTCAAAAATAGTTCTATGCTTTTGTTGTCTTGAGGGATCCAGTCCGGAGTGATCACTCGGGTCAAAACTGACTTACCTCTAGGAGTCTGGGGTCCTTGTCCTACATTTCCTTGTTCTAGGTCTTCTATTTCATTCTCAGGAATGACATTTCCAAACTCATCCGTCCTATCTGGTAGGTTGGTGACCACATACATGGTTCCTTCCTTATCAATGTATGAACCCTCTTCGAACTTGACCACCGGGTGTTCAAGTCCAAAGGATTGATCTGGATTTTTGAGTTGGACCACTGATCGCCTCAGACCATCCTCATAGATGCGAGCACCTAATTGGTTGGTCCGAATATATTCCAATTGTGTCTTATAGGGACCTTCTGGTGTTTGTAGATGGGCAGTCCCTGAGCCACCTGCAGGTTTTCCCATGCTAAAAGACATTTCTGAATCACTTGTGTCTGAACTTAGTAAAAGATGACCACTTAGTTGTTGTGCCCAAGACTTGGATGTATGGTTGACACTAGCCTCAGAGGATCTAATGCTTTGTTTATCCTTGCCTAAGTGTCTACCAGATCTCAGGTTCATAAGCTTTAGTCAAGAGTCCAAATTTTCCCTTTGGTACGGTTCAAAATTCTTTGGAGCCCCCTTGGTTTCCTAGTCCCACTTGATGCCCCACTTCAAATTATCCTATCTCAAAATCAACGCGTTATTCTTGAAAAAAACAGTTGAGGTCGTGTAGGATTTGAAACGAGCTTTCCAACGAGCTATAGAGCTCAAAAAATGAACTTTGGATGAAAAAGTTATGCCAATTCAGGCTCCTGGGGGTCAAAACAGGCAAACAGGACCTTTTGAAAATCGCGATTTTGATCACAAAATCGTGTTTCTGAAAATCGCGATTTTGATCACAAAATCGTGTTTCTGAAAATCGCGATTTTGATCACAAAATCGTGTTTCTGAAAATCGCGATTTTGATCCAGAGAATCGTGATTTACAAAATCGTGTTTTTTTCACAAAATCGTGTTTTCTCAGAATCGTGTTTTTGGCATGAAAATCGTGATGTTGAGCACAAAATCGTGATTTGTGAGAATCGTGATTTTGAGCCCACTGAAAATCGTGTTTTCTCAGAATCGTGTTTTTGGCATGAAAATCGCGATGTTGAGCACAAAATCGTGATTTGTGAGAATCGCGATTTTGAGCCCACTGAAAATCGTATTTTCTCAAAATCGTGTTTTTGACAAGAAAATCGCGATTTTGAGCACAGAATCGTGTTTTAGAGAATCATGTTTTTTGTCATGAAAATCGCGATGTTGAGCACAAAATCGTGATTTGTGAGAATCGCGATTTTGAGCCCACTGAAAATCATATTTTCTCAAAATCGTGTTTTTGACAAGAAAATCGCGATGTTGAGCACAAAATCGTGTTTTTGGCTGAAAATCGTGATTTGTGAGAATCGCGATTTTGAGCCCGCTGAAAATCGTGTTTTTAGAAAATCGTGTTTCTTTTGATATGAAAATTGCGATTTTGAGCACAGAATCGTGTTTTAGAGAATCGTGTTTTTTGACATGAAAATCGCGATGTTGAGCACAAAATCGTGATTTGTGAGAATCGCGATTTTGAGCCCACTGAAAATCGTATTTTCTCAGAATCGTCGTTTTGAGCAAAAAATCGTGATTACACAGAATCGCCTTTTTTCACAAAATCGTGTTTTTTACTGAAAATCGTGATTTTTTGAGAATCGCGATTTTGAGTAGGGAATCGTGTTTTCTCAAAATCGTGTTTTTTTGACTGAAAATCGTGATTTGTGAGAATCACGATTTTGAGCACACTCACAGAATCGTGATTTTTTTCAGCCAACTTTTAGGCGAGAAAACAGAAAATCGTGATTTTTCAAAAAATTTTGAATTTTCACAGAATCACGATTTTCATCACAGAATCGTGTTTTTTGGCGGGAAATTCAAATTTTTGAGCGCCAGCTATGGCGAGCTCCGTATGAGCAGAAAATCATAAAAAAACACAGCGCTTGCTCTCCCTTGCACCTCCTAACTCCTTCCCACACAATAATGCATGAGAAATGGTATGAAAATGGTGAAAATGCACTAAAAAACAAGAAATTTCTATGAAGAGGAAGATGGAAGAAGGTGGAGATGATGATGATGATGAAGATGAAGAGGAAAAAACAGAAAATGAACTGAAATGACAGTTTTTTTACCTTCCAACGTCGCAAATCTACGATCTTACCATCACAATGCTCGTCCTCGAAGCTCTCTCCCCGGCAACGGCGCCAAAATTTGGTGTAGCTCAAGCGTAAGCACCACCTCCTTTACTTGTCAATCCGTGGAGACGTGAGGACCGGTATGAAGACCACGAGCAAGTGAAGGCACAAGTGCGTGAGTGAAAGTACACAATCATACACACACATACACACACACGCGCACAAAGTAAGATCAAGGAGAGGAACAATGGAAAGCTTAGATTGCAAAAGAGTTCTCTTAGAAAAGTCTACTCTCTAACAAGCCAACCCAAAAATGAGCTCTCTAGCTCTTTTTATAGTTTTTGACTAGTTTTGGCCCTGTCCAGACCTAGTGTCCGGCCTAGTTAAAAATTAGGTTCCAGGGCTTATTTGAGGGCTCAAACGAAGTCTAAAAATTATGAAAATTGGTACGATGGTACTTTTAATACTCCTCAAGCTTGAGGACTCCTCGGCTTGAACAGAATGGAGTTACTAAAAATAGATAATGGTATTTACAATGGTTTTTAGTGATGAAAATCACTATTTTTGTAGGGGATTCTTCTGAAAATTTGACATACACTTCTTGGAGCTCCCTACTTGCTCCCTTTCCTTGTGTGTCCGCCTTTTGATGTGCTTCCATTCTTTGTCCTTGACTTTGAGCTTCAACATAGGGTTATAGGTGTATATACATCCCCACGAAAAAAAAACTTTTAAATAGGTAAAAAAGTGCCCCGATGGTCCTAATGTGTTCAAACACATCACTACTGAAATATATAAACAAATCCTCCCTGGGAGTCATGCAGTGAACAAGGAGCTGACACTCATGTATAAGGAAGTGCCAAGATATGTGGAATCATTACACAAAAGGAAATAAGCCCAAAGCTCTGTGAAAAGCTTTAAACTTCTCCCTAGGCAAAGCCTTTGTAAAGAGGTATGCAATGTTCTCCTATATGGGCACATATGCCAAGCTAATCTCTCCTACAAAGAACTTCTCCCTAATATAATGATAGTGCACCTCAATGTGCTTAGTGTGAGCATGGAAGATAGGGTTCCTCACAACTGCTAGTGTGCTCTAACAATGAGTGAAGATGGTGGTGGTAGAAGACTGACCAACACCCAAATAAGCCAAAAGGCATATGAGCTACACACACTAAATAGTCATTGTGAAAGTTGCCTTATACTCCACCTCACAACTAGAAGTGGCCATAGTAGTCTACTTCTTGCTCGACCAAGATATGCATGAGCTACCAAGCATGAAGCAAAAACCACTGGTGGACACATGACTGTATAGCAACCAGCCTGGTCAGAGTAAAAAAAAAAGCATGTAGATATGCCAGTCCTGATACCCCCTTCGGATAAAAAATCCAAGTAGATGGTTACTATTCAAGTAGCAAAAGATGCGCTTAACCACCTGCCAATGCTTTGTTGGAACATCAAGCTTACACTATGCTTGAGGTGGATTTGATCTACATGAAAAAACTAACTTGTAGATTACGTCAAAAGAATATCTCTTGGAGAGTTATTTTACTTATGCTCATTTATTGTATTTTTAAAAAGATTTTTTATGGATCATTTAGCATTGTAAAAGCCTAGACCTTTACATATGTAAAAGAAGAAAAAGAGAGCTAAACTTCCAAGAATTTGAGGTGGTTGAGTTGCAATCAATGAATCAATCACCTAAAAGTATATCAAAGTAGATTTTCACTTTTCCTAGATTGTAGGAAAGTGAATTGATTCCCTCAAACAACTAATATCGCATTCATTTGTATTAAAAATCCACTTTTAGAAGTCATGGAGCACTTTAAGAGCCTATATAAAGACTTCAAATCACTTGTGGCCATCATTGTCTTGCTCCTTCATTTTTCTGCATCATCTTCTTCAACAATAGTAAGCTTGCAGAGGTTGCTTCTCTCTCTGCAAGGCTTCAAATTGAATGCATGAGTCCTCATCGGAGAGATATTAGTGTCTAGTTTATGTATACAAATGTTCAAAGAATTGGGTTTAGTAGATTGGGAGAAATCTTTGTTTTTCTATCTTGGGGTTTATCTCTATGCATCCCTGAAAAATAGGAGGTACCACTGTTGAGTGTCAAGTTCATTCCAAAAGCATGTTTTTCTTATTTCTTATACTCTTGTTCATTCTATACACTCAACCCTATCTGTATCATTCCTCCAAAAGGATGATTTCCAATTCTAATCATGTTGGCTTCTATGAGGATTTGAAGTTGATTGTCTAATCCAAAGATGGTAAGTTTTTTAAGCTAGTCCATGTGCAAACCTATCCGTTTTGTATCGACTATTTCTCCTTGATGTTGGAAAACAATGTCACATTAGTCCAGATCCCTATTAGGACAAAAACCCTAATTTTGGTACTTAGTCATTTTTGGCACAAAATTTGGGTAAAATTTTTATGATCCTATCTTGAAGAGCTTGATGAGAGCTTTCTAATGGTATAGGACATTTAGTCATCAGAAATCAGATTTGGGAGAAAAATCTAACCCTAATTTTCTATTCATTTAGGGTGTTTATCTCATTTAAGAGCTCTCAGCTTATAGGTCATAAAAATATGTTCAAATCATTCATCAGGTGGTCAAATTGAATGAAAAGCTTGTCAAAAGTAAGTTTTAGTAATAGCTAAAAACAAAAGCAACGATCCTTAAAAATTAGCGATCAAGTTTGATTTTTAATAGCGATCAGCTTTAATATCTAGCGATCTAGCTTTTCGATAAAAAATCAGCCTTATTCGTGAGATTTTTTTGCAAGAAGTTTCAAGGCTTATATAAATAGGGCTAAAGTCATTTGAAGAGTTATCTTCTACCATCACTTGCTAGTTTTGGTAATGGTTGTGCTGATGCACACGTGGGGCAGCCATGGTGCACATATGGACAGTTATGGAGCAGCTATTGGAGCACATAAGGAGCAGCCTTGGAGTTCTTCTTGGAGAAGAGTGTGCTCACACTCTTGTTGATGGAGAAGACTTACTTATCAGCAGATTGGTGGTGTGGATCATCCATCTACATGATGTATTTGGAGATTGTCTTCTACATGAAGATTATGGAGTACTTCAAAGACATTGGATGGAGCTTAACATAAGATTGCATCTTATGTTAACTATTCATGTAGATATTCTCTTTATGCACACAGGTACTACTTGGAGCTTATGGAGGCACTGGCATCCATATCTGGAGGAGTCCTATTTGGCATACATGGAGGTAGTAGCATCCATAAAGGAGAATCAGTACATGCATCATATGAGATGTTAGAGAAGGTGTTTTCATATGAGTATGAGGATTTCTGTCAGCAACATGTTAGCATTCTATGCTAATTCTGTAAGTATGTGATCTATCACACACACATCTGATTTAGGGTCTTCCATAGCCTAAATTCAGATTAGGGTTTGCTGAATATCAGTTTCAAACTGATCTTCCCTCTGTTAGTTGTTGGAGTTAGATGTCTGCGGAAGCACACGAACAACACAAGGAAGAAGAAGAAGCTTGGAGCTCAACACACAATACTGAATGTATTACTAGAGAATGTACAAAGATAAGTAGCCCATTAGGGCAAATAGACGTATATACAAGCCGAGGGAAAAAAACCTCCTAAAGAGGGAAAAAAGTGCCTCGATGGTCCTAAAGTGTTCACACACATCACTACCTAAATATATCATCGAATCCCCACTGGGAGTGATGAGTTGAACAAGTAGCTGGCACTCATGTATAAGGAAGTGCCAAGCTATGTGGAAATCACTCCACAAAAGGAAGTAACCCCAAAGCTTTGCGGAAAGCTTCAAACTTCTCCCTGGGCAGAGCCTTCCTGAAAAGGTCTACAATGTTCTCCTCCGTGGGCACATATGCCAAGCTGATCTCCCAGCAGAGAACCTCTCCCTGACAAAATGATAATGCACCTCAATGTGCTTAGTGCGAGCATGGAACATAGGGTTCCTCGCAACTGCCAATGCGCTCTGACTGTCAGTGAAGATGGTGGTGGCAGAAGACTGACCAACACCCAAATCAGCCATAAGGCGTCTGAGCCACACACACTCAACAGTAGCTGTGAAAGCTGCCCTATACTCAGCCTCACAACTGGAAGTGGCCACAGTAGGCTGCTTCTTGCTCAACCAAGATATACATGAGCTACCAAGATATACATGTGCTTAGTGCGAGCATGGAACATAGGGTTCCTCACAATTGCCCATGCACTCTGACTGTCAATGAAGATGGTGGTGGCAGAAGACTGACCAACACCCAAATCAGCCATAAGGCGTCTGAGCCACACACACTCAACAGTAGTTGTGAAAGCTGCCCTATACTCAGCCTCACAACTAGAAGTGGCCACAGTAGGCTACTTCTTGGTCAACTAAGATATACATGAGCTACCAAGCATGCAGCAAAAGCCACTAGTGGACACACGAGTGTCATAGCAACCAGGCCAATCAGAGTCAAAAAAAGCATGCAAATCTGGCAGTAGTGACCCCCCCTTGGGATAAAATAACCCAAGTAGCCGAGTACCACTCAAGTAGCGAAAGATACGCTTAACCGCCTACCAATGCTTGACTCCTGGGAAATGCATAAACCTTCTCATCTGTGAGCCAACAAACTGAATATCTGGCCGAGTAATGCATAAGTAAATCAAGCATCCAACAGGCTGCTGATAGAGAACAGCATCAAATGCATCTCCAGCATCATGAAGACTCAATCATAAACCTGTTGTTGGGAGTGATGGTTGGATGCACTCAAGAAATGAGTTGGTGCTGCTATACCTGCTTCACACCAGCCCTCCTTTGATTCCAGATATGCTTAGTAGACTCCTTGAGCTTCCAAATAATACCAAAATATACTATATGTACTTTGGAAAAGGTTTGAGTAATGACTTGATCAAAACAGACAAGTTTGCAAATCACAAGACTTGAAAAACTTTCTATTTTGGTCTTGATACCTGCTCAGTCTTTCACTCAGTATGACCAGCACACTTACAATTGATCTAATTCCTTCTGGACATATTAAATTAGCTTAACAAGCTATCATTTGCAAGTGGAATGAGATAAAATGATGGACTATACTCAGAGAAAGATGTTTAGCAAAAATATATGTACCCCCGACTTTTTAGGAACTCTGCAGACACAAACCAGTGTGTACTTCGATCAAGATTTCTCCGAGATGGCTGATCCTTTGGACTTGAGATTTTGTAGGCTTGTAGTATGCTTGGAGCTGGTTCCAACAAGCTTTGAATCACTTGATTTGGTTTAGTAGATCCTGAGATATGCTCCTCTGAAGTTGACAGACTTGGAGTAGGTGACTCAGAGAAAACCAGAGATCATGAATGTAAAGATATGTATTAATTCACATTGATGTACATTCCCAATGGCATGATAATCATTGGCAAATGGTACTTAGAGGTGTAGGCTATGAAGAAGTCCTCACACACTCAAATGTTGCTACAGAATTGCCTCGGGATCTGAGCTGAAGTAACCGTGACTTTTGACTTGTAGCTTTTATAGAAATTAAGTGAGAATTTGAGTTTGAATTCAAATTCAAATCTCCTATGATCACTCCACTAAATGTAGGGAGATATTCTCTCCAATTACACCATCCAAATTCCACGACTCTAATCAATTAGGTGTGTATACCTAATGCCAAGTCATTTAGACTTTTACAAATAAGTAAAATGGTAAGAAATCATAGGCATAGGTTCCTATGACCCTTGCTTCATGTAGAGATATCCTTTAAGGGTTCCAAGCCAATCTTCCAAGGGTTCAAGCCAATGTGTGAAGGTTTGAAATGCACCAACACCTATCTCCATAGGAGTGGCAATAGGCTTACAGTCTTCAAGGCCAAAATGCTGCAATAATGTGTCAATATATTTCGTTTGGCACAAAGCCATTCCACCATCAACATGCATAAACTGAATGCCCAAATAATGTTGCAAATGCCCCAAATCAGATATCTCAAATGAGGCATCCAAAATAGCCTTAAAATCAGCAATATGCCTCTCATGAGGACCAGTGAGCAACATGTCATCGACTTAAACCACAATGATCAGAAGTACATCATTAGCATGCTTAACATATAAGGCGCTTTCAGTTGGACTGTTCTCAAAACTATGTGCAATGAGATAGACATGTATCTTCTCGTACCAAGCACGTGGTGCTTGCTTTAAACCATATAATGCCTTCTTTAACCTACACTCCTGGTTTTCATGCCCTTTCTGCACAAAGCCACGGGGCTGAAAAACATACACTTCTTCATGCAAGTCACCATTCAGAAATGTTGTTTTAATGTCCAACTGATGTACATTCCAACTATGATGAGCTGCAAGTGCACAGATGCTCCGAATAGTAGTCATACAGCATGTAGGTACAAAGGTCTCATAAAAATCAATGCCTCTTTCCTGTGCATAACCCTTTGCCACAAGCCTAACCTTATACCTGTCAACTGTACCATCAGGTTTACGCTTCAACTTGTATATCCACTTAGTGCCAATGGCCTTCTTGCCAAGAGGCAAGTCACATAAAGACCAAGTACCATTTGTAAGCCGCCGGATTGGCAATTGTAAATCCTTTTTCCACTTCATATTCCGCACGAACTGAGAAGTCGCTGCGAAGAGATGTAACTTTTTATAAAGCAATGAAAAGACACTTTCGGTGACGGCAGAAGAGTTGCCAGATTGTCTGTTTGTGCGAGATGTTATGTGGAGTTCCCGTAGTGTGTGTTTGAGAATTCTGCGTACCGTTGTGTCTTTCTGTTTGTTTGATTATCTGCACCTGTACGGTAAAGATTGGGTTACAGTAATGCTACATTAACTGAAGTATTGAATCGCTGTTCTGAAAGTTGTTTACTATAAGTCTGTGTTGCGGTAATGTTTATCCTTGCGTTGTACACTAAGATGTATTGATTGGAATACGACTAGTAATTCCGTAAAGGAATGAGCTAGAGTTTTTTGTTAGAAAGCTGGATTAGCAGAGTTGTTTGAACGGAAGGTCATGTGAGTGAGTTGATTTGGGGAAATCAAGTATAGGGGTTCTGATTATTAAGACCCCTTCCACTCCCAAGAACCCGAATAGAGTTTAAATGCGTTCTGATGGTAAACGCGCGTGTAACACTGGCGCCGTCTGTGGGAAAGTGGGACCAAAATGTTGTGGGAAAGTGGCACCAAAATGTTGTGGGAAAGTGGCACCAAAATGTTGCAAATTAGTTGTGGGAAAGTGGCAATAGATTGTTGCAAAGTGATTATCAGAAAGTGGCAACAGAGTGTTGCACAGTAATTGTGGGAAGGTAACCATAGATTGTGAATCGACAGTAAGATAGAGTAGTACGCAAGTGTAGCAAAGGTGCTATATGCCGGTTACTCGGTCGACGAGTCGTATCCAAAGTACAGACAGCCTTGGGTGGTACCAAATTTGCGAAGGACACCCCCAGGAGGAAGAAGCACAGATCGGTTAAGTCTGGTCGTCGAAGAAGCGAAGCATATTAGTAGTGATTCCGGTAGCATTCTGGTGGAACATACTGCAATTTCGGTAAATTCTGGTGAAATCTCGGTGCAGTCTACTGCAGAGACAGTAACTTCGGAGTCCACAGGAACACAGTGTGCAGTTGATCCGACACCATCTGGTCAAGATTCAAATCTCTCTACGGATAGAGGTGTGTTATCCAGAGAAGTCATTGAAGGTGAAAGAATACCCTAGATTGAGGAAAGTTCCACTAATTCCGGTGGTAGTTCGGTCCTGGTTGCAAAAAATTTACAATTTTTTGGTGACAGTGTTATCCTTCCCGGTGACTCTTCATTCCGGACACCATTGTTCCGAGCAAGTTTGCCTACGTTTGATACCGCAGAAGAGGATAAGCTATTTGAATTAGAAATTCGTAAGAGGTTAAGCGCTATTTTCGAACTGGAAGGAGAGCAGTCTAATCATACAGACTCTGAAGAACCGAAAGCACATCCTCAGAACTCAGGAAATAGTAACAGTACCAACATGAGTGGGCAACAACAACAACAACAACAACAACAACAGAAGCAGCAGCAACAGCTACTTCCACCTCGTCCGGTTCCAACAGGAGTTACCTACACAAAATTCGGTGGATTTCCAGGTGATGATCCTGATGCTCATGTACGTACCTTTGAAATTAGTTATGCAGTACTTAATCATCCACCCGATCCAGCATACAAGGCCATAGTATTCCAGTCAACACTAGTTAATGAAGCCGCCAGGTGGCTTACAGAATATGATATCAACCATTTCGGCACCTATGAAGTGGTAAGGGATGCGTTTTTGTCGACTAAAGAAGAACCCTGCCAAAATTTTTGATTACCTACAGAACAATAGACAAAGGCTGAATCAAACAGTGCAGGAATATGCCACCCTATTTAGAACTCATTTGAGACAACTACCGCCGGCACATGCTAATTTACTGGATGATGTCATCACTCAGTGGTTTATTAATGGGTTAACTCCGCAGCTCAAACAGATTATGATAATCCGTTGTGTGGGAGCTATGACATTAGATGCGGTTATTGCAATGGCTTTTACAGCTTGAGCATAAGGTTGGAGGCTTTACCGAAGATTTGGAGTGGTTAAAAGCCAGTAAAAGTGTTGCAGAGGATCCGGCTAGACAAATGTACTGCACTAAGTGCAAGAATCCAGGGCATACCAGTGTCACATGTGCCCTTAATCAGATGTATTGTGCTATCTGCAATACAACCGGACATTCCACTGAAAACTATGCTTATAACGCTAAAGTGCAGGGACCAGCAACCGTAAATGCTATTATACAAGAACCTGGGCAGCCGGCCACTCATTATGTACCACCTCAGATGAGAAATAATTAGCAACAAGGATAGAAAAATTATCGAGGACAGCAAAATACAAATTACAATACTAATCGTTGGCAGACAGGAACATCACAGGAAGGTAATTCTTTGCGACCCCCTCGCTGTCATTTTTGCAGTGAGTTAGGCCACATACGCAGATTCTGTAAAGATGCAGCTGAATATGATCAAAGGAAGAAAGAGCCTCAAAACCCTATGACCAATATGGTATATATTTCACCAGTAGAAACTCAGGCTGCAATGATTCAAACAAGATCTGGTAAGCAGTTACAACCAGTAGCAGAAGTGTTTGAACCTGGCATCCATGAACAACAGAGAATGTATGACAAAGCTAGTCAATGGACCACCAAAAAGCCTACTGTGTTTCCAAATCCCATTCCGGTAACCTAAGTTCCGCTGCCAAAGGAAGGATCGCAGAAACAAGATTCTACCCCTGTAACAGGCGCATCATCTTCAGAATCCGTGAAAAGTACAATTCAAGCAGATCAGGCATGGGAAATTTTATCTAAGGCATCCATTACTCTCCCTCTTGGATAGTTACTTGCATTAGTACCGGGAGTTCGGCAGCAAATCCAACAACAGCTCAGTCCTGGATCTTCCTGCATTCCAGCGACAGCAACGGTACAACCGGAAGCTGATTCTACGGTGGATCATTCGGTTCCTTTAATTACGGTATGGTAAAAAAATCACAAAATTACTCAAGTACTAATTGATGGTGGGTCTGGTGTAAACATTGCCACTCCAACACTTTGTAAGAAGTTGGGATGGAAGAAAATCGAGCCTGTTCAATTTTTCTTTAGAATGGCAGATCAATCTCGAGTTCATCCAGTAGGACTCGTATGGAATGTCCCGATAACCTTGCAGGGTACAACGTTTAAGATGACTTTTGTAGTCTTAGAACTACCGGAGTCCAGTCTTGATTATAATCTTCTTTTCGGCCGACCCTGGTTGAAACAGGCTAAGGTTATACAGGATTGGTCAGCACAAGAACTTACTTTTAAGGACAATCACCGTAAATATGTTGTCAAATTGGATGCTATTCAGCCCTGTGAATTACATGCCAGACCATATGTAGCAGAGCCTGTCCATATATTGGATGGCTTATCCGACGATGAAGAAGAAGCATTTTTGAAGAACAATGAAGATCTGATTTCCTTAGGCACTGTAGATCTGCAACCTATTGTAGATAACTGGAGTCCGACAGCCTGTACGGTGGTGCCTGTGACCAAAGAAGTAAAGACCGAAGATATTGTTGCTATGGAAGAAGCCGCTCTACAACATTTTCCACCGTACCTGATCCATTTCCTCTTCCATTTCTTGACACCATGCTGGACAGAGTGGATGGACATGAGATGTACTCATTTCTCGACGGTTATAGTGGTTATAACCAGGTCCGAATGGCTGAGCAAGATATACCGAAAACAACGTTTATTACAAATTGGGGTGTTTTTGCTTGCACAGTCATGTGGTTTGGATTAAGAAATGCTCCTAGTACCTTTCAGCGATGTATGCAGGAAATCTTCTCACCCTATCTTACTTCTTTTATGCAAGTATATCTAGATGATTTCTCTTTATTCGGTAAGATGGTAGCACACCTGTACCATTTACGGTGTTGCTTGGAAAAATGTCGAGAATACCGACTCTGTTTAAATCCAACCAAATCTTTCTTTGCGGTTTCTTGTGGTAAACTTCTTGGCCACATTATATCTGCACAGGGCATACAAGTTGATCCAGACAAAATTGCAGCGTGTTAGAAGCACCTGTGCCTACTACACCGAAAGAAGTCATGCGATTCATGGGTCAAGTCAGGTGGCATGGTTGACAATTACGGTGGCTTGCCCTTGGCAATACCCCTAAATCGGCTAATCACTAGTACTCCTCGACAGTTTGATTGGACACCGGAATGTCAAACTGCATTTGATCGTCTAAAAGGATTATTAACGTAGGTTCCAATTCTACAACCTCCTGATTGGGAACGCCCATTCCATGTTTTTGTAGACGCATCAGATATAGCCATTGGAAGTGTTTTAATGCAACAAATTGATAAGTGGTTTAGGCCTGTTTATTATGCAATTCGAAGGCTTGCTCCTGCTGAAAATAATTATTCAGTAACTGAAAGAGAATGTCTTGGTTTAGTGTATTCTGTAAAGAAATTCCGGCATTATATACTATGCCGAAAATTCATCTTTCATGTAGATCATGTTGCGCTGGTATATCTGGTTCGGCAGCAACATTTAGGTGGCCGCTTGGCACGTTGGGTTTTATTGTTACAAGAATTTGATTATGACGTAATTCATCGACCCGGCACTGCACATGCATTAGCAGATTTTCTCTCTCGGTTAGATTCCGGTGAAGCTCCGGTCGGTGTTGATGATACCACACCAGCTATTTATGTTATTGAAATGAATAGTGATGAATCTGCACAACCTCCTGTGACACCTACTTACTATGATCAGTTATTAACCTTTCTTACTGATGGATGTCTTCCTTCTCAAACTTCCCCTGCAATGCGTCGAAAAATTGCAGTTTACAGTCGTAGATTCCGGTTGATTGTCGGAGAGTTGTATTATATGGATCACACTGGGGTTTTACTTCGTTGTATTCCTCCACATGAAGTAAACTCAGTAATCGCTTTGGCACATTCAATACCCTCCGGTGGACATTTTGCAGCAGATTTAACGCACCGAAAGATTCTGCAAAGTGGGCTCTGGTGGCCTACTATGTACAGAGATGTATCTCAATTTGTGCAGCAATGTGACAATTGTCAGCGATCTGGACAACCTTTACAACGCCATTTCTTTCCTCTGTAGCCTGTCTTACCTTTAGAACCTTTTCAGAAATGGGGTCTTGACTTTATTGGACCAATCACACCTCCAGCAATCCTTAGCAATAAGAGATATATTATGACATGCACAGATTATGCTACCAGATGGGCAGAAGCTTGGGCTTTACGGTCCGCCACAGGTGTTTCGGTGGCAAAATGTCTAATGAAGGATGTATTCCCACGTTATGGATTACCTTTGCAACTTGTCACATATCAAGGGACCCACTTTATCAACAACTTAATGCGAGTGCTTACACACACTTTTCAGATTCTGCATAAATTCAGTTCACCGTATTATCCTCGTGCTAATGGCCTAGCTGAAAGTACAAACAAAATGTTGTTGACTATGCTTCGAAAATTGATTGTGGAATCATCGGAAAGATGGGATCAGTTACTACCTACAGTATTATGGGCATACCGGACTACTTACAAAGTTGCCACCGGACTGACTCCTTTCAAACTTGCATATGGAATGGAGTCAATTGCACCAATGGAACTTGTAGTACCAAGCTTACGTGTGGCTATCTCTCAGAAGTTGATACCCGAAGATTCTTTACCATTTCGGTTGGAAACACTCAGAGAATTAGATGAGCATCGCTGGGAAAGTTTTATGACTCTTCAAGAAGTGCAGTTGCGGCAAGCTCGTACTCATGATCGGTATCTTAAAACTCCAATTTTTACGGTAGGACAACTTGTGTTGTTTTATAATGCAAAATCAAATCATTCTGCTGGAAAATTCAAGTTACGATGGTTTGGTCCTTACCGGATTACTGAACAAGTGGGCCCAGCTACTTTTTGGTTGACTAGTTTGACCGGAATTCCTCTTCCAAAAGTGATAAATGGTTCAAAGTTGCGGCCGTATCATCAAGCGCCTGATTCGCACTGAAGTGTTCTACGGTTGCCCGCATATTTTTTCTCTTTTCTTTTCTTTTCTTTTTTAGTTTTGCATGTTAATTGCTTAAAATACCATAAACTCCTCGTTTTGCTACATTGCCATGAATAATAGCCGCCTTTTGTTATTGATTCTGCTCATGCATGCACACCGTAGTTATGAAGGTGATCATCTCAACATCGCGCGATGATTAGCATTTTTGATCACCTCCCGTTACCAAGTATCTACTTAATCGTTTGCTTTCCGCTGTTAGTAACTATTGTGTCTGTGTGTTTTGTGTGATTTGTGCTTTCTGTAAGCCCTGTGTATTCATGCTTTTCGAGTGCGATCATGGAAGCTCTAGCAAACTTTGCTACCTTCTGTGATGGAATTCCTCTAGACGTGAGTGAATTGCTGCGTGTCGGTGGGTTGTCTAATTTCGCTGAATTGCCTTGGCATTCAGTGGAATGTCACCCATTTTATGCCCAAATCATTGCCGCCATCGCTGCCACACCTGCTACGGAGTAGAGTTGGCCAATTACCTCTTTACCATCTCGTACTGTAATCACAATGCAGTCATTTGTTGATGCTTTCCGACTCTCTCCAGAAGGTCAAGAGAATGGCCCAAATCTGCCAATTGCTACCATGATTCAATTGTTCCCTAGGTACTCTTCAAATGAGTATGCTATACTATGTCGCCCTGAGCCTGAAAGAACAGCCCTGCAATTTTTAGTAGCAATACTAAATTTGCAGAAATGAACATATGGGATATCTCGCCCATTCTATTCAGTAATTGATATGGCTGCTCGCGAGCCTATCAATTTCGCTTCCTATTTTTTCCGGCGCATTCACCGCAAATGCGTTTCAATTATTAAACATGTTAACAAAGGAGATTTGCCGCGATCACGTCTCCCACACATAATCACTTTCCTGTTTCCGACCATCTTAGCAGCACAACCACCACCCAGAGGTCCAGTTTTATATCATGAAGAATCTGCTCAGATACTAGAAGACGACGAAGAAGATGACGAAGAAATCTTCCAACTCCTACGTCAAAAACGCATCAGGATTAGTTCGTCTGACAGTCAGGTGCAAGGGTCTGTCGCAGGTGATAAAGCAAACAACAATGAAGAAGAAGGGCATGAAGAAGAGACTTTCCACAACACAGCTACATCAATGCACCATGATTCGTCTGCCTAGTCATCTCCAACCAAGCAACAAGAGCAAAGTGTGACCAATTCTGACGACTATTCTTCTCAGTAGCAGTCCAAACAAGAGGTACAAGAAGATACACAACTTATTGTTGCAGAATTTTTACAGGAATTGATTACGGCAGTAGAAGCTGCAATTACCCAACCCAAAGTGACTATGCAGCAACTTACCGAAGCAGCTAATACCCTGCAACCCATTCCTCCCCCCATTGTTCCTGTTCCACCCCTTGCTCCTGAGGAACCTATCGCTTCATCCTCATCACTCAATTACTCTCCACCGGATTCCACTCATCTTTTAACCTCTTCATCACAGCCACTTCCTCCTTTACTTCCTCCAATTTCTATGTTCACAGAATTAGAATCTATGGGACGCATGATTATTCAGTTTTCCCAGCAGCTTTCGGTGCAATTAAGAATGGTGACAGAAAATATTCGTTAGGAATTGCAGCATAAGGTAGATACCCTTGAAGCAGATATCACTCCGTTGCAAGAAGAAATAAAGTCAAAGCAGAGAATCATAATCTGCACTTCTAGATTAGCCAGCTTCAAGCAGAGCTTGCTCAACATGAGACCGTAATCAATCAAAGAGATGTTGCCTTGGCCGAAGTGAGAATAAAAGAAGATTTATTATGTACTGCTGATGCCGAAATTCTTCAATTACGGTAGATAGTTAAAGATAAAGAAGATGCCCGCATAGCCCTAGGAGATTTGTTAAAGGAAACTAGAGATCAATTGGCTGAAGCAGTGCAGAAAGGACAGGAAATGTCCATTTTACTAAAACAAACCAATACCGAGCTAGAGTTCGCAAATGCCACCCTGACTGAATCTAATTCTGCTCTTAAAATGCAGATGATGTTGGTCGCTCAGCTCCAGAAAGAGATCCCAACAATTCGAAGAGAGCGCGATGCTTACTACCGAACTATACAATTTTAGAATCAAGAGTTGGAAAGAAGAGAGAATCAACCGGGTGCTCAAGCAGAAAGACTGTCTCGAGTCGATAAACAGATTGCAGACATGAAAGTCAACCGAGATGCAGCTCTGTCAAACGACTTTTATCTGCAGGAAGCTTTTCTGCAGACACAAGCAGAAATTTTGATGAGCCAGGTTATTGCAACCAGTTCAGTAAGAACTGATGCTCAGCTAGTAGAACCCAAAGTCCTGAAACAGATGTTAGATTCATTAAAAAAAGAAAATTGCCCGAACATTTAAATTAGCTAGAGCAATGTATCTAGAAGGTATAATAGATGAACCATAATATTTTGTATACCTGCGGGTTCGAGTCCACCGTGCGTGCCAATGTAAGCCGCCCGATTGGCAATTGTAAATCCTTTTTCCACTTCATATTCCACACGAACTGAGAAGTCGTTGCGAAGAGATGTAACTTTTTATAAAGCAATGAAAAGACACTTTCGGTGACGATAGAAGAGTCGCCAGACTGTCTGTCTGTGCGAGATGTTCTGTGGAGTTCTCGTAGTGTGTGTTTGAGAATTCTGCGTACCGTTGTGTCTTTCTGTTTGTTTGATTATCTGCACCTGTACGGTAAACATTGGGTTACGGTAATGTTACATTAAGTGAAGTATTGAATCGCTGTTCTGAAAGTTGTTTACTGTAAGTCTGTGTTACGGTAATGTTTATCCTTGCGTTGTGCACTGAGATGTATTGATTGGAATACGAGTAGTAATTCCGTAAAGGAATGAGCCAGAGTTTTTTGTTAGAAAGTTGGATTAGCAGAGTTGTTTGAACGAAAGGTCATGTGAGTGAGTTGATTTGGGGAAATCAAGTATAGGGCCTCTGATTATTCAGACCCCTTCCACTCCCAAGAACCCGAATAGAGTTTAAATGCGTTCTGACAGTAAACGTGCGTGTAACACATTCTTCATTATAGCATCATATTCAGATTGCATAGCCATCATCCAATTTTTTGAATTTTGTGCTTCATCAAACGAAACAGGCTCAGTCTCATCACAAAGACTAGATGCAGCCATAGCATAGAAATCTGATGCAAAAGAGGCACTATGAGAGCCTGATCAAGTACGATATGACAGAGGTGCATCTAATTTGCTGTCACACAAAGTTTGCACTCCAATATTTGAAGATGAAAGCCGACCAAAGAAAGAAGAACTTGATGCTTTAAAGCATTGGCAGAAGAAGGATGCAAGTGCAAAAGCCTACATCTACAATACAATCTCTGATCATTTGCTACCACACATCAGAGGATTGGAATCATCTGAAGATATATGGAATGCATTGGAGTAGCATTTCCAAAGCACTACTAAAGCACGGAAAGCAAGTCTATGGTCAGAGCTTACAACATTCAAGAAGAAGCCAAGTCAAAGTATTAGTGATTATGTCACTAAGATGAAGGATCTAGCAGATAGTCTTGGATCCATAGATGAAGATATTGAGGATCACAAGTTGATTGATCAATTACTTACAGGTTTGAGAGGGGATGAAAGGTGGAAACCTTTTGTCTTATCAACAAAACTTTCATTAAATCATTATCTTCCAGATTTGAATCAATTACTTGGTTTGATGCTCACATATGAGCAATACTTGAAGGGAGATGGAGATAAAGGACAAAGTTCTACAATGTACATGAAGAATAAGAAGAAAGGAGATAAAGGTAAAGCAAAGGATGAAGAAGAGTCAACTTCTCAAGTTTATTATGCAAGAGGTAAAGGCACTGGCAGAGGAAGACCAAGAGGTTTTGGAAGAGGAAGATGTAATCAAAATAACAACAAGAAGGCTTGCTGGATCTGTTGATTGAGTAATCATTTGGCTCATGACTGTTGGCACAACCAACAAGGATCAAACCAGAATCAAAACAACAATAGCAGAGGCCAAGGTGGAAGATATCAAAGTAATTTTCAAAGAGGTAGACAAAGTCAAAGAGGAGGCTATGGTAGAGGTGGAGGAAAAAGTTGGGGATAGAATCAATCCTACAACACCACCTACTACAACTATGCAAATGACACACAAAATGAAGGTCATACATCATTGATGATGAACCCAATCAGCACATCAGATAAAGAAGATCTAAAGGTATTTTACATTGACTCTGGATGTTCTAATCATTTGTCAGGAAACATATAATTGATGTCAGAATTGGAAAAAGGCATTTCTAGTCATAGTGTTCAAACAGGTGATAATACAAGACATAGTGTACATTCAATTGGAAAAGTGAAATGCAAGAGTGGAGCAAATTTGCTAACCAATGTTTTGTATGTTCCTACAATACCTAAAAACTTGATTAGTGTGGGACAGATAGTTGAAAAAGGTTTTCAAGTCAGGTTAACAAATGAAGGAGTATTTGTTGAAGATCCAGAGAATGGATATAATCAGATTGTTTGTGGTAAGAAAGAAGGTAGACTCTTTACTTTAAGAGTACAAGGGAACATTGGTCAAGCTCTGCTCACACATGGTAAATGAGTGATTACAGAACTTGATCTCTGGCATAAGAGATTAGGTCACTTCAATGAAAGAGGAATTAAAGCTATGGTTGCAAATCAGTCTGTATTAGGATTACCAAATGTGCAGAGTCAACATATGGTTTATAAATGTGAAGCATGTCAAATGGGTAAAGCACACAGGTTACCATTTCAGAAGAAAGGTTTTAAACATGATGGATTGTTAGAGCTCATTCATACAGATGTATGGGGACCAACAAAAGAAGGATATATCAGTGGCTCAAGGTATTATGTTCTTTTCATTGATGATGCTACAACATGGATAACATTATATGTTTTGAAGGAAAGATCAGAAGTGTTTGGAGCCATCAAGCATTTTCATGCATATGCAGAGAGAGTCACAGGTCAAAAGCTTAAGAGACTGAGGTCTGATGGAGGGGGAGAATACTTCTCCCAAGAGTTCAATGATTATCTTTGGAATGTAGGTATTAAGAGAGAAATAACTTGCAGGTATACACCACAACAAAATGGTGTAGCAGAAAGAAGGAACAGGACTTTGGTTGAGTTTGCTAGAGCTATGCTAAAGGAGAAGAATCGTCCAAATTATCTTTGGGTTGAGGCTGTAAATACAGCTACATATCTTGTGAATAGATTACCATGTGAAGCTCTCAATGGAATGAATCCATATGAAGCTTGGTGGGGTAAGAAACCAACACTAGATCATTGTAAAGTGTTTGGATCAATTGCATATGCTTATGTGCCATCATAGCTTAGGCATAAACTTGAACCAAAGGCAGCAAAAAATATGTTCATTGGTTATGATGAAAAGCAGATGGGTTACAGGTTGTGGAATCCTTTAACCAAACAATTTCTTGTTTCTAGAGATGTTACATTTGATGAACAGAAAAGTTGGTATGCAGATCAAAGTCATAAAGCTGAAGAATTTGAAGAAGAGGTAAGAAGATGTGAGTGTTGGAGATAGACGTCTGCGGAAGCACGCGAACAGCACAAGGAAGAAGAAGAAGCTTGGAGCACAAACACACAATACTGAATGTATTACTAGAGAATGTACAAAGATAAGTAGCCCATTAGGGCAATAGGCATATATACAAGCCGGGGGAAAAAAACCTCCTAAAGAGGGAAAAAAGTGCCCCGGCGATCCTAGTGTGTTCACACACATCACTACCTAAATATATCAACAAATCCCCCCTGGGAGTGATGCGGTGAACAAGGAGCTGGCACTCATGTATAAGTAAGTGCCAAGCTATGTGGAAATCACTCCACAAAAGGAAGTAAGCCCAAAGCTTTGCAGAAAGCTTCAAACTTCTCCCTAGGCAGAGCCTTGGTGAAAAGGTCTTCAATGTTCTCCTGCGTGGGCACATATGCCAAGATGATCTCCCCAGTAGAGAACCTCTCCCTGACATAGTGATAATGCACCTCAATGTGCTTAGTGCGAGCATGGAACACAGGGTTCCTCGCAACTGCCAATGCGCTCTGACTGTCAGTGAAGGTGGTGGCAAAAGACTGGCCAACACCCAAATCAGCCATAAGGCGTGTGAGCCACACATACTCAACAGTCGCTGTGAAAGCTGCCCTATACTCAGCCTCACAACTGGAAGTGGCCACAGTAGGCTGCTTCTTACTCAACCAAGATATACATGAGCTACCAAGCATGAAGCAAAAACCACTGGTGGACACACGAGTGTCATAGCAACCAGCCCAATCTGCGTCAGAAAAAGCATGCAAATCTGGCGGTAGTGATCCCCCATTGGGATAAAACAACCCAAGTAGCCGAGTACCACTCAAGTAGCGAAAGATGCGCTTAACCGCCTTCCAATGCGTGACTCTTGGGCAATGCATAAACCTGCTCATCTATGAGACAACAAACTGAATATCTGGCCGAGTAATGCATAAGTAAATCAAGCATCCAACAGCCTGCTGATAGAGAACAACATCAAATGCATCTCCAGCATCATGAAGACTCAATCGTAAACTTGTCTCCATAGGAGTGGCAATAGGATTACAGTCTTCAAGGCCAAAACGCTGCAATAATGTCTCAATATATTTCGTTTGACACGAAGCCATTCCACCATCAACTTGCATAAACTGAATGCCCAAATAGTGATGCAAATGCCCCAAATCAGACATCTCAAATGAGGCATGCAAATCAGCCTTGAAATCAGCAATATGCTTCTCAATAGGACCAGTGAGCAGCATGCCATCAACATAGACAACAATGATCAAAAGCACATCATTAGCACGCTTAACATATAAGGTGCTTTCAGTTGGACTGTTCACAAAACCATGTGCAACCAGATAGGCATGTATCTTCTCATACCAAGCACGTGGTGCTTGCTTTAAACCATATAATGCCTTCTTTAACCTGCACACCTGGTTTTCATGCCCTTTCTGCACAAAGCCACGGGGCTGAAAAACATACACTTCTTCATGTAAGTCACCATTCAGAAATGCTGTTTTAATGTCCAACTGATGTACATTCCAACCATGATGGGCTGCAAGTGCACAAATGCTCCGAACACTAGTCATACGGCATGTAGGTGCAAAGGTCTCATCAAAATCAATGCCTCTTTCCTACGCATAACCCTTTGCAACAAGCCTAGCCTTATACCTGTCAATTGTACCATCAGGTTTACGCTTCAGCTTGTATACCCACTTAGTGCCAATGGCCTTCTTGCCAGGAGGCAAGTCACGTAAAGATCATGTACCATTCTTCATTATAGCATCACATTCAGATTGCATGGCAGCCATCCAATTTTCTGAATTCTGTGCTTCATCAAAAGAAACAGGCTCATTCTCATCACAGAGACTAGATGCAGCCATCGCATAGCAATCTGATGCAAAGGAGGCACTATGAGAGCCTGAACGAGTACGATATGATAAAGGTGCATCTAATTTGCTGTCACGCAAAGTCTGCACCAGCCATTTTGGCATAGTTTTTGCCTGCTCAATATCAACTCTCTCATCAACAAGTGCATCATGTAAATTTGTATCAGAAATAGAATGATCTGCATCATCATATGAAACCTGCAAGGGCTGAGAAGTTGCCTCATTAGGACCAGCACTAGATTGTCCACCTGTAAAAAGACGCATCAACGTATCATACATGTCTTTGGAGCTAACAGACGTCTCCTTAGTAAATGAAAGCAATGGCTGAATAGCATCTTCCACAAAGACAACATCACGGCTAACCAGAATGTGTTTAGTCTGTGGATGATGCAGACGATAGCCTTTACTTTTAGAATTGTACCCAACAAAAATACATTTTACTGCCTTATCATCCAATTTTTTGCGATGTTGTTCAGGCACTAATGCATATGCCAAACAACCAAAAACACGCAGATGAGCAACATATGGCTTGCGGTCATGCCAAGCCTCATATGGAGTGATAGACTGCAACGCTTTAGTGGGACACCTGTTCAGTACATATGCTGCACACATGACAGCCTCAAGCCAGAAACTATGTGGTAAAGCCTGACTTTTGACCATGCACCTCGCCATCTCCATGAGTGACCTGTTCTTTCGTTCAGCAACTCCATTCTGTTGAGGTGTATATGGCACTGTACACTGGTGTTTTATCCCACGTTCAGCCAGAAATGCATTAAAATCTGAAGACATATATTCCCCCCCTCGATCAGAACGTAGGTGCCTATTTTACATGCTGACAGATTTTCAGCCAAAACCAAAAACTGTTTGAAGCACATGAACACTTGGGACTTTGCTTTGAGTGGATATACCCATGCATGCCTGGAAAAATCATCAATGAAAGTCACGAAGTAAAGGTAATTTCCAAAAGAGGGTGTCTGCATAGGACCACAGACATCACTATGTACAAGCTACAATTTTTCCGTAGCCCGAACTGAACCATCTTTTGGAAAGGAAGAACGCTGCATTTTGCCCAAAATACAGCCTTCACAAACATGTTTTCCAGGAGCCTCAAGTTTGGGCAAAGAGGACACCATTTCAGATTTCTGCAGGCGTAGCAAACTAGCAAAATTCAGATGACCAAAGCATGCATGCCAAAGCTTTGCATCTGACATAGCCTGAGAATCATGAACTGCACATGCCGAATCATTCACAGATCTTTCATAGTCTATGAGCTTATACAGCCCACGACATAAAATGCCAGAAGCAATAATCACATCACCATTTGAGAGATCATGGACTGTACACCTGTCATCAACGAATTTCACAACCAAGCCAATCTTGGCTAATGTAGAAACTGATAACAGATTCTTTTTGATCCCTGGCACAAATAAAGCATCTGACAAAGTGAAAGAACTACCATCAGCAGTAGTCAGAATGATCTTACCAACTCCCATAACAGGATAAGAGGAGTTATTGGCGCATGTGACAGTATTCCTTGTAGGGGCGGGCTCGAGTGAAGAGAAGAAACTGCGCTGTGAGGTAATATGTTTGGTCGCCCCACTGTCAAAGTACCAAACATCTGAGTCTACTGCAAACATGCACTGTTCATGAGAAGATGGGTCAAAACTGCAGACAGTAGTAAACGCCCATTCTTCTTCTTGCACAAGATTTGCAGACTCTATTTTTGGTGTTGAGGCCTCTGCAACAACCATTCTAGCCTCTTTCTTCTTTGCCTCTTTAGCAACCAGTTTTGGACAGTTCTTTATGATATGATCATTTCCTTTACAGTACTTGCAAAACAATTTCTGCTTTTCTGATTTCTTCTCATCTTTATCCTGGTTCTTCGATTGTGCAGCATTTGCAGATTTCTGCTTACTAGTAGAAGAGCTCCATTTTCCTTTGCCCTTCTGACTAGCCAGGAAAGCTTGATCTGCAACACGCATAATGGACTTGTTCTGCCTGGACTGATCTTTCTGCAACAGAACAGAGACTAACTCCTCAAATGACAAGGCATTTGGATTGCCTTTCATCATCAACCGAAGAGTAGAAGCAAAACTCTGATATGAATCAGGAAGACCATTGAGAACGGTCTGCACAAGTGAGCTATCTGGTATAACCTCATCAGCAGAATTCAACTGTTCCTTCAAATCTTTGATCTTCGTTAAGAAACTGTCCATAGAATCACCTTCATTCATGTGCTCACTCTCCAACTGTTTTCGGAGGTAAGCAATACGAGCCTCATTCCTAGCCTGGTACAAAGTGGTAAGTGTATCCCAAGCATCCTTTGTTGTTCTGCAAGAGCGAATGTGAGGAATAATGGCACGTTTGATAGACAAAGCTATCAATGCATGTGCCTGGGCATCTCTGCCATCCCAGCAAATCTGCTTTGCAGTAGGTGCAATAGAAACAGCAGCACGAACAGGAATCTGCGGAATATCATCTTCGACACCATCTTCATCAGCTCCAGCACCTGTATTTGCAGTACCTGTCGTTACAGGTGTAACAGGACGTCTTTCAACACCCTGCACAATGTTCCACAATCCTTTTGCAACCAGTACATGTCGCATCATATAAGCCCATAATAGGTAGTTGGTACCATCCAACTTATCCTCAACAGCCAACATACGGAATACATCATTGCTTTCAGCCATGGCCGGTGACTAAAATACCTTGATGCAGAAAATTGACTGTATCTCAAAAAGTTGAACAGAACTGCCCAGACGAGTTCTGCTAGACCTATAGCAGACTTCGAGACGCTTAAACTGGCGAACAGAAACTAGTATATACCTTTGGCACAAAAGGACAAAATAGCCTACACAAGCGCTGCGATAGTGCGTTCGGAGGCCGAAACTAGCTCAGATCGCGATTTCGGCACCACAGAGCGAAGCGGTTTTGATCTCGGAAACACCCTGAGTATGCTCACCAAATTTCGTGCGAATCTGAGACTGCAAACGGAGGAGTGTCGACGGTGCCCTAGAAGAAGCGACAACCTGCTCTGATACCAATTGTTGGAGATAGACGTCTGCGGAAGCACACGAACAGCACAAGGAAGAAGAAGAAGCTTGGAGCACAAACACACAATACTGAATGTATTACTAGAGAATGTACAAAGATAAGTAGCCCATTAGGGCAATAGGCATATATACAAGCCAGGGGAAAAAAACCTCCTAAAGAGGGAAAAAAGTGCCCCGACGGTCCTAGTGTGTTCACACACATCAATACCTAAATATATCAACAGTGAGAAAGGAAAATCAATTGTGCAGGTGAATAGAGATGAAGACTATATGCAAGCAAGTACATCTAGAAGTGGATTAACAAGAAGGAGTGAAGAAGCTCCTATATTTGATGAAGAGGCGTATCCAGAAACTTATGAAGAATGTGAACCAAGAAGGTCAAGCAGGACTAAGAGGCAACCAGAAAGGTATTCTTATGATACTTCTTACATAACCCAAAAGAACTATGCATATATGGTCAAAGATGACGAAGAACCTCAGAACTATGATGAAGCTAAAGGTAAGAAGCAATGGGAAGAAGCCATGAAGGAAGAATTCAATGCACTGGAGGAGAACAAGACATGGGAACTTGTTCCTAAACCAAATGGTAAGAAAGTAATTGGAAATAAATGGGTTTATAAAGTGAAGAAGCTTGCAGATGGAAGTATAGCTAGATACAAAGCTAGACTGGTGGTGAAAGGCTATGCCCAAACCTATGGCATAGATTATGATGAGACATTCAGTCTTGTAGCTAAGATGTCAACTATAAGGACAATCATTGCTATTGCAGCTTCAAAAGGATGGACCCTAAGTCAATTGGATATAAAGAATGCATTCTTGAATGGATACATATCAGATGAGGTATACATGGAACAACCTCAAGGGTTTATAGATTCCAGGTATCCAAATTTTGTTTGTAGGCTGAGAAGAGCACTCTATGGATTGAAGCAAGCTCCAAGAGCATGGAACTATAGACTGGTGAAGTATCTCAATGATCTTGGATATCAAAGTTCAAAAGCAAATCCAAGTCTACTTATCAAAAGAGCAGAGGAAGGTACAATCTACATTTGTATTTATGTAGATTACATTATAATCACAGGTACTTCAGATGAAGGAATCAAGGAGGTAAAGAGATTTCTTGAAAAAGAATTCAAGATCAGTGATCTAGGAAAGTTATCATACTTTCTTGGAATGGAAGTCACTTATACAGATCATGGCATATATGTATCACAAGAAAGGTATCTTTTGAATCTATTGAAGAAGTTTGATATGGAAAATTGCAGAGAAGCTTCAACTCCACTTGAAGTTAATCACAAGCTCAGTAAATATGATGGTGCAGAATACAAAGATATGACAAAGTATCAATCTCTTGTGGGTAGTTTGATTTATGCTACACTAACAAGACCTGATCTTAGTTATGCAGTGGGAGTTTTGTCACAATTCATGCATTGTCCAAAGAACCCACATTGGATTGCAGGTCAAAGAGTTCTCGGATATATCAAAGGAACTATAAAGGAAGGATTATATTATCCTTTTACATCAGATTTGAAGTTGAGAGCCTATAGTGACTCAGACTGGGCAGGTAACCAGGATGACAGAAGATCAACTCATGGCTACATGATATACATTGGTGATAAGCTTGTAAGTTGGTGTTCAAAGAAACAACATACAGTAGCATTATCATCAACTGAAGCTAAGTACAAAGGACTTGTGGAAGCAACTAAGGAGGTCATATGGATGCAGACATTGTTCAAAAGCTTGAGCATTGATCAAGGTATACCTACAATACATGGAGATAATATGAGTTCATTTTATCTTGCAGCAAATCTAGTATTTCATGCAAGAACAAAACATATAGAGATACATTATCATTTCCTGAGAGAAAAGGTAATGGAGAAAGAAATTGAAGTGGAGTACATTTCTACAAAAGATCAGATAGCAGACATAATGACAAAGAGCTTGGATGGTGTGAAGACTAGCAGATTCAAAAGCATGGCAGGAGTAAAAGAAAAGAAGATGATATGAAGAAACAGAGAATGTCAATTAGTGATTGAGGGGGAGCTGTTGGAGAAACACTCACTAATTGGACATATATTTGAAGGTCAAAGCTTTAGAAGAAAACCACATGCCTATGTGAAGGGACAAATTCACAAGTGTATTATATTTGTAAAGTTAGTTCACTTTAGTTCTAGAAGTTTTTTAAAAAAAGTTAGTTTGTATAACTGACGCGCAGTGGAAGAGTGTGATAGAATGTGACAAGGAGTTCATTTTGTATGACTGAGTATAGTTGGGCTTCTCTGAGTGAGAAAGCATCTGTAAAGTTTTTGAGTTTTTCATAGCTATGAGAAGAACTAAGTAAAGTTTTGTGTCTGAGACTCTCTCCATCATCTCCATGTTTATCTACTGTGAAATGATTTCAAAAGTTGAAGTTTTCCTAGCAAGTCGATGCCTGGTATCGAGTTTGTGTTGATAAGTTCTTGTTTTATTCTCTGAGTGTTATATCCTGCTAAATCTTCTTGAAAACATGATGTTTGTGGAGCAACTTGATGCCTGGCATCGAGTTTCAGTATAAAGTCGATGCCTGGCATTGACTTCTCACATAAAAGTGGTTTCCTTCACACCTATGGTTAACGCGCCTATTTTAGGAACAAAAATTAGCTAAAAAAAGCACAAAGTCGATGCCTAGCATCGACTTTTGGTTGCAAGTCGATGCTAAGCATCGAATTTTCATTTTTAGACAGTAAGATTTACTAAAACAGGCAAAATTTCCACTTTTGGAAGTCTTACATGGTCATCTTGTGAAGGCTATATCTTGAGTTCTAGAGATCCGTTTCTTGCAAGTAATAGCTTCTTGGAAAGCTCTACTCTTCTACTTTCATCCACCAAAAGATCTTGGAGAAATAGTATATGAGCTAAGAGAAATTAGCAAAATACTGAAGGTATGTTATTTAAGTGACTTGAAAGTTCTGAAGAAGTAAAGTTCTTGGTTTTCGCTATCATTTCTCAAAGTTTGGAGTGGCAATGAGCTAATGGTGACCATAGAGGTGTTCTAGTGTCACATTAATTCATTTCTTGTGGTGTTTTACACATCAACAAGTATCTCAAAGGTATAATCAATGAAGGTATATTCTATCCTTACTCTTCATATTTGGATATCAAAATCTATTTAGATGCAGATTGGGTAGGAGTTAAAGATGATAGAAGAAGTACCTCTGGTTACTTAGCATTTGCAGGTTCAAAGCTAGTGTCGTGGAGTTCCAACAAGCAACCAATAGTTGCTTTATCCTCAACTGAAGTAGATTATAGAGGCTTGACCATAACAACTCAAGAGAAAATGTTGTTAAAAGCATTGTATATAGATTTGGGACTTGTGAGTTCCAAACCTCACATATTTGGAGATAATGTAAGTTCCATGCATCTAGTAGCAAACCCTATTTTCCATGCAAGAACCAAACACATAGAGGTTCATTACCACTTTATCAAGGAGAAGCTCATGGCAAAGGATATTGACGTTTCTTTTGTTCCAACTGAAAAGCAAGTAGCAGATATGATGACGTAAGCACTTGATGGAATAAAGCTTTGCAAATTTAAATCGATGGTAGGTATTCAGCCTATTAGAGAATGAAGTCTCAAGCATACTTTAGCTTGAGGGGGAGCTATTGGAACATCAAGCTTACACTATGCTTGAGGTGGATTTGATCTACATAAAAAAGCTATCATTTGGATTATGTCGAAAGATTATCCATCAGAGAGTTATTTTACTTATGCTCATGCATTGTACTTTCTTAAAAGATTTTCTTACGGATCATTTACCGTTGTAAAAGCCTAGAGCTTTACACATGTGAAAGTAGAAAAATAGAGCTAAACTTCCATGAATTTGAGGTCGTTGAGTTGCAATCAATGGATCAATCAATCACTTAAAAGTAGATCAAACTAGATCTTCACTTTTCTTAGATTTAAGGAAAGTGAATTGATTCCCTCCAACAATTAATCTCTCCTTTATTTGAATTCAAAATCCATTTTTAGAAGTCATGGAGCACTTCACAAGTCTATGTAAAGACTTCAAATCACTTGTACATTACATGGAAGCTAAATACATACACTTGTGGCCATCATTGTCTTGCTTCTTCATTTTTTTGCATCATCTTCTTCAACAACAGTAAGTTTGCAAAGGTTGCTCTCTCTCTATAGAGCTCCAAATTGGATAAATCATCTCTCATTAGAAAGATATTAGTGTCTAGATTATGTGTATAAATTTTCAAAGCATTTGGTTTAGTAAATTGTGAGAGATCTTTGTTTTTCTATCTCGGGGTCTATCTCTGTGCATCCTTGAAAAATAGGAGGTACCACTGTTGAGTGTCAGGTTCATTCCAAAAGAATATTTTGCTTATTTATTATAATCTTATGCATTATATACACTGAACCCTATGTGTATCATTCATCCAAAAGGATGTTGTCCAATTGCAATCATGTTGGCTACTATGAGCATTTGAAGTTGATTGTCTCATCCAAAAATAGTAAGTTTTTTGAGCTAGCCAATGTGCAAACCTATTTGTATTGTATCAACTCTTTCTCCTTGTTGCTCCAAAGTACATAGTGCACTTTATTGAACTTATCGCATGCTCATAAGGTCTATTTGAGTATCCATAAGCTCAAGGGCTGGTCTTGTGCCGGTTGGCTGGACGGAACTTCGTCGCTTCGCAACTCACTTTGCTACCTCCTAGTTGCTTCTCCAAATTCTTTCATGCTTGACACCTAGGCAATGAAAAAAACCTACTCATCTGGGAGATAGCAAATTGAATATTAGGCCAAGTTATGCATACGTAAACCAAAATACTATTAGACAACAACACCAACTGCATCTCCAGTATCATGAAGACTCAACTGTAAACATGTCTCCATAGGAATGGCAACAGGTTTGGAGTCTTCAAGACCAAAACATTGCAATAATGTGTCAATATGTTCTTTGTTTGACACAACGGTATTCTCCAATAAACTTGCATAAATTGAATGCCCAAATAATGAAGTGAATGCCCCAAATCTAACATCTCAAATGAGGCATGCAAATCAGCCTTAAAATCAACGATATGCTTCTCATTAGGACCAGTGAGCAGCATGTCATCAACATAGACAACAATGATCAGAAGCACATCTTTTGCATGCTTAACATATAAGGTGCTCTCAATTGAACTGTTCTAAAAACCATGTGCAATCAAGTAGGCATGTAATCATACCAAGCATGTGGTGCTTGCTTCAAACAATATACTGACTTTTCCAACCTTCACACTTTGTTTTCATGCTCTTTCTGCACAAAACCATGGGGTAGAAAAATGTACACTTCTTCATGTAATTCACCATTCAAAAATGTAGTTATAATTTCCAACTAATGTACATTCCAATCATGATGAGCTTCAAGTGCACATATGCTACAAACAGTAGTCATTCGGCATGTGGGAGCAAAGGTCTCATAAAATCAATGCCTCTTTCTTGAGCATAACCTTCTGCAACAAGCCTAGCCTTATACTTGTCAATTGTTCCATCAAGCTTACACTTCAACTTGTATACCCACTTAGTGCCAATGGGCTTCTAACCTAGAGCCAAATCACAAAAAGACCAGGTACCATTATTCATAAAAGCATCATATTCTGATTGCATAACCATACAATTTTTTGAATTTTGTGCTTCATCAAACAAAACAGGCTATAGATCAGATGACCAAAGCATGCATATCAAAGTTTTGCATCTGACATAGCTTGAGAATCTTGAACTACACATGCTGAATCATTTACAAATTTTGCATAATCTATGAGCTTATACAACCCACGACATAAATTATGAGGAGCAATAATAACATTGCCATTGTCATAAGCCTGTTTTTCTATCTAGCCCATTTCAATGCTTGGGGGATATGCCATGTGGCGCCAAATTGTGTGCAACTATGATGGGTACTAGTACTCCTCATACCAAGCTCTCATTGTTGTCCCTTATAAACATGAGTTGCGAGTATAATATAAAACGTGTTCTTGGCAATCTTCTTGGTGTCCCCAATTTCTAGTTTCGTGCATGCTTGGGTTCAACGTCTAGAGTGGTATCGGAGCAATGACCCTAGGGGAAGCCTTTGGATGGGCGGAATGTCACACGAGTGCTGGAAGCGCCATCTAATGTCCTGGGCCCATCCGTGGGAAATTCTTTGACATCACGGGAGTTCCTTCACCCTCCCTCCCTCCCTCTTAAGAAAGGGCCACCCCCTTGCCCCCCCCCCCCCCTCAAGCAAGGCACCCCCTTGCCCCCTGTTAGAGGGCCGCCGAATCAGGACAAATGAACTCGGACAGGTGCCTTAAATGAAAAAGCAGTGTTGGACAGCCGCCGAACAAGGACAAAAGTACGAGGACAGGTAGCTTAAATGAAAAAAGAATCTTTCAGGAAACGCGTAGGTAACTGCGGAAGTGCGCACTCTTGTAAAAAATCTTCTATTTAAGGCAATGAGAAAAAGAGCAGAGAACAGCCCCCGGTTGTGGGACATGTAGTGTGTTGTTTGATGGAATCTTGTTTGAAGAAGTGCTGTAACGTATTATGTGAGCGTGTATACTGTTGAGAAGAATAGTTTGCTTTGTTCTGTTCCGTCTGTACTCCGACTAATCGATTATCCTCATCTTAGTACAGAGTTACGAATCAGTTGTATTGTGTTGCGAGTCTTTTCGGTGATGAATGAGCGTGTCTCTGAGCGTGATCAAGTGTGGTATGTTATTTGGCAGTTCTACGGCGAAGTAGGTAGCGTGAAGAGTAATCCCGAAATAATTGTCTGTTAGTAAGTCTGTACGCGACCGAATTCGATACTGTAGCCTATATTCACTGTTGATTCTGACTACGGTAAGATTGGTAGCTGCAATGGTCTGAATGTGAGTAGGACATCGTTAGTTTATGGTTAGCCGTTTATTACTAGGAGATTGATTGTTCGAATCCTTGTAACGCTAAGGTATAATGTCTGGTTGGTATATCAATCTGCCCTGACGAAGTACGGATCAGGTGACATTGTTACTGAAGTATATTTTGCGCATAATTTAAGTAACCAGATTATTGCCCTCAGTCCTGAAGTTCTAAATTCAGTACACTGAACAGTCTTCTGTTGTTCAGGGGTAGACACTGAGCTAAGAACGGGATAACATTAAGATTGTGTGTTAATTTGGGAAAATAGTACAGGGCCTCTGTCTAACAGACCCCTACCACTCCCAAGGACCCACGTGGCTAAAAGAACATTTGCGGTTAGGAAGATTCGGAACCAACTAAACTTGAAGTGCTTGAGTCGGAAGTAGAAGTAACGATTAAACAATAGACCGTTTAACATTTGGTGCCGTCTGTGGGAAAGTGGCATCAGAGTGCCAGTTATCTGTGAAATTGGCACGAGAATACCAGTTGTTTGTCAAAAGCAAAACGTTTAGTTGACATTCGAGTAACTAGCAGTAGCAACAGGCCCAGATTGTTGCAAACTGCTCAGATAGGGTTACTGCGTAATGATACATGCCGGTTACTCGATCTGGTGAAACATATCCTAAGAACTGTAAGACTGAAGCGAGTAAAGTGATAAAGATAGCCTTGAAAGAAGAAGGTCTCACTCAATCTGACCCAGTGGTCAGACAAACTGAGAACATCACGATTGATTCCGGTCATATTCCGATGAAACGATCAACGCCTTTGGTACATTCTGGTGCTACTTCGACCCAGCCTATCGAAGATATAGCAATTTCAGAATCTACCAACACGCCGTTAGAAACTAGTCTAAACTCGGAGTTAGATACGATCAGAAACACTTTAGGAAAAGAGAGCGATAAGAGCGAAAAAACACTGCATTCTGGCACAATTTTGGCTCATTCCGGTGATATTCCGGTGATAGAATCACCAACTGTAGGCAAAGAATTTGCATTTTTTGCAGAATCTTCAGCCCAACCAGCGTGCTTGGAAGAAAGATTTCGGATATTGGATATTCAGAAGGAAGGAAAACTCTTCGAAGCAGAAGTGCGACGCGTTCTAAGTAAAAACAGCACACCGAAAGGCACGTCATCCGGTGACAAAAGTTTCGATAGTTCAACTAACCAACATCAAGATACAGAAGAAAAGCTGAATAGACTCATAATGAACGGCCAACAGCAGCAACAACAGTCATGTCAGCCAAGGCCGCCTCCAACAGGAGTAACATATACGAAATTCGGTGGATTCCCAGGAGATGATCCGGATGCTCACGTACGCACTTTCGAGATAAGTTATGCAGTTCTTAACCATCCACCGGATCAGGCGTATAAGGCCATCGTTTTTCAATCAACACTGGTAAATGAAGCAGCTAGATGGCTTCCGAAATATGATATTAATCATTTCGGCACCTATGACGCAGTTCGAGAAGCTTTTTTGCAACGATTCAGGCTAAAGAAGAATCCCGCCGAAATCTTTGATTATTTACAGAACAACCGACAGAAGGCGAATCAGACTGTTCAAGAATATGCTACGCTTTTTAGAACACACTTGCGACAGATACCACAGGCCCACGTTAACTTACCGGATGACGTCATCACTCAATGGTTTATCAATGGTTTAAACCCGCAATTGAAGCAGATCATGATCATCAGATGTGTTGGAGCAATGACATTGGATGAAGTCATCGCCATGGCTCTGCAACTGGAATCCAAAGTCGGTGGATTTACAAAAGATCTGGAGTGGTTAAAATCGAACAAAACTATGAATGAAGACATAACCAGACAAGTATACTGCATCACATGCAAGAATTCAGGTCATACTAGTGCCAATTGTGCACTAAATCAAACATTCTGCACTATCTGCAACACTTCCGGACACACCACCGGAAATTGTGTCTACAATGCCAGATTACAGGGAACAGCAACAGTCAATGCTGTTATTCAAGACCATGGACAGGCAACAAATCACTATGTACCTCCGCAATTGAGAAACAATCAACCGCAAGGATATCGAAACTACAGGGGACAGAGAAACAATAACTATAATGCAAACCGCTTGCAGAACGAACCACCACCGGAAAATCTCAATTTACCACCGCCACGCTGTCATTTTTGTGGTGAATTCGGACACATTAGAAGATATTGCAAGGACGAAGCTGAGTATGATCAAAGGAAAAAGGAGCGGCAAAACCCAATGGCCAACATGGTACAAATTACACCAGTAGAAACGCAAACTGCTACAGTTCAGACCCGATCAGGTAAACAGCTGCAGTTAGCAGCAGAAGTATTTGAACCAGGGATACGAGAACAACATAGGATGTATAACAAAGCTAGCCACTGGACCGCCACAAAACCACCAGTGTTCCCAGAACCCATTCCGGTGACTCAGACCTCGTCGACAAAGGAAGGAACACAGCAAAAGGAAGCAGCAGCGGAAACACCATCAGCAGTAGACAAAACAGCAGATACTTCGGCATCAGCAGAGACCTTAAGTTCAAAAGAACAGGATAACCAATCTGAGCAAGCCTGGGAAATTTTATCCAAGGCCTCTATCACTCTGCCTCTCGGCCAACTACTGGCATTAGTACCTGGGGTTCGACAACAGTTCCAGTAACAGTTTAGTCCGGTACCTTCTTGTATTCCGGCGACAACAGCAGTTCAACCAGAACCCGATTCTACGGTTGATCATTCAGTCCCCTTGATTACAGTATGGTATAAGAATCATAAAATTACACAGGTATTGATTGATGGAGGCTCTGGTGTCAACATTGCAACTACAGCCTTATGCAATAGGTTAGGATGGACCGAAATCGAACCAGTTCAATTTTTTGTCAGAATGGCAGACCAATCTAGAGTCCATCCTGTAGGACTTGTGCGAAATGTACCCATCACTTTACAAGGTACGACCTTCAAAATGAATTTTGTTATACTAGATCTGCCGGAATCCACTTTGGATTACAATCTTCTTTTTGGTCGACCTTGGCTGAAGCATGCGAAGGTAATACAAGACTGGTCTGCACAAGAGCTTACGTTCAAAGATGCCAGCCGTAGATATGTAGTAAAATTAGATGCCATACAACCTTGCGAACTGCACGCCAGACCATATTTTGCCGAACCTGTTCACATGTTAGATGGACTATCAGATGATGAAGAAGAGGAATTTCTGAAGAGTAATGCTGATTTAATGACCGTAGGGACTGTTGATCTACAGTCTGTTATAGATAATTGGAACACCTCGGTTTGTACAATCATACCTATCATTAAGCATGAAGGTAGTGTCCCCACACCTGATGATGAATTACAATCGCTGTTCAAGTCAACAGACAATGCACAGAAACCGCAACAGTTTTATGTCCCAGAAGACCAGTTGACCACGTACGATCTAGGAGATAAAGATCATCCACGACCTGTAAAGATAAGGCAAAACTTACCGGAATCATTTAAAGCTGACTTGATTCGACTACTTCGCGAATTCTCAGACGTCTTTGCATGGGATTACAAAGATATGAAGGGATTAGATCCGCGCATCTATCAGCACAGAGTCATGCTGAAGCCTGAAGCTAAACCGAATAAGCAGCCCAGCTATCGGATGAATCCCAATTATGCATCACAGGTAAAAGCCGAACTTGATAGATTATTAAAAGTTGGATTCATCGTACCAGTAGAACATGCTGAATGGATTTCACCAATTGTGATCGTGCCAAAGAAAAATAAGCAATTACGAATCTGTGTAGACTACCGGAAATTAAACGGAGCAACAGTACCGGATCCTTTCCCGATCCCCTTTCTAGATACCATGCTTGATAAGGTAGCAGGCCACGAAATGTATTCCTTCTTAGACGGATATAGTGGTTACAATCAGGTTAGAATGGCCGAAGCAGACATACCAAAAACCGCATTCATTACCAATTGGGGTGTCTTTGCTTGTACGGTGATGTGGTTTGGGTTGAGAAACGCACCAAGTACATTTCAAAGATGCATGCAAGAGATTTTTTCTCCTTATCTTACTTCGTTTATGCAAGTATACCTCGATGATTTTTCAGTTTTCGGTGAGATGATAGCACACCTGTTTCATTTACGGTGCTGCTTTCAGAAATGCAGAGAGTATAGACTTTGTTTAAATCCAAATAAATCGGTGTTTGCGGTCTCATGTGGCAAGTTACTTGGCCACATTGTATCTGGACAAGGTATCCAAGTAGATCCAGATAAGATTTCGGCAGTATTAGAAGCTCCTGTGCCAGTTTCTCCAAAAGAAGTTATGCGCTTTATGGGTCAAGTACGGTGGCATGGAAGACACTTACGGTGGCTTGCTCATCTGGCAATACCACTAAACAAGCTAATCAGTAAAACACCTCGACAATTTGAATGGACCCAGGAATGCCAGATAGCCTTTGATCGTTTAAAGCATTTATTAACACAAGTTCCTATTTTACAACCATCGGACTGGGATCACCCATTTCACATCTTTGTTGATGCTTCAGATATAGCAATAGGAAGTGTATTGATGCAACAAATTGATAAATGGTTCAGACCAGTATATTATGCAAGTCGAAGGTTAGCCCCTGCTGAGAAAAATTACTCTGTAACAGAAAGGGAATGTCTAGGACTAGTATACTCGGTCAAAAAATTTAGACATTACTTGCTAAGCCGAAAATTCACATTTCATGTAGATCACGCTGCACTTGTCTATCTAGTTCGGCAGCAGCATCTAGGACGCCGATTAGCACGATGGGTCTTACTATTGCAGGAATTTGATTACGAAGTCATTCACCGACCAGGCAGTTCACACGCCTTAGCAGACTTTTTATCCCGTTTAGATTCCGGCGAATCTCCGGTGGGTATAGATGACACGACACCCGCAATTTATGTATCAGAACCAATTACCGAAGAATCTGCAGACCCGCTTATCCCATTTTCATATTATGATCAGATCTTGACCTTTCTCACTGATGGTTGCCTTCCATCTCAAGTTTCAAGACCAGTACGCAGAAAAATTGCAGTCTTTAGCTGCCGATTTCGGTTAGTTGCTGGAGAACTATATTATGTAGATCACATCGGAATCCTACTTCATTGTGTTCCCTTGCATGAAATTAACTCAATGATCACAATGGCTCACTCGACACCTGCTGGTGGTCATTTTGCCACAGATTTGACTCACCGGAAAATTCTGCAGAGTGGTCTCTGGTGGCTGTTAGCAGCCGACAAGGGACTGAAGGACTGACAAGGCATGGCAGTCAGAGAAGAGAGTCAGAGGGGAGAGAAGGCATAAGCAAACAAGGGAGTCAACAAAGATCTGGAAAATAGGCCAATGAATTTCTTCAGGAAGAAGTACGTATGAGCATTCACGCAGATTTAGCACTAAGGCAACCTTAATTTTTCAAAACCTCTACACCAATTAAAAGTGATTCTCATCACTAAACACCATTGTAAATACCATTTCATCTTTTTGTAGCTCCATTTTGTGCAAGCCAAGGAGTCCTTGAGCTTGAGGAGCTTTAGAAGTATCTACCTGCCAATTTTCGTATTTTTTAGATCTCGTTTGAGCCTTCAAATAAGCCCTGGAACCTAATTTTTAACTAGGCCGGACACTAGGTCTGAACAGGGCCAAAGCTAGTCAAAAACTATAAAAGGAGCTAGAGAGCTCATTTTTGGGGCTAGATTGTAATTGAAGCAAACTTGTAAGAGCTTGTAAAAGTAATCTAAAGACTCCATTGCTCTTCACTCTTTGTCTTGCCGTGTATGCGCGTGTGTGTGTATGTGTGTGCATGTTGGTGTGCTTCTCACTCACGCACTTGTGCTTTCACTTGCTCGAGGTCTTCATACCATCCTCACGTCTTCCCGGATTGACATTAAAGGAGGTGCTACTCATCACTGAGCTACACCAAATTTTGGCGCCGTTGCCGGGGATCGAACTTTGAGGACGAGCGTGTGATGGTAAGACGTAGAGTTGACGCGTTGGAGTTGTAGGTATTTTCTTCACTCTCATCGATTTTCTTTTACTTTCTTCACCATCTTCATCACCATCATCATTATCACCATCTCCCACCTCCATCTCCATCATCGCGAAAAATTCTGTTTTTTTTTATCATATCACCATCTCCACCTCATTTCCCTCATTTCACTTGTGAGAGAGAGCAAGAGAGCGATATTGCGTGTGTGTTTTCTTGCATGTTTCTGAGCTGTGTTGCAGGTACAGGCCGTATCACCATCCCCAGCTTCCTACGTAGGTACGAAACTCGTCGAATCTGTCTCGCGGTCGCCAGCTTCTGTCGATCGCGATCGACAGAAAATTCGATCATTTGGTAAAACAAAGTTCACCACTAGCACAAGCATGTTGAGCACATCCCAAATCACATAAAACAGTAGAAAAATTCCGTGTTTTTCTATCAATCGCGATCGACATCCTCTGTCAATCGCGACCGACAGACCCTGTCAATCACGATTGACACCGTCAATCGCGATCGACAGACTTCACGATTGATAGACTGCCACGTAGGATCCTGTCAATCGCGATTGACACCGTCAATCGCGATCGACAGCCATGACCGACACCTCTGTCAGTCGCGATTGACTCCGTCAATCGCGATTGACTGAAATTCAACGATTGATTGACTTTTGCGCGTTGCCACGTGTCCATCGCGACTGATAGGTCCCCGATTGACTGAAATTTCGGCGAAAAATCCGGAAAACGTGTCGATCGCGATTGATACCGTCGATCGCGATTGACAGCCACGATCGACTCTGTCGATCGCGATTGATACCGTCGATCGCGATTGACAGCCACGATCGACTCTGTCGATCGCGATTGATACCGTCGATCGCGATTGACAGCCACGGTCGACTCTGTCGATCGCAATTGATACCGTCGATCGCGATTGACAGCCACGATCGACTCTGTTGATCGCGATTGATACCGTCGATCGCGATTGACAGCCACGATCGACTCTGTCGATCGCGATTGATACCGTCAATCGCGATTGACACTGTCCATCGCGACTGACAGGCCCGACGGACACCTCTGTCAATCGCGATTGACAGACCTGTCGATCGCGATTGACAGGCTTTTCGGCCAAAAATTAGGGTTTTGTTTTTGTCCAAAATTGGGATAATTTTGGGACAAAATAGTCAATCCATTAGTACTTTGGAGGTTCCTACACTTGTGATTGGGAGAAAATCCTAGGATCTGTCAGCCAGATTCAATCCTGTTTTAACCCTCTAAACCCTGAACAGTCATAACTTTTTCATACGAAATCCATTTTCAGATAGGGTATTTTGAAGTTGACCATACCCAGGGGGATCAAGTCAGGGGTCTTTAGAATTCTTTTCTTAAAAATCTCTATGCAAATTAGTGTTTGTGCTTCAGGAATGAAAATCATTGGTTCTGTCTTTGGAATTTAAATCTTAAAGCTAACTTTGGAACTCTTACAGATCTATTGAGAGCATCGAAAGGCGTTCTTAGCAAGTGTAAGTGCAAGCTTGGGAACACACTTCCTGGGCATTCAAGGGCAACCAAGCAGGAAACAAAAGGTTGGAATATTCTCAACTCCCTCTGTCATTTTTTAGCTCAGGCTAAGTACGAATAGTACTAGAGGTAAGTTAGGGCAACGATAGGCATCAATCAAGTTGAAGACTACCTATGCACTCAAGTCCAAGATTAAATATAATCTCTTTGTGATGCGATGACCATAAAGAAAAGAATCTAACGTGGAACGATCAACCTAAAAGTACGAAGAACATTCAAGTATTCCTGACAACGTAATATCAGACAAGATCTTAAACACGATAAATAACTATAAAAAATCAAGTGACTGATACCAATTGATCTGCAACGAGGTTGTACTCTGGGAAAAAATCGGGGTACTTAGATAGGCATATGAACCTTAGATCAGGACGACATCTTGTAAGGGAGAGACAAAGCCTTAGGTCTTCAGAGGCTAGTGTTAACCACACTGCTAGGTCTTGGGCCCAGCAGTTGAGCCACCACTCGTACTACCCTAGCTCTGAGATCAGTGAGTCAGAGATGTCTCAAGGCATGGACAGACCTACGGGAAGTTCAGGAGTGCCTTACATGTACAGAGTAGAAGGCCCTTACAAAACACAGCTGGAATACCTTAGGACCAACCGATTAGGTGCTAGCATCTATGAGGACGGCTTAGGAAGATCTGTAGTACAGATTAAGAATCCTGATCAATCCATTGGACTAGAGCACCCAGCAGTCAAATTTGAAAACGGTGCATACGTGGACAAGGAAGGAACCATATACGTAGTCACCAGTCACCCAGATAGGATAGATGAATTTGGAAATGTAATCTCTGAAGCGGACTTAGGTGACTTGGAACAAGGAAACATGGGTGCGGAACCTAGAACCCCTCGAGGCAAATCTGTTCTCACTAGGATTATCACGCCTGAGTGGGTTCCCCAAGACAACAAGAGCATAGAGTTGCTCCTCAATCGAGAAACTGATGAAGCCTTTTGGAGATATAAATCTAATCAGCCAACTGATATAGGAACTATCATGGTTTATGAGTTTAAGGATCCGGATAGCCCAGGTAGAGTGACCTACTTAGACCACACTTCGGAAAGGATCTTTGTGGTGACAAAAAATGATAGGCATGCATACACTTGGAAGGGTGAATTCATTTTCCCCCAACCAAGATCGAATGTATCCTATGGTCACCCTGGAGCTGGAACATCCCAAGCTCATGGAACTCAAAGAGACAGGGGTAGAGATAGACCAGAAGTAAGCTTTGCCAACCCCGTGGGCAGAGAAAGAATGAGGACGGAGACGAATAGAGTAGAACCAGAGATACTTAGGGCTCATCGGAATCAGAGAAATGTGGATGGATTCCCTCTGCCGAGACCTAGAGAGCACACAAGAACTCTGAGACCAACCCAGCTAGTTAAGTCCATGAAGAATTACTTTGATGGCACAGGAGATCCCTATGATCATGTGGCGGAATTCAAGCAAGTCTTGAGAGCTGAACAAGTGGAGGATCTATTCACGCAGTACAATGCCTTCGGTCTAACCCTTAGGAACACAGCACTTACATGGTTTCAACCATTGGATGAGCGACAGTTCAGGAGCATAGACCAACTCCTAGAGGCTTTCATCGTAGAGTTTTCTAAGAGTGGCATAAGACACAATACCTCCTCACTGATTCACAGCTTCAAGCAAACCCCTCAAGAGACCGTGAGACTTGCAGGAAGAAGATTTAGGCAATATCTTGAAAGATGCCCAGTTTCGGAGCTACCTACACCAGCTAAACAAGTAGCATTATTCTTGGATGGATTGCTGAGTACGAAATTGAGATCCTATGTGTATCTGAAGGACCCTAGGACTATAGAAGAGTGTGTACGCATGTGCATTGACATTGAAGATAACCTAGGGGAAGAACTGGAGCTTTCCAAAATCTACAGAGATTCAGATAGTGCATCTAGTCACTCTTCCACGCAATCCACAGCAATTGAGGAACTCGCAGAGAAAGTGGCCCAAAAACTAGGCGTCTCTAGCAAACAAATTCTGAGATTTGCCCCTATGAAGAGATGCTACACTTGTGGTGGCGACCACCTGGCGAACGTATGTCCCATTATGGCTCAACCCCAAGTAAACCCTAGTAGCCGGTACTGCACTATCGAACGAAGATACACAAATCACACCGCGCAAGACTGCCCATACAACAAGCAAGCAGTTAGGCAAGCCTACCCTCAGCCATACCCCCAACAAGGCAGATACCAAAACCAATACCCACCACAACAGTATGCTAGACCTCAACAAACCTACCAACCACAATACCAAGCCCAGCAAAGACCTCAGCCTGTCTTAGCCCAACAACCTCCAGCACCATGATCCCTGTAAAGTATGCAGCAGCAGAAGAAAACCTAAACCGAGCTATAGTCCCCATAACCCCATTGCTTTCAGAAAGTGATCCCAGTGACCATAGCTTCGATTCTACGCATGTTGAGAGTCCCCAGGCTTACTTCATGCAATCTCCTGAACATGGTGAGTCCTACTATAGTGAAGAGCCAAATGAACCTAGTTGGGAATCAGATTACACAAATGTCATGTATGCAAACCCCAACCCTAGACCCCAACCTAGGCAGGTAAGACCCCCATTCCCTAGAGGACCTTGCTACCGATGTCAGGGAGATCACCTCATTCGTGACTGTCCCTTGCCTCCACCTATCCAACCCCAGTCAGTAACGATCCAAGGCTATTGCCAAGAATGTGGAAAGGAGCATCTCTTACGAGATTGCCCTAAAAACCCCAATAACATGCCAAAAATCACGCCTATCAACGTTATTGGATTAGTGGTAAACTCCACAGGAAGTGTCACTTCCACTGCTCCGGTACAGGTAGTCACTAGAGCTCAAGCATTGCAGCAAAACCAAGGGGTAGACCAGGAAAAGAGCCCAACGGCTAGTGAAACTGAGAGCATAACCAAGAAAAGGACTAGAGCGTGGAAAGATAGTCGAGAAAGAATGAAAAGACAATGGGCTAAAAAGATGAGTGAACTTGAGGAAAGCATAAGAGAAACCAAAGCCAGGATAACTGAACTCACATCTCAAACTCCCTCTCACACTACCCCACCACCACCTTTCCCACCGCCATCCGACCAACCACCTTCCAACCTGCCTCACCTAAACCCACCACCCCCTAGAGTAGGATCAGTCCTAGCAGATCCCACTCCCGAAGACCTTAATATGATGCTTAAAGCATATCAGGCCAGAATCCAAGAAGGGCCAACCATAACCGATCATGAAAAATGCTACCCTAGAGCCGAGCTAGAGCTTGAACGAACTAAAATTTGTGCCAAAATGGTGGAATTGGCTCAGACCATGTTTGAAGCTAGTCGCCTCTTTAACATCTCTAGCTCAGCTAGGACGCAGTTACATTTTGATGGACTGCTAGAAAGAATAGAGAGGCTAATTGCACAATCAGAAAAGGAACCTACACCTCAAAGAAAGGAAAGGGCAAGAGAACGGATAAGCCAGCCTCTTCAGGAAGCCCATGTACCTCCTCAAGAAGCTTATCTTTCCCCCCAAAAGGCAGATGAGCCTCCCTCGGAAGCTCACATACCTCCACAGGTTGCCTACATTCCTCCTCAGGGAGCATATCAGCCTGCTCGGAAAAGTAATAGAATAAGTAATCCTCCCCAGGAAGCTTGTGCTCCAAACATCTATGAGAGCGAGGAAAGAGCCAACGATAGAATAAGCCCTCCTTCCCAGGTTGCTTATGTGCCTAATTCTACGGAGCCAGACACTTCTTCTTCTATGAATCGGTTTGCACCAGACTTCCTACGAGAAATTCAAGAAGATAAATGGGATAACGAACGTGAAGTCGCCCCTCCCTTTGAACTTGTGGATGATGCACACGACCAATTCCCACAAGACATCCCATCTATTTACGGGGAACATGAGAGTACTCAGTCTCATGAGAGATTGGACTTTGAATCCAATTCCATACAAGAGCTACCCCATTTCACAGGCCCATGGGAAGCAAAGTCCACGTGTATGAGAGCACCCACGGTCATGGTAAGAAACGAAGACTTGATCATACCTAGGAACACAGAGGTAGTGAAAAACACTAAGGTGCAGTGCAATCTCAAGTTAGAAGAGCTACTCAAGGTTAAACCTGAATTATGGAAACATGTAGCCAAACAAGTACCAGAAATAGCCAAAGCTCGTTCCCAGGTAGGATCCCATAGAACGGTGCCAGAGATACCCCTAGATAAGATAGGAGATACGTGTGAAGGAGAAGAAGGGAACACCTATCTTCCCATTACCTACCAGGAGTACACCACCAAGGCAATTTTGGACTCTGGTGCAGGAGTTGCAATTGCCACCACTTCCCTATGGAAGCGTTGGGGCAAGCCAGCACTCAGGCCAACGAGAATGAAATTGCAGATGGCCGATGGTCACATAGAGAGACCCCTAGGATTGCTAGAAGGAATAACTCTCACCACTTGTGGTGTCGAGTTTGAACATACCTTTGCTATATGTGACTTTAGCAAAAATCATGCCTATGAGATGATTTTGGGACGACCATTCATGCGACAGTTGCAAGTGGTACAGGATTGGGGAACTAATTCCTTGTACCTGCAACACTTAGGTGTTACAACCAAAGTCAATCTCAAGGATTACTCTCATAGAGATGTCCCTCCTATCCAATGGAACCCCATCCATAGAGCCAAAGATGACACGGAATCTGTACGTTCCATAGGGTCTGGATCCTCATGGATGCATGAAGACACTCATTTATGGATGTGCAAGGTGGCAGTAGAAGAAGAGAAGAGAGAGAAAGCCAGAGAGGTAGGTGCAAAAGAAACACATAGATCAATTCAAGACCCAGCCTATGCACCTGTAGTTTTTCCGGATGAGGAATTTGAACCCCATGGCTGGGCAGAAATCCTAGCAACAATGGACGTAGCCATCAATGAAGAACAATGGACACCTCACTGTGATGAGGATGGCTATGATATTTCAGTCTTCTCCATAGAGCCAATCATGGGAGAGGCAGTTCTAGAAGAATGCGAACCTAGCCCTGATGCCTTCGAGGATGCAAGTGACTCCGACCTAGAGTCAATCATTATGGACCCACCATTTGCATCAGATGAAGAATACTTCCATGAAGTAGAATTTCAACCCCAGAGGCATGGAGAGCTTACAAATGATGTAAGATTAGCAACACATGTGACCCCGAAGGAAGAAGGAAAGAAACGAAAGAAGAGAGAAGTCTCCCCAGAAGAGGAAGAATCTTTGTTTGAGGTCCCAGAAAATTTTAAGAAGTATGAGATAGACGATAGGAGAGTCATGATAAGAATGCCTAAACGAGAGGCACAATCAGGAGAGGCATATGATAACAAAGAAACCACCAAAAAAATAGTAGTGGCCCTAGAAGAAGGAGAGGAGAGATGTACATACATAGGCCATGACCTAATAGAGGAAGAAGAGCATGCGTTAATAGCCTTGCTAAGAGAATATAGAGATGTATTCGCTTGGAGTTACAAGGATTTGAAGGGTGTTGACCCAGACATATGCTCACACACCATCCCCATGACTTCAGATGCCAAACCCTCTAAGCAAAAGCCCTATACATATAACGATAATTACGCTGCTAAGATCAAAGAGGAGATAGATAGACTGGTTGAAGCTGGATTTATCTACGAAATTGAGCACACTGAGTGGGTATCCCCCATTGTAGTGGTGCCCAAGAAAAATGGAAAGCTGCGTGTATGCATTAACCTGAAGAAGGTCAATGCAGCCACAATCCGAGATAACTATCCGCTTCCCATCACAGAACATCTCTTAGAAAGAGTAGCAGGCAAGGAAGTGTACAGCTTCTTGGATGGATTCTCTGGCTACAATCAAGTAGCCATAGCTCCAGAAGATCAGCATAAAACAGCTTTTGCCACAGAGTGGGGGATATTTGCCTTCCGAGTAATGCCATTTGGGTTTACCAATGCTCCAGCTACCTTCCAGAGACTAATGTGCCATGTATTTAAGGAGTTCCTAAGAAAGAATTTAGAAGTCTATGTGGATGATCTTTGTGCTCATTCCAACATTAGGCAAACCCATATTCCCGAACTCAGACAAATCTTTGACAAATGTAGAGAATATCAAGTCTGCCTCAACCCAGAAAAGTGTGTTTTCATGGTCAGGCAAGGCAAGATTCTAGGACACATAGTGTCAAAGAATGGCATATCCACTGATGAAGAGAAGGTAAGAGCCATATCAGAGCTACCTAGGCCAAGGAATGTCAAGGAAGTACAAGCTTTCATGGGGCATTGTGGCTACTACCGCCGGTTCATTCACATGTATGCTGTCATTGCAAAGCCCATGTATGGACTTCTGACTAACTTTGAGTGGACTGATGACTGTGAGAACTCTTTCCAGGAGCTTAAACGAAGATTATGTTCAGCACCAATATTAACCACACCAGATTGGAACAAACCTTTCCATGTTCATGTGGATGCATCCAATTATGCTATTGGATGTGTACTCGCACAACCTACTGGTGAAGGTAATATGGATCTTCCAATTGCCTATGCCAGTAGACAGTTGAATGCAGCTGAACGAAATTACACCACTACTGAAAGAGAAGGCTTAGGCATGGTGTATGCAGTTAAGAAATTTAGACATTATTTGCTTGCAAATAAGTTCAAATTTTTTACTGATCACCAAGCTCTACTGTACCTAGTAAACAAGCCATGTAATACAGGCAGATTAGTAAGATGGTTTCTCTTACTAATGGAGTATGACTTTGAGGTAGTAGTGAGAAAGGGCAGAACTCACCTAAGAGCAGATCATCTCTCAAGGCTCACATCAGGAGAAGCCCCACAAGGAGTAGCAGATGATCTCCTTGATGCTTACTTGTTTAACTTGGAAGTCGTACCGCAGTGGGCTAAGTCATTGGCACCAGTATTGACGTACGGGCCTAATCATCCGGTGGTGAACACACGGAATAGGGAGGTTGTGAGAGCCCAAAAGTACCACATCATGGCAGGAAGCATGTACAAGCACATCGATCAAGGGATCTTGGCTTGTTGTGTAGAAGAGGACGAGTATGCAAAGTGGTTGCAATTGGCACATGTAGGTGCGTTAGAGCAACACTACTCGAAGCAACGAACTTTACAGACTCTAAAGAGACTCGGAGTGCATTGGCCAACTATGGAAGATGATGTCCAAAAGTTGTGCAAGGAGTGCCAAATCTGTTGCACTAAACCAACTGTGGAACACGCTACTCTTTATCAAGTATCCATTGTGCCAGATTGGAGCGAACCTCTAGTATCCTTCCTGAGGACAAACACATTCCCTCCAGACATGACTCTGGCTAGGAAAAGGAGTTTAGAATAAGAAGCCCTGGATTACTCACTCATTGGTGATAATCTATACAAACGCGGTAAAGATGGTTACCTGAGACTGTGTGTCCATGAGAGTGAATATCTTAAGATCTTGGAAACTGCTCACCAAGGTGTAGCAGGAGGACACTTTGGACCAGAACGGGTGATCAAGGCAATACTATTTGCGGGCTTCTGGTGGCCTACCCTCCACATGGATGCACATACCTATGTGAAACGGTGTGATGTATGTCAGAGAACTCAGTATCCTATACGAAAAGATGAGATGCCATTGAAACCTATGATGGGTGGACGTGCATTCTCTAAGTGGGGAATAGACTTCGTAGGTCCTATTAATCCCCCAGCTAAGGGTTCTCATGCAGAATACATCATTGTTGCGACAGACTATCTAACTAAGTGGGTAGAGGTAAAGGCTACGACAAAGAACGATGCTCAAACAACTGCTAAATTCTTGTTTGAGAATGTGTTCACTAGATACGGGCTACCCATAGAGCTAGTCAGTGATAGAGGCACTCACTTCTTAAATGAAGTTATTGAAAATCTGCTCCAAGAATTCTTGGTAGTTCATAAGAAGTCGGCCCCCTATCACCCCCAAGCTAATGGCCAGGCGGAGAGTACCAACAAGATCTTATGCAATGTACTGACGAAATTAGTGAACAATAAACGCTCTGATTGGGACAAACAGCTACACCATGCTGTTTGGGCATACCGAGTCGCCTACAAAACGGTACTCCAAGCCACCCCCTTTCAGATGGTATTTGGCCAAAACGCGGTGCTACCCTTGGACTTCTTGATACCTACATTGAAGGTAGCACAAGAGCACGAATGGACCGGTCATGACTCTCCTCTAGACTTTTTGACCTTGAACGATTAGGAGAAACAAGACTGAGAGCAGCCGCAGGGATATATGCAGCAAAGAAACGACAGAAGGCATACTTTGATGCCCATGTGAAGGATAAGGGCTTGAAAGTAGGAGATCTAGTTTTAGTCTACACATTGAAACAACATGCAAGAAAGCTAGAAAAGAGAGGCTACGGACCTATGATCATCAATAGGATCTCCACAAGTGGAGCAGTACAACTGGCCACTTTAGAGGGTGATGTTCTTCCAAACTATATTAGCGGATGCAGAGTCAAGATGTATCAGGAACCCCTCACGGAGGAAATGCTAAGTCGACTCAATACTGCTAAGCAACGTAAAGAGGAGGAAAAACGAATTCGAGAAGAAGCTCAAGCAGAAGCCCTAGAGCGCATACGAAGAATGAAATTCAGAAGACAAGGTAGAGAGCACCCTAGGCAAGATGCATATGCAGATCAAGGATATGACATGGCTATGTGTGAAGTTTTCGGTGTTAGCTCACATAGGATAACTGATCGACGTCCTTTCATAACCTTAGATATAGGGCAAGGAAAGAGTGCAAGGACTGTAAGAGCCTTGATTGACTCAGGTGCAGCCACCAGTGCTGTTAAATTGTCTTACTGTCAGGAGTTGCAATTAACTGTCAATCCTGTGGAAGCATATCTCATAGGATTGGGAGGCGTGGAAACCCCTTGCATAGGCGAGGTGGAACTTCCCCTCTATATTCATGATGAGGCAATGACAGTTAAAGTGCTAGTATGTCAAGATGAGGACCTCACTGAGTCCCTCGTCCTGGGTCAAGACTGGATTTATGCCCAAGCAGTCAACTTAAACTTAAGAAGTGGACTTCTTCAGGTATGGGTGAATCAAACTAGAATTACAATTGAGTTAAATAATGGAGCACTCAAGGAATTAGAAAAGGCACAGACTCCTGGTCCCTCCAGGGGTGCACATGAGGCTGACCATGCTGTTCTTGTCCAAGGCTATGTGATGCAGAAGAATGAGGATCTCAAAAAAGGAGTCCGAACCACAACGGAACTCCCTTCTTTTCCAAAGGCCAGTGGGAGGCAGCAACCAAAGGTGGATCAAAGGCAGAAGAAGCAGAGTACTACCTATGTCGGAGATCAAAAGTACCTGCGCAGCAAAATGTCTCAGCTAGTGAAAAAAGTATGGGTGCGGAAAGGCGAATACCCGGTTGCACTCAAGCCAACCACACAGGCAAAGCCGCATATTAGTAACCAACAACACAACAACAATAAGAAGTCTTTCAAAAGTTCTTTTGTTAACGCGAAGTCAATTTGGGTGCCCAAGAAGTCGATGAAGGCTAGCCCACAATCAAGACAAATTTGGGTGCCTAAGGCTTGTTGGCGGGCTCAAATAGCTACACCAAGACCACACCCTAGACAGCATGATCTACTCACCCGCACAGCCGGTATCTACTCATTTTCGAAACTCAAGAACACACTAAGGCCCATGAGCACAAACATACTCACTTGTAAATGGGTCCCTAAAAAGCCTCATTTTCAAGCCGACACGCCCATAAAGCTCTCTAAAGTCCCTACGGAACCAAGAGCAGAACCTATCCGCTGCATTTGGCAGCTTAAGACTTGTAACAAACCCCCGGACCCCAATTGTAAATCCATGCTAATCTACTAACCACATCACTATCACGCTACATCATTCCACTTAGCTATAAGGTGCACTGATCTCCTAACCACACACACACGCGTGCACACACGGTACTTACTAACCATTATTCGCTCCCAACCCTCGTGTTAATAATGTAAGGGAACAACAACAGCTCTCCCCTGTCCTGTACAATGTTAACACATGTTGTATATTCTCACAGAGACAGGCAGCAAGAAGTAACATGGCAGATACGGCAGGACCTAGCTCCCAGGCAGGTACCACCCCTCAAATTGTGGACATTGAAAGCCTTCCGGTGGAGGAGGAATTAAAGGAACGACCAACGGCATTAAGGGCATTGCATGCCATCCCGATTCAGAATCCTCCACAAGGTCACACAATGCCGGTGGGCAAAACTTCACACTGGTTCAGTGATGTTGCGGGACCTCTGGGCGAAGGCACATACATGTGGGAATCTGAAGTAGAATTCAATGGCCGTTGGGGCAGATACCACTTCTTTACCAGAGAGTTTGAAAAGCTACAGAACAACGAAGGACTGAAGCCAATATGGAAGAAGGCTGGGCTCTATGATTATTTCAAGTCCCAACTACCAAAGCTCGATTTTCTAAGGTGCTCATACCTGATTAGCACTCTCACTCCAAGCAAAGACAAAAAAGGATACAGCTCCTTTGTGCTTCCCTCACTCACAAGGGGCAATGAGCTGAAGCGTTTCCGCTTGACTATCAACTTGGTAAGAGAAGCTCTTGATATGCACGGAATGCACATTCCTACTGAAAAGGAGACTATGGTCCCCGATAATATGAAGAACAGGAATCTGACAAAACTAAAGGACATGGTGGCGATGACTCCCACGATAGCCATTCATTTACGTATGGTCATGCAACACTTTGCGTTCCCCGCACAAGACAGGTTCACAATGCCTCCCAAGAAGATCTGGTTTAGCCTCTACTTAGCGGATGCCTTCGATCTGACCATCAACATGCCCCACTGGGTTATCGATCAGATCCATATGGCTCATCAACGATGGTACAAGAAACAGAAATCTGTACTCTATGGATGCTGCGCGCTCACCAGAATCGTCTACAGATGTCTCGCCTATGATGTACCGGTGCAACGGGCCCTCATTTGGTCCAGAGCACAAGAGTTTCAACGTAGATTGTCAGCTGTCGGCCCTCCCTCTAAGAAGATGAGAGGCACCGTACAGATGCCCTGTGCACAACCCCGCGGTGCAGCCCTAACACCAGAAACAACTCCAAGGCTTCCTCGAAGAGTGCAACCTTTCACTATCAGGTTACCCAGGCACAGCACAGAGGGTCCTAACCTTGTGTTTCCACCAGTGCCAACTGATCTGGAATTTCCTCATGGATTTACTTTGGAAGATCTAACGGATGAGGAAGTGGCTAGAATTATTGAAGCCATTAATGCCGAAGTTGAAGCAGAGCAAGCTGGTGGACAGCAAACTGCCCCAGACCAAGCCCAGCCTAGCCAACCGGACGTAGTCAATGTGGGCAATGAAGAAGAAGCACATGAGGAGGCACAGGGTGGACAATCAGAAGCAGAAGAACAAGAGTATGATCAGGAAGCCCTACAAGTACTGGAAGGTGCCCCCGCCTATACTAACGCATTAAAGAAGCTCTACGATACAATGAACCGAGTCCAAGAGCAACACAGGCTATCATTAGCTGCAGGTAAAGCCCTCATGAACCAGATTCTGGAGGAGGAAGGCGTGGACGAGAAATACCATGCCACCCTGGAAATGATATCAGATGCTTTGGGAGTACCTCAAACGGTGCATACTGCACTAGCGCAATCACGAAGGACAGAGAAAAGATATGGAAGACGCCCCCCACGAATGGGAAAACAAATGAATGTATTAGGATCAGGACCACAAGGCACCCCCACAACCACTGGCACAGCACACACTGTTCACGACACAGAGGAAGCCCACACATTGAGTGCACCTCCATCACCTCCCTTGCCACCCTCTCCCCCACATCAGCCCCCTTCACCTCCCCCTGCCACTGTAACCTCTATTGTCACCACCTCCGAACCCACTACACACACTGACGCACAAACCATCAGTCAACCCACATACTCTATTTCCACGGGAAACATAAGTCTAACCACAACCACAGTAAACCCCACTCCTCCGATCACACTTCCTGGGAGTTCACAATTACACACCCCTCTATACACGTTCACAACTCTCACCGCAACCACAATCCCCATGTTCACAGTCACTCCCACCACGGCCTCCATTTTTGAATCCATGGAGGTGTCACCCACCTCTGCACCTCTCCCACCCCCCATTTACCCACAATCCCCCATTCCCCCACCTCCCCCCTCACCCTTCTCTAGTACTGCATCCACACTTCCCTTTCCCTTCCCCTTTCCCTCTGCATGCAACACCATTTCTCCCACCATTCCTCTTAATAATGTATTTAATAATATGTATCAATGCATGTCCCACCTTCAGCAACATTACCAACACCTTGACAACCAACATACAAGGCTTTTCCGAAGCCACGAAGATCTCCAAGCACGATGTAGGGATCTTGAAGAGCAGAAGCAGCTACTACAACAGCAGCACGTGACCTTACAGGAACAATATGCACAACTAGTAGCCAACCCACCCCAAGCAAATGATGAAGAGCGACGACACATGGACGAGTTGCTACATTCTCAGATCACGGACAACCTAAAGCTTCGACGAAATTTGGGCCTCCTACGCAAGCATATGTCTACAGCGCTAGAGGAGAATAAGCGATTACAGAAACAGAATGAAGAAAATCTGGAAGCGGCCATGGAGGGTTCCCCACATGAGATTGACCCAGAACGATTCAAGGCAATTCCCTCTGAGAATATGAAAGTGGTGTTAGAAACTCATGCAGATCTAATGGAGGCGCATGCCGCCTTAGAAAAAGAGAGAGATGATTTGCTAAGGCAGTTGGCCACTCGGCAGACATCACCCAGCAAAAGCACAACCGCAGAAGATACATCAGAAGAGATTACTAAACTCCGGGCCGAACTTGAGGAATTACGTAGCAAGGTCATGGAATATGAGCGTCAGCCCTCCCGTCTGGTAGAGCCCGAGCCTGACGATCTTGTGCCAATTGAAGTAGAAGAAACATTTGAGGATCCCTATGTTTCGATGCCAACACCCGGGGGTAAGCGAACAGAACAGGGCATGGACACAATTGAAATCGAGGCACCTGAATGGATGCAAAAATTAGAGAAAGTAGCCACGACGCATGATGACAGGGTGGCAGTCCAAATCGCATTGATGTCAAAATTGGAAGAGGTTGTAATAAAATCCGATTATTTTCAGAATCTCTCACACCATAGGTGGATCGGCCCATCGGATGACCTGTATGTTCCTTTTTGCGTGCTAATGGCGGATTATAATGCAGAGATAAAGCACCACACCTCAAGGGAACCCACCTCTGCCACCCAGTTTGCACCTGACGACATCCCAGAAAGTGCCAAGCAGGGACATATTCGCCAACCGATGTGGAGAATTCGGATGCTTGAAACATACCCAGAAATGGTAAGAACATGGAACAACATGCCCTTGTACATCAAATATAACCCATGTTACTGCCCTGTATTTCGAAGGAGATCATGGCCGGAGTACACACAAACAGTGCTGACGATTAAAGGATGTGAGAAGTGGCTCAATTATGTGTACTTCGCACCCCCGAAGGGCCCACCTACGATTGGATATATGATTTCGACGATTCGACATTGGGGGGTCCGGTTCAAGAATGTACCTGATGTCATGACTCAGATGTGCCTGAAGATTTTCGAACTTATGTTGGTCACCTTCAGGACCTTCAAGAATGTCAAGGAACCGCATCTCTCAGCATTAGGATTTAATGAAGATAATCAGGACCTTGTATACGACATGAGCACCACCCCATCGATTAATGTTGTGTATGCATGGCACGCTCGCATCAAATATCTCCCGGCCTGCTTCAAACAAACGTTTGAAGAGATGTTCGTCATGGGATTCTGGGAATATCACTCCGAGATATTCATTCCCAGACCATCCCATCTCTTGCAGTTGTTTGCAGTGGAACAAGCTCTCCATTCCGAAAAGCTACGTATACCACATCCAGAGGTTCTCGGACCGGTAGATTGGGATGCGCTACTCACAGATTTGGCCAAAGGATTGAGGATTGCCGAACATCACTTAGCGCAGGATGTCGTCGAGTACTACATCCAAAAGCCCCCACAACAAGGGTCTGTCAGGGACGACAGACGCGAGAGAGGGGGGGGTGTTAGCAGCCGACAAGGGACTGAAGGACTGACAAGGCATGGCAGTTAGAGAAGAGAGTCAGAGGGGAGAGAAGGCATAAGCAAACAAGGGAGTCAACAAAGATCTGGCAAATAGGCCAATGAATTTCTTCAGGAAGAAGTACGTATGAGCATTCACGCAGATTTAGCACTAAGGCAACCTTAATTTTTCAAAACCTCTACACCAATTAAAAGTGATTCTCATCACTAAACACCATTGTAAATACCATTTCATCTTTTTGTAGCTCCATTTTGTGCAAGCCAAGGAGTCCTTGAGCTTGAGGAGCTTTAGAAGTATCTACCTGCCAATTTTCGTATTTTTTAGATCTCGTTTGAGCCTTCAAATAAGCCCTGGAACCTAATTTTTAACTAGGCCGGACACTAGGTCTGAACAGGGCCAAAGCTAGTCAAAAACTATAAAAGGAGCTAGAGAGCTCATTTTTGGGGCTAGATTGTAATTGAAGCAAACTTGTAAGAGCTTGTAAAAGTAATCTAAAGACTCCATTGCTCTTCACTCTTTGTCTTGCCGTGTATGCGCGTGTGTGTATGTGTGTGCATGTTGGTGTGCTTCTCACTCACGCACTTGTGCTTCCACTTGCTCGAGGTCTTCATACCATCCTCACGTCTTCCCGGATTGACATTAAAGGAGGTGCCACTCATCACTGAGCTACAGTGGCCCACTATGTACAAAGATGTGGCCCAATTTGTCAAACATTGCGATAACTGTCAAAGGTCTGGACAACCGCTACAACGGCACTTCTTTCCCTTACAGCCTGTTATGCCATTAGAACCATTTCAGAAATGGGGATTAGATTTTATAGGTCCAATTACACCTCCAGCAGTCTTCAGTCACAACAGATACATACTAACCTTTACAGACTATGCAACGAGATGGGCAGAAGCTTGGGCTTTACGGTCTGCTACAGCAGTTGTAGTAGCAAAATGTATGTTAAATGACGTCTTCCCACGATTTGGCTTACCACTCGAATTGGTGACAGATCAAGGTACTCACTTCGTAAATAAAGTAATGAAGGTACTCACCCAATCATTCCAGGTAACACATAAACTCAGCTCTCCATATTACCCTCGCGCCAATGGTCTGGCCGAAAGCACAAACAAATCAGTATTGAATATCCTCCGGAAACTGATCCTGGAAGCACCGGAAAGATGGGATCAATTACTACCTGCAGTCTTATGGGCATACCGAACTACATATAAAGTAACAATAGGCTTGACACCTTTCAAACTAGCTTATGGCTTAGAAGCAATAGCACCCATGGAAATAGTCATCCCAAGCCTACGTGTAGCAATCACTCAGAAGATGCTACCGGAAGATTCACTGATAGCACGAATGGATGCACTCAGAGAACTTGATGAGCACCGATGGCTCAGCTTTTTAACCATGCACAAAGTACAACTGAGGCAAGTCAAGACACACGATCAATATTTGAAAACTCCAATCTTTTCGGTAGGACAGCTCGTACTCTTCTACAACGCAAAATCGGATAGAGTCGCCGGAAAATTTAAACTTCGATGGTTCGGCCCTTTCAAAATCTCAGAACAAGTCGGTCCCGCAACTTTTCGGTTGACTACGTTGACCGGAAATCCACTCCCGAAAGTAATCAATGGGTCGAATCTGCGGCCATATCATCACGCCCCTAGCCCGCATTAAATTGTTCGGCGGTGGACCGCGTTTTGTTTAGTCTTTCCTTTTTTTTCTTTTTTTCTTTTCTTCCTTTTATAAATAGCCGCGTTTTGTACGATCTTGATATAACCAGCCGTCCTCTTAACAGTTACTCGAGTAAGCACACCTGCATGAAAACCAGTACTATTCCCGCACTGCACAATGATATTTCACCCCCTTTTTTTCTTCCCACTGTAGTGTTTCTATTTAAACTCCGTCGACGACGCCGAAATAAGCTATTTTGCTGCATGCTAGTATTCTGAGCCCTCGTGCATTCTGCATCCGTGCTCATCATCTACCTCAGTAACCGCCATGGAAGCAATAGCCAACTATGCGGCCTTCCGCGATGGTATCCCTACCGAGGTAGGCGAATACCTGCGTTGCAGAGGGTTGGCTAACTTCGCTGAATATGTACCTCGAAGGCCTCATCGAAGAATAAGTAAAATTCGACCATGCGAATTCATAATGTAACGATGGATTCGAAATAAGTATGATAACAAAGTTTTGTTTTCTGATATTTTTCACACATGTAAACACCTGTTCAGTCTAGCATCGAGCTACGGCATAACACGCAGCATAATGATTCTTACTCATGATACAATTTTCACAAGGGGTAGGAAGGGTCATGTCCGACTGAAAATACAATCATTCCAGCAAATGGCAGTTCAAGCCCGGTTGATTATAAAATGCGTTTGCCTAGCATAGCATTCTTCACTACCGTATTCTTCGAGCTTCGGCGCTAGTTAACATACTTCCAGCATATTATTCTCGGCAACCCTTACAATCATGTCTGAATCCGACATACTCAGATGGAAACTCAGGAAGCGCGCAAATCCACAGAACCATGTCATAACGACAACAGATACTACCTTACAAGATAACACAGATGACTCAGTAACTCCTGCAACAGTAAAGGTTCATCATAAATTTTCCACAGAATTTAAAATCGAGCTCGACATCCATTCAAGAGGAAATGAAGACTGGCTACGGAGGATATGAATCCTCCAGTTTGCTCAATTACCATGGGAGCAGTGGATCGATAATGAAGATGCAGAGAATCAATTATATAGCATGCGACAAACAAAAGGCTTCATTCTAAATCAGGTACAATTTTCGCCACAGTTAATCTCAGCTATATTTAAACTGCCACTGTATGATGATGCCCGATTCCCTAAATGTTCGAATGAAGATCTGAAAAATGAATTTGGCAACTGTGAAGGCCCCAGACGATATTACATGTTGAAAAATGCCACATATCAGCGTCGTGAACAATTTAAGTGGTACTTAGAGAAGCTCTGTTTCCTAGTTAAATTCGATTTAATGTCTAGAGAAAATTTTTCACCATTAGTACATGGCGAAGGAGGTGGTAGGGTTAGCTGGACACACTGGCTGTATAACCACCTCTACACACAAATAATTGTCGGGGATAAGCGAAGATCTCACACCAACAGCAGACTAGCAGCCTATTTAGCTGCTATATTTAATTTTGTCCAATCAGTGAAGGATGAGAAGCTACACTGGTCCCCCCATTGTTATTCCGGTGATCATGATATTGTAGACACAGGACACCAAACAGAGCCCGAGGAAGCAGACCAAGTCTCCACATCGTTTGCAAATTTCTTCCACACAGGTAATAGCGCACAGAACCAGACAATAGGGACGCCGTTTCAGCTGTCAATTAAACGAAGGATGGCAGACCACTTGCCCACTGCAAGTCCAGGGCAATTACCGGACGTTCTCCAACCAGATTTTGTGACAGGGATGCAAAACAAATTATAAGAGGTTTCTCAATATTTGCGTCAACAAGAACAAGCGCTTCAGCACAAAAACGAATTACTATTCGCTACGATGACTAAGTCCAATTCATTACTAGAAAGAATGCCATAGATGCAAAAGGAATTGGACGACAAAGAAGCCTTACTACAGGCGTTACAGAGTAACAACCAGCAACTAACGGCAGAATTGACCAACGCAAAAAATTGTTTTCAAGAATTTCACCAGTGGAAGCAAACCATCCAAACCCAGATTCAAGCCGAAATGTCGAGTTTTTCTACCATGAATGCTAACCTGCAAGCCGAAAATGAAATTTTGCGGTCAAGAATACAGGTTTTGCAGGAATTCGAAAGGCAGATATTAAAAGAAGAGGGCGTAGAAATGAATGCCACATTAATGACAAATGAGGACATAGACTTATTAAAACAACAATTGGATAGTCGTGTTCAAAGTAATTGGACACTTTTTCGCAGGCGATGGCTGGCTATACTTGTTCCTCCACTTGAACAAGTACGGTCAGAAATGATTCGGGAGCCAAACTCTAGAATAGGCCTACAGGCAACACAAAAGGATGATGAAGTCAATAATTCACCTGCGGGTTCGAGTCCACCGGGCGTGCTAGTGTTAGAGGGCCGCCGAATCAGGACAAATGAACTCGGACAGGTGCCTTAAATGAAAAAGCAGTGTTGGACGGCCGCCGAACAAGGACAAAAGTACGAGGACAGGTAGCTTAAATGAAAAAAGAATCTTTCAGGAAACGCGCAGGTAACTGCGGAAGTGCGCACTCTTGTAAAAAATCCTCTATTTAAGGCAATGAGAAAAAGAGCAGAGAACAGCCCCCGGTTGTGGGACATGTAGTGTGTTGTTTGATGGAATCTCGTTTGAAGAAGTGTTGTAACGTATTATGTGAGCGTGTATACTGTTGAGAAGAATAGTTTGCTTTGTTCTGTTCCGTCTGTACTCCAACTAATCGATTATCCTCATCTTAGTACAGAGTTACGAATCAGTTGTATTGTGTTGCGAGTCTGTTCGGTGATGAATGAGCGTGTCTCTGAGCGTGATCAAGTGCGGTATGTTATTTGGCAGTTCTACGGCGAAGTAGGTAGCGTGAAGAGTAATCCCAAAATAATTGTCTGTTAGTAAGTCTGTACGCGACCGAATTCGATACTGTAGCCTATATTCACTGTTGATTCTGACTACGGTAAGATTGGTAGCTGCAATGGTCTGAATGTGAGTAGGACATCGTTAGTTTATGGTTAGTCGTTTATTACTAGGAGATTGATTGTTCGAATCCTTGTAACGCTAAGGTATAATGTCTGGTTGATATATCAATCTGCCCTGACGAAGTACGGATCAGGTGACATTGTTACTGAAGTATATTTTGCGCATAATTTAAGTAACCAGATTACTGCCCTCAGTCCTGAAGTTCTAAATTCAGTACACTGAACAGTCTTCCGTTGTTCAGGGGTAGACACTGAGCTAAGAACGGGATAACATTAAGATTGTGTGTTAATTTGGGAAAATAGTACAGGGCCTCTGTCTAACAGACCCCTACCACTCCCAAGGACCCACGTGGCTAAAAGAACATTTGCGGTTAGGAAGATTCGGAACCAACTAAACTTGAAGTGCTTGAGTCGGAAGTAGAAGTAACGATTAAACAAGGCACCCCCTTCCCCCCCTCCCTCAAGCAAGGCACCCCCTTCCCCCTTCAAACAAGGCACCCCCTTCCCCCCCTCCCTCAAGCAAGGCACCCCCTTGCCCTCCCCCCCCCTCAAGCAAGGCACCCCCTTGCCCCCCCCCTCAAGGCATCTTCCGCTGCTCCCCTCCAACGTAAGCGCCCCCGCTACCCACCGCCCCTCCCTCGTGCCCTCCTCCAAGCAACACCTCAACCGCCTTTACCTGGTGGACCATCGCCCTCACCCTCTAGGTGCCCATGCACCCTAGCCTCTCCTGTGATCGTAGGTGCCCCCACCCTCCCAGGTTGCCGCCGGTTGGCTCCATGCCACCATGTCCAGCGAATATGTTGGCACGGCCAATCTAACCTCAGGGACGGAACATGCCAGAAATGTGATCGAACGTCACTGACGTCACAAGGCCCAATGGGTAGCCTTAGAAGAGGAACTCAACTGCCTAATCCTTGTGAATGCCGAGTTACATGAACGCCTCCAGGAGGCCAAGCCAAACGCTGAGATCCACACCCAAACGGAGACTGACCAAATCCCACTCAACCTCGACCCTGTCCACAACCGTATAGATAGACTAGAAGATACACTCGCCCGGCTATCTACCTTAGTCGAAACCCATCTCCTAACCAAGGACCAATCAGAACCCCAACCGCACCCTCAACCAAGCCCCCAACCACACCCTCAACCAAGCCCCCAACCGATACCCCAACCAACTCCCACCCAAACATCCCAACCGAGTCCAACCTCCCTAAACCCAACATCGATCACTCAACTTCAACTGGTGGACCTAGATGACCCAGAATCCTTCGGCTTCTTCAAACCGAACCCACCCAACAAGTATCAAGGCGGCCGAAGCTCCATAGCCATCAATCGGTGGATCGAAGGGATGGAAAGCTATCTCCAGATGCTCCGGGTTGGCCGCAACAATTGGACGCCATCGCCGGCCAGTTCCTACAAGATGAGGCCTCTGCTTGGTACATGGTGGAGCAAAAGAAGCAAGCCTGGACCTCTTGGGATCACTTCAAAGTCATTGTCATCAACTACTTTATGCCTCGCAATGAAGCGTTCTAGGCACGAGATGAATGGCGCAACCTACATTAGGACAAGTTCATCGGGCCATATTCGCAATACCGCAAGCTGATGCTCCGAATCACTAACATGGCCAAAATCGACCGCCTACACAGTTTCCTTTACGGATTCTCCCCATACTATCGAAAGGAGGTGGAGAAAAAAGGCCCCTAGATGTGGGAGAATGCTCTCGCATAGCAGAACAACTTAAGGACGCATACTCCAACTAGCTTACATGAACAAGCGATGGAGGTCAAACCAACCATAAAGACACTACCGCCAACAAAGAGCAAGGATCAATGTACTGAAGGCCTACCAAAAACCAACATAGACAAGGACTCAAAGCCCTCCTGGCCCCACCAGAAACTTGCTCAGGATCACCAAATTGTGGCAACCAAAACCGGCGAGACCCTCGACCAGTGTGCAAACACTGCCAAGGGAGCCACCCCACAGAACAGTGTTGGAGGAAGCACCTCGACACTCGATTGCAAACAACGAAGATAGAAGAAGCATCCACCTCAAGGCCCAAGATTACCAAAATTCATAGCAATGACTCGAAGGACTCTTCACCACTCAAGCCCTCTACTTCAAAGGGGAAAGCTCAATGCCACTCGGTCGCTTTACCCATCATACATCAAGTCTTCATTATGGCAAAGGTCAGAGGTGAACGGATGCCAGTGATGCTAGACACGGGCACCACACAATTTTATGACCCCGCAGTGTGCTCAATGCCTTGGACTGAAGCTCAGTAAACGGCTACACATGTCTATCGTCTTTGCCCAGGGGGAAGACAGTCATGTAAGGCATGCAAATGGGGCCCCGATCACATTAAGCTAGTGGTTGAACCATTTGAACTTCCTTATCATCCCCATGGAAATGTTCGAAGTCATTCTAGGCCTTGAATTCATGGATCAACACTTAATCTCCTTCTTCGGCAAACATGTAGACAAGGTGCTCTTGGACCAGAATGAACAGGCCCTCATCGTCGACTGCAACCGGGTCCGTGCCCCTCCTGCAGAATGGCCATCTGACTGTGAACAAAAGAACCCAAGCAGACACACAAAGGCAAAGAGAAATCACATGCTAGAGCCTCAACCTCAACGCACCCACAAATGGCTTTATCTCATAAATAGTTTAGACGGGAATTTTATCAAGGCGGGATAGCACACTTATGCGTTCTCAGGCCGGTGGCAGAGGAGATAGGACCAAAACCGATCGACATATCAAAGATAGGGTACCCAAGTTTCTAGTTCCTCATGGAAGAATTTTCAAATGTGCTCACAGATATGCTCCCACCCGTTCTTCCCCCCTTAAGGAATGTCCAACACAGGATCGAGACTCTCCTTGACCAACCCGCCCCATCTCGAGCCCCATACAAGATGAACGAGACCGACTTACAGGAACTTAAACGACAACTACAGGAGCTAGAGGAACAAGGGTACATCCGGCCAAGTAGCTCACCCTATGGCGCTCCGGTTCTCTTTGTGAAGAAGAAGGATGGCTCTTTACATTTGTGCATTGACTACTGAGCCCTCAACAAGAACACCATCAAAAGTAAGTACCCCGTCTCGGTGATGGAAGAACTTCTTGATCGCCTAGGCAAGGCCCGATACTTCACACGAATCAACCTCCGGCCTGGATACCATAAAATCCGAGTGGCACAGGAACACATAGAGAAGACCGCCTTCTGCACGCACTACAGAAGTTATGAATGGCTTGTCATGCCATTTGGACTTACAAGTGCACCGGCTACTTTATGTCAGGAGATGAACAATGGCTTTCGGGATATGCTAGACCTCTTCCTCATCATCTATATTGATGACTTTCTCATCTATAGCCGCACATTAGAGGAGCATTATGAGCATGTTCAGGCTGTCCTGCAATGTCTACGCGAATGTCGACTCTTCGCAAAGCCAAACAAGTGCGAGTTCTACATGATGAAGATGGAATTCTTGGGGTTCATGGTTTCAGAATTCGGTTTACATGTGGACCCCCAGAAAGTAGAAGCAATACTCCAATGGCCCCCCCCAAAGTCCGTGAAAGAAGTGCAAGAATTCATAGGTTTTTGCCAATTTCCCCGCCGATTTATCCAAGGGTTCAGCAAGATCGCAGCTCCACTTCTTGAGTTGATCAAAGAAAAGGAACCATTCAAGTGGGGACCTAAAGAGGAAGAAGCCTTTGAAGGTTTGAAGGTGGCCATGTGCAACGATCCGGTCCTTAAGCTCCCCGAATTCGACAAGCCGTTCGAGGTCCACATAGATGCATCTGGCTCGATGATCGGAGGCGTGATCTTGCAAGATGGACAGCCAGTCGCATATGAGTCTCACAAACTCACCGGGTCGGAACTTAGATGGAGCACACACGAACAAGAAATGCTAGCGGTGGTTCATTGCCTACGCAAATGGAGGCACTACATCCTGGACAAACACACGAAAGTCTTCACTGACAATATATCTTTGAGATACTTTGCTTTGCAACCAAAAATCAGCCCAAAGCAAGAAAGGTGGCAGGAATTTCTTGCCAAGTTCGACATCGAGATAATTCACAAGCCGGATAAGCAGAACGTCATGCCCAATGCGCTAAGTCGGAGACCCAAGATTCAATCGATATCCACAATGTCGTCAGACTTGAAAGGCCAGATTCAATAGGCTCAAGAATAGGATACCCAGGTCCAAGAGATTCTATGAGAAGTTTGAAGTGCCAACCCACCCACACATTACACGGTGCAAGAAGATCTACTCTACTGCAAAGGCAGGATCTATGTGCCAGACGACTTCGAGCTACGCAAAGAGTTGCTTTGGGAAGCACACGACTGCAAAGTAGCCGGCCACGATGGCCAAAACCACAACTATGAGATAATCCACAAAAACTTCTACTGGTCTTGCATGAATGCCCAAGTGCAAGAATATGTAGAAACTTGCCCGACATGCCAACTTGTCCGCCAAGATCAAGTTAAACCCGCAGGCCTCTTGCAACCCCTTCCAATTTCAAACCGGCCATGGGACATGATTAGCATGGAATTCATCACTAAACTCCCACCTTCCCAGGGCTACAACAGTGGACTACTTTACTAAGCAGGCCCACTTCATTCCAGCCAAACCACCTCTCAATGCAAAGGCACTGGCCCATCTCTTTTTTACACACATCGTGAAATACCATGGACTTCCCTTGGCCATTGTTTTCGACCGTGACGGATGCTTCTTAAGCCGGCTATGGACCGAGATCTTCCGCCTCTTGGGAACACAACTTAGGTTCTCATCGGCTTACCACCCGCAAACAGATGGGCAAACGGAAAGGGTAAATGAGACAATTGAAGATTATATATGCAACTACGTCCGAACTGATAAGAAGGATTGGGCCAAACACTTAGAAATTTTGGAGTTCCACTACAATGCCTTCGTCCACTCGAGTACAAAGATGACCCCATTCGAATTGGCAACTGACAAAGAGGTAATCACACCCTTGGCTCTCACACGTGAATCCATGCTTTCGATGAGTGACCTCGATTACGACGCTTTCTTGGATCAATGGAAGACAAAGTTGGAAGAGGCCAAGTACAATCTGCAATGAAGCAAAGAGCACATGGCCAGATATGCGAACAAGAAGTGGAGGCCCAACGAAGATTTTCAAGTCGGTGATCTAGTCTTAGTCAGTGCTCGCAACATCACCTTGCCTCACAACATCACGCACAAGTTGAACCATCGCTACTTCGGCCCTTACAAGGTGGAGAAGCGGATTAACAAGGTCACTTACAGGCTGGAGCTACCCGACAACGTCCAGTTCCACAATGCATTTCATGTGAGCCTCCTCAAACGATTCAAACTTGACTCCAAATACGGATGCAAGGTACCAGTACTTCATGATGGGGAGAACCAATTTGAGCCCAAGGCTATCTTACGGGATTGCAACACCCGTGAAGGCCCCCAATTCCTCATCAAATTCAAAGGCCACCACTTACTAGATGCGAATTGGCTTCCAGCCGACACCTTTGGCCCGGACCATCCCTTAGTACGAAAATATTACTGCAACACTTAAAGCCACTTTGGCTATAAGCCCCTTGTAATGTTCCCAATTTTTGTAAACACATCTACTTTATTTTATAAGACCTGAACCCGCTTGTTGAGGACAACAAGCTCTTCAAGCCGGGGGAGGATGTCGCAAGCCTATTTTTCTATCCAGCCCATTTCAGTGCTTGGGGGGTATGCCTTGTGGCACCAAATTGTGCGCAACTATGAGGGGTACTAGTACTCATCATACCAAGCTCTCATTGCCATCCCTTGTAAACATGAGTTGCAAATCTAATATAAAATGTGTTCTTGGCAATCTTCTTGGTGTCCCCAATTTCCAGTTTCATGCATGCTTGGGTTGAACGTCTCAACCATTTGATAGATCATGAATTGTACATCTATCATCAAAAAATTTCAAAATCAAGCTATTGAAGCTCAAGGTCAAGGACAAGCATGATAAGTGCATCAGAGAAGTGGACACACAAGAAAAAGGAGCAGATAGGGAGCTCCAAGAAGTGTATGTCAATTTTTCAGAAGAAATCCCTATAAAATAGTGATTTTCATCACTAAAAACCATTGTAAAAATCATTTCACCTTTTCCTAGCGCCATTTTGTGCAAGCCGAGTCGTCCTCAAGCTTGCGGAGCATTAGAAGTATCATCCTACCAAGTTTCATAATTTTTAGACTCAGTCTGAGCCTTCAAATAAGCCCTACAACCTAATTCATAACTAGGTCGGACACTAGGTCTGGACAGGGCCAAAACTATTCCAAAAACTATAAAAAGAGCTAGCGAGCTCATTTTGGAGGTTAGCTTGTTAGAGAATAGAGCTTTTGTAAGAGAACTCTTTTGTAATCGAATTCCTTCCATTGTTCCTCTCTTTGCTCTTACCTTGTGCACGTGTGTGTATGTGTGTGCATGCTTGTGTGCTTTCACTCACACACTTGTGCTTTCACTCACTCGTGGTCTTCATACCAGTCCTCACGTCTCTGCGGATTGACAAGTAAAGAAGGTGGTGCTTACGCTTGAGCTACACCAAATTTTGGTGTCATTGCCGGGGAGAGAGCTTCGAGGACAAGCGTTGTGATGGTAAGATCGTAGATTTGCGATATTGGAAGGTAAAAAAGCTACCATTTCTGTTCATTTTCTTCTTCTTCTTCATCATCGTCACCATCTCCATCTTATTCCATCTTCTTCTTCATAGAAATTTCTCATTTTTTAGTGCATTTTCACCATTTTCATACCTTTTTAATGCATTATTGTCCGAGAAGGAATTAGGAAGTGCAAGAGAGAGCAAGCGCCTGTGTATTTTCATGACTACACATACGGAGCTTGCCATTGCTCGGTGCTCAAAAATTTGAATTTCCCACCAAAAAACACGATTCTGACTGAAAATCGCGATTTTCATAAAATTCAATTTTTTTCAGAAAAATGTGATTTTCTATTTCCCGCCTAAAAACTTTGTGAAAAGAACACAATTCTGAGGTCATGCTCAAGATTGCGATTCTCTAATTCTGCTCAAAATCGCGATTCTCTAAGTAAAAAAAAAAAACACGATTCTCTAGTCACCCTGAGGAGCATGATTTTTGGCAATTCTCAAAAACACAATTTTGGAAAAAAATATGATTGTCAATGGGCTCAAATTCGCAACTTTCACAAATCACGATTTTCAGCCAAATACACGATTTTTAGTTGGATCAAAATCGCGATTTTCACAAATCACAATTTTGGGAAAACACAATTCTCTGGTGGCTCCAAAATCACGATTTTCAAAAACACGACTTTCATCCAAAATCGCAATTTTCACAATTTTCAGAAAACATGATTTTCATTAAGGTACAAAATTGCGACTTTCAGGCCAAAAACACGACTTTGATCAAACACGATTTTCATTCAAAATCGCAATTTTCATGTCAAAAAACATGATTTTCATTCAAAATTGCGATTTTTTATTCATTCTCAAAATCACGATTTTTTGTTTGTTCTCAAAATCACGATTTTCAGGCCAAAAACACGATTTTCTATCAAAATGTGTTTTTCACGATTCTCACTCAAAATCGCATTTGTCACGATTTTCATTCAAAATTGCATTTTTCTCGATATTCAATCAAAATCGCATATTTGGGGATTGCTCAGAATTGCGATTTTCATAAGTGCTCAGCATCACGATTTTCATGATTTCATAAAATCGTGATTTTAACGGTTGCTCAGCATCGCAATTTTCATGATCCCTCAAAATCGCGATTTTCATAAGAGTTAAGCATCGCAATTTTCAGACCCCCAAAATTGCGATTTTCATTCAAAATCGTGATTTTTTTTGAAAGGTGTTGTTTGCCTGTTTTGATCCCCAGGAGCCTGATTTGACATAACTTTTTCATCAAAAGTCAATTTTTTGAGCTCTATAGCTCGTTGGAAAGCTCGTTTTGAATCTCGCATGGCATTGATTTCAGATAGGATAATTTGAAGTTGACCCTCAGGTTGGACTAGGAAACCAAGAGGACTCCAGAAGATTTTGAGCAACCCAAAGGGAAATTTTGGACTCTTAACGAAAGCTTATGAACCTGAGATCTGGTAGACACCTAGGCAAGGATAGACAAAGCAACAGATCTTCTGAGGCTAGTGTCAACCATAAAGCTAAGTCTTGGGCACAACAACTAAGTGGTTATCCGTACGTACTAAGCTCTGATGCAAGTGACTCAGAAATGTCTTTTAGCATGGGGAAACTTGCAGGTGGCTCAGGCACTACCTATCTACAAACACCAGAAGGTCCATATAAAACACAGTTGGAATATATTGGGACCAACCGATTAGGTGCTCACATCTATGAGGACGGCCTAAGGCGATCAGTGGTCCAACTCAAAAATCCTGATCAACCCTTTGGACTTGAATACCCAGTAGTCAAGTTCAAAGAGGGTTCATACATTGATAAGGGAGGAACCATGTATGTGGTTACCAACTTACCAGATAGGACAGATGAGTTTGGCAACATCATTCCAGAGAATGAGATAGGAGATTTAGATCAAGGAGATATAGAACGAGAACCCAAGACTCCTAGAGGCAAGTCAGTGTTGACCAGAGTAATTACTCCAGATTGGATCCCTCAAGACAACAAAAGCATAGAATTATTCTTAAATAAAGAAAGAGAGGAAGCCTTTTGGAGATTCAAGCCAGATCAACCTAGCCCAATAGTCACCATTTATGAGTTCAAGGATCCGGAGACACCAGGCAAAGTTGTCTACCTGGATATCACGTAAAGAGAAAATGTTCTTGGTAACAGAACATGATAGGCATGCATACACTTGGCAAGGTGAATCAATTTTCCCTCCACCAAGATCTAATGTGTCCCATGGCCTCCAAGGTGTAGGATCATCCAAAGCTCATGAAGCACAACGAGAACGAACTAGAGAGAGAACTGAGGTAAGCTTTACACAAAATGCGGGTAGAGATAGATCAAAACATGAGGGTGAAAGACCTGAAAGAGAGAGACATCGAGCACATAGGCATCAAAGAGATGAACATGGTTTTCCATTGCCTAGACCCCGTGAACACCCAAGAACCCTTCGACCATCTCAAGTGGTCAAGACAATGAAAAATTACTTTGATGGTTTAGGAGATCCTTATGATCATGTGGCTGAGTTCAAACAAGTGTTAAGAGCTGAACAAGTTGAGGACTTGTTCACCCAGTTCGAGGCATTTGGTTTGACTCTCAAGGGTACTACCTTAGCTTGGTTTCAACCCCTGAGTAGTCATAACTATTGAGATATAGGTCAACTACTGGAAGAATTCATTACAGAATTTTCCAAGAGTGGCATCAGGCATAATACATCATCCTTGATCCATAGCTTTAAACAGAAACCCCAAGAAACAGTGCACCTAGCAGGAAGAAGGTTCAGGCAATACTTAGAAAGATGCCTTGTTCCAGAGTTACCCACACCTGCCAAACAAGTAGCTTTGTTTTTAGATGGCTTACTAAGCACAAAGTTGAGATCATATGTGTACTTGAAAGAGCCTAGATCCATAGAAGAGTGTGTGCGAATGTGCATTGATATAGAAGACAACTTGGGTGAGGAGTTAGGACTGTCCAAACTCTATAAGGATTCTGACAGTTCTACTAGCCATACTTCGAGAATCTCCACAGAAATATATGAGATAGCTGAGCAAGTTGCCAAGAAGGTAGGAGTCCAAAATAGACAAACACCAAGGGTCACCTCATTGAACCGATGTTATACTTGTGGAGGGGACCACATGGCTAACATTTGCCCAATGCAAAACCAAAACGTGAGAGAAAGGAATGCCCCATATTGCACTATTGAGAAAAAATACAGGAACCACACGGCTCAAGATTGTCCATACAATAGGCAGGCTGTTAAACAAACTTATCAGCAACCTTACCAACAAGGTAGGTATCAGAACCAATACCAACAACCATATTATAGGCCACAGCCGCAATATCAGGCACAATATAGGCCACAAAATAGTCCTAGGAAGCCAACCACCAGCTCCTACCAATGTGATTCTAGTTAAGTATGCAATGGCAAAGGAGAACCCTAATAGAGCATTGGTGCCACTAACCCCATTGGTCTCAGAAAATGACCCTCATGCTCATAGTTCAGACTACTCCCATGAAGGTACTCCACAGGGTTATTACACAAAGTCACCAAAGCATCGTGAGGTTTATTCCTATCAATACGAGACACCACTTATGGACCAAAATTGGGAGCCAGAATACTCAAATGTCATGTATACGAATCCCAACCCCATGCCCCAATTGAGACAAGTAAGACCACAAGCCCCTAGAGGACCATGCTTTAAATGTCAGGGTGACCATTTCATTCGTGAATGCCCCCACTCACCAACTCCAGGACAAGGACAAAACATCACAATACAAGGCTTTTGCCCAGAGTGTGGCAAAGAACATCTTCCAAGAGAATGTCCCAGGAGCCCCTCTAGTGCGCCCAAGGTTACCCCCATTAATGTGGTAGGCTTAGTAGTGGATTCAAGTTCAAGTAGTAGTAATGTGGCTCCTATACAGGCAGTTACTAGGGCCCAAGCATTAAAACAAGATAAGCCAACTGAAGAATCAGAGTCAAGTGAATCAAGAGAGCCTAATAAGAGGAAAACAAGAACTGGAAAGATACGAGGGAGAAGGCCAAACCGCAAGTGGAATAAAAAGTTATCAAAACTAGAAGAAAGCCTGAAAGAAGCGAAAACAAAGATAGAAGACATTGCATCTCAAAGTCCCTCGTATGCCAAAACTCTATCCACACCACCTCATCCCACCCCACCACCCATTGTAAATAGACCACAACCAGGGTCTATTCTTGCAGATCCAACCCTAGAAGGCTTGGACATGATGTTCAAGGCCTACCAGGCTCATCTTCAAGAAGGGCCAACAGCTGCAAACCTAGACAAGAGTTAACCTCGAGCAGATTTAGAGATTGAACGGACAAAAATGTGCATGAAAATGGTAGAACTAGCTCAAGCTATTCTCGAGACTAGTGAAAAGTTCAATTAGACACACTCTGTCCAACAAAATTTGCACTTCCAGGCCTTATTGGAAAGATTAGAGCAATTGGTAAACAAACCCCAGGTTTCTTTAGCTCCACAGGCTCAACCAATAGTTGAAAGAGAAAGGTCACCACCAACGAAAGCTTATGTTCCTGATTCTATGGATGATCACCTCTTTCAATTTAGCAGTACTCTCGAGAGTTCTTGCGAGAAATATAAGAAGAGAAATGGGCCAAGGAGAAGGATAATCCCCCTCCTATTCCTGAGATTGATGGCCTACATGATCAATTTCCCCAAGACATTCCATATATCTATGGAGATCAAGAAGAGCAACAAGAAGATGAAAGATAAGACTTTGAATCTAATTCGTTACAAGAGTTGCCACAATTCATAGGCCCATGGGAGTCTGAATCTCTCCAGATCAGAGCTCCCACAATACTGGTAAGAAACAAAGACTCAGTGGTTCCAAGGAACATTGATGTCGTGAAGAACACTAAGGTTCAATGTCATCTTACAACAGAAGAGCTGCTAAAAGTAAAACCCGAACCATGGAATCATGTGGCAGATCAAGTTCCAGAACTTGATTCCAAAATGCCCAAAGCAGGCTCTAAGCAAAAAGTTCCAGAGATACCTCTCGATAAAATAGGAGACATAAGCGAAGGTGAAGAAGGTAATACTTATCTTTCGATCACCTACCAAAGTTACAAAACCAAAGTAGATTCAGGTGCTGGTGTTGCTATTGCGACCACCTCCTTGTGGAAGCGATGGGGCAAACCCACATTAAGACCAACTAGAATGAAGCTTCAAATGGCAGATGGTCATTTTGAAAGACCTCTAGGATTGCTTGAAGGGATAACTCTAACCACTTGTGGTGTAGAGTTTGAACACACATTCACTATATGTGACTTTGAGAAAAATAATGTCTATGAGATGATCTTAGGAAGACCCTTCCTATGACAATTGCAAATAATACAGGATTGGGGAACCAACTCCTTGTATTTACAACACTTAATGGACACCACCAAGGTCAATTTGAAGGATTACTCCTTCAGAGATGTACCACCCCTACAGTGGAATCCTATCCACAAAGCAAGTTCAATCTTTGTGCATTCTGGAAGTTCTCGTGACCCATCTTGGTTGCATGAAGATACTCATTTGTGGATGTGCAAGGTCGTAGAGGAAGAGAAAAATGCCTTAAGGCGAGAGAAGGAGGCACTTCTCCAGGACATAGACCAGTTAGAGACCCAGCCTACACACCGATGATCTTTCTAGATGAGGAATTTGAGCCTCATGGCTGGGCGGAAATCTTAGCCACCATGGACATTGTTTTCAATGAAGAGCAATGTGTTCAGTGTTCATGTGTCAACCCTTGCTAGAGGAATGCGACCCTAGTGACTTCATAGAAGAAGAAGAGAACAATGATGATCTAGAGTCCATTGTGATGGATAGTTTCTTTAACTCAGAGGAGCACTATTTAGAAGACATAGGGGTATTTACACAAAAGGAAGAAGAACCTCTCACAAGTATCAAAGCTATAAATTCAAAGGATGGAAGTGAAAGTAGTCAAAAGAAAAAGAAAAGAAAAGCAGCAAAACAAGAAGAGGAGGAATCATTGTTTGAAGTACCAGAAAACTTCAAGAAATATGAAGTTGAAGACCGCAAAATTTTGGTACAAATGCCTAAGAGAGAGGCCATCATAGGAGAATCATATGATAAGAAAGAAAAGACCAAAAAGATAGTTGTGACCATTGAGGAGAACGAAGAGAGATGTACCTACATAAGAGATGACCTAAGTGCAGAAGAAGAAATGGAGCTCGTAGCTCTATTAAGGGAATATAGGGACGTGTTTGCATGGCATTATATAGACTTAAAGGGGGTAGATCCGAGAGTATGCTCTCATATGATCCCCATGACTGTTGATGCCAAGCCCAGCAAACAAAAGCCCTACACATATAATGACACTTATGCAGTGAAAATAAAAGAAGAAATTGACAGGTTGATTGAAGCTAGATTTATCTATGAGATTGAGAATACTGAATGGGTGTCCCCCATTGTAATGGTGCCCAATAAGAATGGAAAGTTTCGAGTGTGTATTAACCTTAAAAAAATTAATACTGCCATGATTAGAGATAGTTATCCGCTTCCAATCACGGAACATTTATTGGAGCGTGTAGCGGGCAAGGAAGTTTATAGCTTTCTTGATGGATTTTCAAGTTACAACCAAGTAGATATTGCCCCAGAAGATCAACACAAGACAGCATTCGCCAAAGAATGGGGAATCTTTGCATTTCGTGTGATGCCATTTGGGATCACTAATGCACCTGCAACATTCCAGAGGCTCATGTGTCATGTTTTCAAAGAGTTCTTGTGAAAGAGCTTAGAAGTATATGTGGATGATTTATGTGCTCACTCCCAATAAAGAAGATACCACATCCCTGAGCTCAGACAGATCTTCAACAAGTGTAGAGAATATCGAGTGTGACTGAACCCAGAAAAGTGTGTGTTCATGGTACGACAGGGTAAAATCTTAGGTCATATTGTTTCTAAGAATGGAATATCTATAGATGAGGACAAAGTTAAAGCAATAGTGGAATTGCCAAGACCAAGGAACGCTAAAGAGGTACAAGCTTTTATGGGCCATTGTGGATATTACCGTAGGTTTATCCACATGTATGCGATCATAGCTAAACCTCTTTATGGTTTGCTGACAAATTTTGAGTGGAATGATGAATGTGAAAATTCCTTCAATGAACTGAAGAGACGTTTGTGCACAGCACCAATACTGACCACTCCTGATTGGAATAAACCATTCCATGTCCATGTAGATGCATCCAATCATGCCATAGGATGTGTGCTAGCACAACCCATTGGTGAAGGAAATTTAGATTTACCCATAGCATATGCTAGCAGACAGCTAACTGCAGTTGAACGAAACTATATCATCACTGAGCGAGAGGGATTAGGCATGGTATATGCTGTGAAGAAGTTTAGACACTACTTATTGGCCAACAAATTCAAGTTTTTCACTGATCATCAAGCTTTATTATATTTGATCAATAAACCTTGCAATACAAGATGATTAGTAAGATGGTTCCTCTTACTAATGGAATATGACTTTGAAGTTGTTGTTAGGAAAGGTAGAACCCACCTCAGATCAGATCACCTTTCTCGCATTACTTTAGGAGAGCCACAGCAAGGAGTGTATGATGAACTACCTAATGCTTATCTGTTCAACTTAGAAGTTGTTCCTAAATGGGCAAGTAAGTTGGTACCTGTCCTAACTTTTGGACCTGTAAATAACAATGTGAAAACATCCCAAGAAGAAATTGTAAAATCATAGAACTATCAAATATTGGCAGGAAGCATGTACAAACAAGATACAGAGGGCATACTAGCTTGTTGTGTCGAGGATGATGAACATAGTAGTTGGTTGCAACAAGCCCATGAAGGGTTGCTAGGAAATCACTATTCTAAACAACGAACGTTGCAGAATCTAAAATGTTTAGGAGTGTATTGGCCTAGCATGGATAAAGAAATACATGATTGGATTAAGAATTGTCCAGTGTGCCAAGAGAAACCCCCAATGGAGCATGTGACCCTTTATCAAGTGTCGTTAATTCCAAATTGGAGTGCTCCATTAGTAGAATTCATGAGATCCGGGACATTACCCAAAGAGGCTAGTCTAGCAAGAAGAAGAAGCATGGAGCAAGAGGCTCAGGACTATGCCTTAGTAGGAGACAACCTATACCGAAGAGGCAAGGATGGATACTTAAGATTATGCGTTCATGAATCAAACTATTTGAAAGTCTTAGAAACTGCACACATTAGTGTTACAGGTGGACATTTTGGTCCTGACCGAGTAATCAAGACCATTCTATTCTCAGGACTTTGGTGGCCCAATCTTCATATGGATGCACATACCTATGTGAAGAAATGTGTTACATGCCAACGTGCACAATATCCTATCAAGAAAGATGAGATGCCTTTGAGACCAATGATGGGAGGATGTGCATTCTCAAAGTGGGGCATAGACTTCATACGTCCTATTAATCCCCCAATCAGAAACTCCCATGCAGAGTACATTATTGTAGCCACAGATTACCTTACAAAGTGGGTAGAAGTCAAAGCCACTACAAAGAATGATGCTCAGACAATGGCAAAGTTCTTATTTGAGAACATGTTCACGTGACATGGACTACCAATAGAGTTAGTGAGTGATAGAGGCACCCACTTCTTGAATGAAGTCATTGAAAATCTTCTCCAAGAATTGAAGTCTACCCCCTATCATCCCCAAGCTAACGGACAAGCTGAGAGCACAAACAAGATCCTCTGTAATGTCCTTGACTAAACTAGTGAATAATAAATGCTCTGATTGGGACAAACAACTTCATCATGCTATTTGGGCATATCGAGTTGCCTACAAAATAGTACTCAATGCCACCCCATTTCAGATGGTCTTTGGACAAAATGTTGTGCTACCATTAGATTTCCTAATACCAGCTTTAAAAGTAGCACAAGAGTATGAGTGGAATGGACATGAATTGTCATCCATGATCTTTGATCTAGAACGCTTAGGTGAGAGGAGGCCATGAGCGGCAACAGGCATCTATGCTGCAAAGAAAAGACAAAAGGCATACTTTGATGCACACATCAAAGATAAAGGATTGAAAGAAGTAGATTTAGTGCTGGTTTATACACTAACACAACATGCTCGCAAATTGGAAAAGCGAGGATATGGACCCATGATCATTAATAGAATTTCCATTAGCGGTGCGGTTCAATTGGCCACTTTAGAAGGTGATATCTTGCCAAACTATATAAGTGGTTGTCGAGTCAAGTTATATCAAGAACCTCTTACAGACGATATGCTAATGAGACTCAACACTGCTAAGAAGCGAAAAGAAGAGGAGTTAAGGGTTAGAGAAGAAGCACAGGCAGAGGCTAGAGAGCACATTAGGAAAAATAAGTTAAGGCAACTCGGCCTAGATGTCAACCCAAAAGCCCCAGAATATCAGATGGACATGTGCCAAAAATTGGGCATAATTACTTCTTGAATAATCGATCGACATCCCTTTGTGACCTTAGAGGTAGGACAAGGAGAGAATGTGAGGACTGTGAGAGCATTGATTGACTCAGGTGCAACAACTAGTGCAGTTAAACTTTCATATTGCCAAGAGTTGCAGTTGAACATCAATCCCATAGAATCCTATCTCATCGGATTGGGAGGTGTGGAAACCCCTTGCTTGGTTGAGGTGGAACTTCCCATCTACCTTCAAGGTGTTCCAATGATAGTCAAAATGCTAGTGTGTCACGATGAGGACCTTACAGAGCCACTTGTCTTGGGAAAAGATTGGATCTATGACCATGCAGTCAACTTAAACCTAAGGAGCCAACTTCTTCAAGTTTGGGTTCATGACCAATGCATTACATTAGAGTTAGAAAACTGCATGCTCACAGATCATGGTGTCACACATTCTCTTAGGACTAATCTTAGAGAAGAAGAAGTTGTATGTGTCCAAAGCTCTATGATGTAGAAGGATGCTGCCTCCAACAAAAGAGTCGGAGACCCATTGAGACTCCCTTCTTGTACGAAGTCTCAGCCATCTGTAGTAGCTCAATCCCACAAGGAAGAGAAACAGTACATGAAAACTGATGTATCAAATAGACAATGGGATTTCAAAAAGGCAGTAGTGCCGGGCAGGAAGCAAATTTGGGTACGAAAAGGAGAGCAACCACCAGTCTTGCCACAACAATTTCCATCTAGGCAAGCCAACCAGGCCAGAAGACAAATGAAGCAATAGGACAAGCTCAACCAAAAGGTAACCGACAAGTTTGGGTGCCCAAGAAATTAGCTGCAGCTCAAAAAGGACAATTACAAATATGGGTACCCAAGAAGCTCTTGCATACACAACCTATGCTATCCCACATGAGAAAAGTCTCAACAAAGAAGCCAAGGTGAAGCAAGGGTCAGAACCAAACACCCAGAACAAAAGCACACCAACTCATCTCTTCAACAAGAGTCAAAACACAAGCAAGAATGGTATGGGTATGGAAGCCAAAAGCAATAGTGGCCCTTGTAGAACCAAAGAACCAACCACGTGGGATACAGAATTCAAGAAACCATTTGAAGGTGAAAAAGCCCTAGGTGATCTCCACGCAGCCGAAGATGATTCTCAAATGGATCCCTATAAGGAGGAATGATCAATTGTCATCTCGAGGTCTAATGGACACCTCTAAGTATAGCTTACCTCAACGTCTACAAGAAACATTGACATCCTCGATGAGCGACAACCATGTGCTCCTTGCACAACCCTGTATTTTGCACCATTCAGGTCATTTCCATTCCAAAGTATGCATTAACATAGGGCCACATTACACGGCCGTGCATAGATATATTTCAGAGTCCTAGGCACAAGAGCACATTGAGATATGTCAAGTATTTTTATTGATTCTAACATATTTCTTATTGTTTTGTGACATTGCTCTATAAAAAAAAAAGAGAGAAGAAGAAGAAGAAGAGAGCTTGTTCCCAAGTTTGGCTCATGGAACATGAATCAGTCATGTGTAGCTGCAGGTGGAACTATTGATGATTGGACATTTATCAGTTTTGATAGAAGTGTGTCTCGGCTAGCAGATGATATTATTGTTGCCTTATCTGGTAGATGTCAAGCACTTGGCATGAACATGGCATCCACAACTATTGTTTCCCCTTACCATGGTAGGAGAGAAGAGCTTGAAGGTCCGCAACTTGGGTGATGCTTAACTACTGTATGTACGAGAGCATCCAAGGAGATATCTGCAAGGGGTAGTTTGGTACCCTGAAAATCCTTGTCCGTATACTGGGTGAGAAGACTCCTGCTTATGGTGAGGTAAAGAGAATATGTGAAACTAAGCTTGGTGTAGTTACCCAATGTTTTTTGTCAAGGAATATAAAGAAATTCAATTCTCAGTATTTGGCAAAAGTTGCTTTGAAAAGAGGAGACAAGAACAGTCACTCAAAAAATTTCATCAGTGGACCATCAACACGGACATTCATCAACAATGTTCCATGACAAATGCCGGGTGTACAACATGAAGAGATAAACATTGAGCGACCCTTCACCATGGTAAGTATCTTTACTTTGGCAACACCATAACCATGATAGATTAGGAAACCTCTTTGTCGGCATACCCTTGAGCACTTAGCTCAAGACCCCCAATTTTTGCACCATACTTCTTCCAATGCATTTTCCATGTAGACATGCATAGGGCTACATTACAAGGCCGTGCACAAGGCACATATTTTCCTCAACCCATGCGCGAACACACTTACCCATCATTCATTATGGGTTATGAGTACTTGGCATGACTATAATGAACATCATATTTGGAAGATCTAGAGATCATCAAGGGAGACTCACAATGACACAGTATGCTGGAATCCAAGGAAGAAGCACATACCAAGGGACTACAACTTGCAAAGGCTCACAGTGACAAATGAAGAACCAGACAACCAACCCTACCACATTTGGAAGATAGACAGCTCTGGTTCCTACCGAATGGACACTACCTCGCAAAGCACTACATGGACCATTACAACAAGGGTCTCTTAGGGACGACAAACTCGAGAGGGGGGGAGTGTTGAATCTCAAGGTCAAGGACAAGCGTGATAAGTGCATCAGAGAAGTGGACACACAAGAAGAAGGAGCACATAGGGAGCTCCAAGAAGTGTATGTCAAATTTTCAGAAGAAATCCCTATAAAATGGTGATTTTCATCACTAGAAACCATTGTAAATATCATTTCACCTTTTTTTAGCTCCATTTTGTGCAAGCAGAGGAGTCCTCAAGCTTGAGAGCATTAGAAGTATCATCCTACCAATTTTCATAATTTTTAGACTCAGTTTGAGCCTTCAAATAAGCCCTAGAACCTAATTATAACTAGGCCAAACACTAGGTCTGGACAGGGCCAAAACTAGTCCAAAAACTATAAGAAGAGCTAGAGAGCTCATTTTGGAGGTTAGCTTGTTAGAGAATAGAGCTTTTTTAAGATAACTCTTTTGTAATCAAATTCCTTCCATTGTTCCTCTCTTTGCTCTTACCTTGTGTACGTGTGTGTATATGTGTGTGCATGCTTGTGTGCTTTCACTCACACACTTGTGCTTTCACTCGCTCGTGGTCTTCATACCAGTCCTCACGTCTCCGTGGATTGACAAGTAAAGGAGGTGGTGCTTATGCTTGAGGTACACAAGCCGATCTTGGCTAATGCTAAAACTAACAATAATTTTCTCTTGCTCCATGGCAAAAACAAACATCTAACAATGTGAAACAACTACCATCAGTAGTAGTCAGAATGATCTTAACAACTCCCATTACATGATAAGAGGATTTGTTAGCACATGTGACAATATTCCATGTAGGGGCAAGCTCAAGTGAAATGAAGAAATTGCATTGTGAGGTAATATGTTTGGTTGCCCCATTGTCAAACTAATAAAAATCTGAGTCTATTATAGACATGCACTATCCATAAGAAGATGGGCCATAACTGCAAATAGTAGTAAACACCCGTTGTTCATTTTGCACAAGATTAGCAAACTCCTGCAAAAAAAATTTTGCTTTTCTGTTTTCTTCTCTTCTTTGTCATCCTTCTTTGATTGTGCATAGTTAGCAGATTTCTCCTTACTAGTAGATGAGCCCCATTTACCTTTGCCCTTCTTACTAGCTAAGAAATCTTGATTTGCTATATGCATAATGGACCTATTCTGCTTGGACTAATCTTCTTGCAAAAAAATAGAGACTAACTCCTCAAATGTTAAGGCATTTGGATTGCCTTTCGTCATCAACCAAAGAGTAGAAGCAAAACTCTAGTATGAATCTGGAAGATCATTATGAACAATTTGCACAAGTGAACTATCTCGTAAGACTTTATGATTACAGAAATCAACTGCTTCTTCCAATCTTTGATCTTTGTCAAAAAATTATCCAAAGAATCTCCTTTATTCATATGCTCATTCTCCAACCATTTTCGGAGGTAAGCAACACGAGCCTCATTTCTTGCCTGGTACAAAGTGGCAAGTTTATCCTAAGCATCTCTGCTCTTTTGCAAGAGTGAATGTGAGGGATAATGGCATGTTTGGTAGACAAAGCTATCAATGCATGTGCCTGAGCAACTCCGCCATCCCAACTAAGTTGCTTCATAGTAGGTGTAGCAGGAATGAGAGCACGAGCAAGTAGGTTGTTTTTCAACACCCTACAGAATATTCCACAATCCTTTAGAAACCAATAATGGTGCATCATATATGCCCATAATGGGTAATTAGTACCATCCAGTCCATCCTCAATAGCCAACATATAGAATACACCATTGCTTTCAACCATGGCCATTGACTAAAATACCTTCATACAGAAAAATGATTGTATCTCAAAAAGTTGAGCAGAATTATACCTATCGATCTCTCTTAGAACTATAGTAGACTTTGAGATGCCTGTACTGGTGGACCAAAACATGTATATATGTTTGGCACAAAAGGATGAAATTTCATTCACAAGCACTACAATTGTGTGTTCAGAGTTTGAAACAACATTAGATCGTGATTTTGATACCACACAATGAAGCTGTTTTGAACTCCTAATCACCCTAAGTATGCTCACCAATTTTCGTGTGATTCTGAGATTGTGACAAGAGGGGTTTTGACGACTCCCTAGGTGAAGCGACGATGTGCTCTACTACCGATTGTTGAAGTTAGATTTCTATGAAAACATGACAAAAACACAAGGAAGAAGAAGAAGCTTGGAACAAAACACACAATATTGAATGTATTACCAAGTGAATGTCCAAAGATAAGTGACTTATTAGGGTTATAGGCATATATACAAGCTGGGGGAAGAAAACCTCCTAAAGAGGGAAAAAGTGCCCCGACGGTCCTAGTGTGTTCACACACAAATTTTTTAAGTTTTCATAATATAACTTCCTAAACTTTATTGATATCAACCAAGGGGTTTCCCTACTTTTATTCAACATATCAGTCATACCTAGCAGTGCTACCGTAATGGCTTACTATTCACGATTAATGTTTTTGTTGAGTCTGTATCGCCAAACTTTTGAAGAAGCATTTTTCATAAGAATTTTTGAAGTGGACTCCAAGATTTTCTTAAAGATTTCTTCAAATCTTAATGCCCAACTAGTAGCATATGAATTACATTTTTTATGCGGGCAATTGGAAAGTTCCCAATGATGGTTCAAATGCTAGATGAGAATACTTTGAATGTCAACCCAGAGAAGACACATCTATGTTTATCTAAGGTTGAATACTTAGGATGTATAATTTCCACAGATGGAATTAGAATGGACCCATGGAAAGTTTCTGTGATCTTCAATTGGTAGATTCCTTAGAATGAGTGCCAGTTGCGATCATTCTTAGGATTATCAGGCTTCTATAGGAAATTCATTGCCAACTTTTCACACATAATTGTGTTACAGAATAATCAAAAGTTTGTGTGGACTAATGCACAAGAACAAGATGCTAGTGGCATCGTAGTGGGTGTAGTTTTAATTCAAGATGGTAGACCAATATCTTTTGAAAGTAAGAAACTTTCTCCAACCCAAAGAAACTAGCATGTCCATGAATAGGAACTATATGCGATAGTTCATGCTTTGAAGATTTGGAGACACTATTTGTAAGGTGCAACTTTTAAAGTATACATAGATCATCACACATTGAAGTATTTTTGTTCCCATCTTGATCTTCTCGGGAGAGAGACTAGATGGCCTAAGTTGATGCAAGAATTTCACATGGAAATTCTATATAGAAAAGGAAAAATGAATACAATTGCATATGCATTATCTCGCATTTTGCATCAGATTAGCTTCACAGTTCTTCATAGTGATTTAATCCAAGAGATCAAAGGTTCATAGATTGAAGATGATTATTGCCAATCTATAATTAAAAAGCTGTCAGAAAGTAATGAGGATAAGGCACTTTCTAATTTTCAAGTGGAGCAAGGTTTGCTCAAAAGAAAAGGAAAGATTTTTGTGCCTAATTCCCAAGAAGGGAAGTTTAGAAAAGAGGTTATTTTTTAGAACCACGATGTACCTTGTGTAGGACATCTTGGTATTGAGAAAACTTTTCAGTTGATTAAATGCACCTTTTGGTTGCCAATTATGGGCAGAGATGTAAATAATTATGTAAGACAATGTTTTGAATGTCAAGTGAATAAAACAGAAAGGATTCGTGCTCCAAGTCTGCTACAACCATTGAAAATACCACATTATTGTTGGGAATTACTATTCCGTGGACTTCATAATGGGTTTGCCTAGGACACCACAGCAAAAGAATGCTATTCTTGTGGTGGTTGATTGTTTGAGCAAAATGGCACACTTTATCCCTACAAAGGAATCAGTGGAGGCTCCACAAGTTGTAGAGCTATTTATTCAAAATATTTTTAGACTTCATGTTCTACCTAAATCAATAGTTTCAGATAGGGATCCAAGATTTACAAGAAATTTTTGGAAACACGTGTTCAATAAGCTTCAGGTTCAACTCAAGATGAGTAATGGAGAGCATCCACAAACACACGTTCAGACCGAAAGAGTTAATCAGATATTGGAAGATATGCTACGGGCTTATGCTTCAGAAAAGCAAATAGATTGGGATAGTTTCCTCCCATTAGTTGAGTTTGTGTATAATAGTTTGAAACACAAGACTACTAAGCTAACACCTTTTGAGGTGATTTATGGATTTATTCCCCATTGTAGATCGACATCATACATCTTGAATGTTTCAGGAGGGCCATCATGTGTTTTTACAGGTTCCATTTTGTTCGTCATTGACAGTGGGTCAGAAACCCAATTTATCCCCTAGATTTTGTGGACCTTAATGGACAATAATCAAGAAGATTAGTGATGTCACATATAAATTGCAATTGCCAGATGATTGCAAATTTCACCCAATTTTTCATGTTAGCAAGTTGAGACCATACACTTCTCAAGATGAGAATTGTGTAGATGGTTTAGTTGTTTTAGAAAATAGAGCATCTCAACCAGATGTTCAATTTCAAGTTCTTGATAAGAGGGAGCAAAAGTTATGGAATCGCTCCATACCAGAGTATTTAGTTGCATGGACTAGAAGTCCACTCACAGATGCAACTTGGGAATCAGAAGCTCAGATTCGCAAACATGTTCCTTGATCACTAAGGAGAATGATCTCTAGAAGGGGGAGAGAGTGTTAGACTTATTTAGACCTTCACGGTCTACCATTGGTCTTGCATTCAGTCGAGGACCCTAGCAAGGTCAAGGATCAAAGCTCGGGGGAGCCAAGGCTCTAGCACAAGTCTTCGAGGTTATTCCATCTCCTCAGAGTGGCCATATGAGGAGTGTTTGGGCCTTAGAGAAGATGCTAGATGTGCCAAGGGCAAGGGCTATTTAAGGTTGGGAGGAGAGTGGTAGGTAGCTAATTGGTATCTTTCATATATGCATCTTTTACTCCCATTACAAGGAATAAGCATGCCAAGAATATGTTTGGCATCCCCCAAATCCTTCATATCAAATGTCTAAGTCAACTTCTTTTTGAGAATTGACAAGTCATAAAAGGACTTCCCAACAAACACTGAAGCATACATAGTGTATATGTGCTCAATATATGCAATAAAATGGCACTCAAAGGTTGAATTCATAGCCCAAAGCACACTTTCCGTATCGTTCTCGAACTTGAATAAAGAGAACTATGTGTGAAAGTACTCTAAAGTGGCTCCAAAAATCACCCCAAAAATGCTTCATAGAAGTACCCCAAAACAAAGAATGAATCTTTGAGGGCCCAGAACATGCTCATGGTAATTTGAACCTTAGTTCCTCAAGCACTATAAGAGTTTAGATTAGTGGCAAGAGCTTTGTTGGTTAAGTGAGCTATGGGGGGAACAAACTAGGATGGGTGACGTCTCGAGAAGTGCTGAGAACCTCCACCTTCTTTGATCATTGAGGTCCTCCCTCATGCATAGCCAATGATGCCAACGGTGACTTCAATGACTCGGATGACAAGGTATGCCAACCCAAAAGTTATACTCTTCCAAAATAGGGCATCCTTGTCACCTATTTTTGGCACTTGCCAGTAAGAGGTAAAAGGGTCTTGTAGGAGAAGATGTCAAAAGCTCACAGTGGAGGGCCTAAAAGTGGTTGGTGACCAATGTGAAAAATAGCTCATCTCTACCAGAAGTCATGATGTTTTGAAGTGCACAATAGTTAATGGCTGGAATCGGAAAGGCCACCTTACATGGCCTTTGGAGTCTATATAAGCAATAGCTGAAGCACTCATTTGGGTCTATCATCTATTACATTCTAGTCGTAATTCCCGCTCTTTGTTGTTTGTATCTGTAGCTCAGCGATGAGTAGCACCTCCTTTAATGTCAATCCGGGGAGACATGAGGATGGTATGAAGACCTCGAGCAAGTGGAAGCACAAGTGCGTGAGTGAGAAGCACACCAACATGCACACACATACACACACACGCGCACACACAGTAAGACAAAGAGTGAGGAATCAATGGAGTTCTTAGATTACTTTTTAGAGCTCTTACCAGTTCGTTTCAATTACAATCCAACCCAAAAATGAGCTCTCTAGCTCTTTTTATAGTTTTTGACTAGTTTTGGCCCTGTCCAGACCTAGTGTCCGGCCTAGTTAAAAATTAGGTTCTAGGGCTTATTTGGGGGCTCAAACGAGATCTAAAAAATACGAAAATTGGTACGCAACTACTTCTAAGGCTCCTCAAGCTCAAGGACTCCTTGGCTTGCACAAAATGGAGCTACAGAAATGTGAAATGATATTTACAATGATCGTTAGTGATAAAAATCACTGTTGTTGTAGGGGTTTCTTCTAGTGATCTGCCATACATATCTTCGAGCTCCCTACTTGCTCTTCCTCCTTGCATGTCCAACTCTTTGATCTGCCTTAGTGTCTTGAAAAATTATTGGCCTACTTGCCAGATCTTCTTTGACTGCCCTGTTTGCTTGTGCTGTCCCTGCGCTCTGACTCCCTTCTTTGACTTTCACGTCTTGTAAGTCCTGGTGTACCAAGACTACTGCCAACACCCCCCCCACTCTCGCGTCTGTCGCCCCTGACAGACCCTTGTCTAGCTGCTTTTTGTACGTAATATTGGACAACATCCGCGGCGAGGTGGTGTTCTTCTAACCTGAGTCCCCTTGCTAGATCTGTCAGCAGTGCATCCCAATTGACTGGCCCTGGGACATCTGGATGTGGCACCCGTAATTGTTCTGAGTGAATGGTTCGCTCCACAGCAAATAAATGGAGGAGATGTGAGGGTCTGGGTACAAATATTTCTGAGTGGTATTCCCAGAACCCTGTTATGAACATCTCTTCGAATGTTTGTTTAAAGCAGGCTGGGAGGTATTTTATTCTGGCGTGCCAAGCATATATCACCTCTATGGAAGGAGTAGTACTCATGTCATAAACTAAATCCTGGTTCCCTGTAAGGAATCCGACACCTGAGAAGTGTGGGTCCTTGATATTCTTGAATGTCCTGAATGTAATAAGCATTAATTCAAAAATTTTCATGCACATCTGGGCCATCACATCAGGTGTATTCCTTAATCGGATGCTCCAGTGCCGTATGGTGGAAATCATGTAATTGACGGTGGGAGGTCCTTGAGGTGGTGCTAGATAGACGTAGTTTAACCATTTGGCACAGCCTTTGATATTCTTGACTGCAAGGGTAAACTCTGGCCATGTGCGTCTGCGAAATACAGGAACATAACAAGGGTTATATTTAATAAAAAGAGGCATATTCGTCCAGGTGCGAACCATCTCTGGGTAGGTTTCGAGGAGTCGGATCCTCCAGGTGGGTTGATGAATGGATCCTTTTTGAGCGCTCTCTGGGATGTCATCTGGCCCAAATTGTGTAGCAAACGTTGGAGGTTTGCCACATCTTTGTTGGATTTCTGCATTGTAGTCCGCCAGGAGTATACAATATGGCACGTATTGGTCATCATTGGTTCCGATCCATCTATGGTGGGACATGTTGCGGAAGTATTCTGATTTAATAATAGTGTCCTCTATCTTTGCCATAGATTGGATTTGAACTGCCACTCGATCTGCATGAGTTGATGCTGTTTTCTCTAGTGTTTGGAGCCACTCAGGTACTTCAATTTCTAACGTATCCATTCCTTCTGCAGTTTGCTCACCACCTGGCATTGGCATAGGAACGTATGGTTCCTCGTACGTCTCATCTACCTCGATGGGTACCAAATCCTCGGGTTCTGGTTCGACAACGGGAGAGGGCTGCCTTTCGTATGTGAGTAATCTTGCTTGTAATTCGGCCACCTGCTCTTTCAATGTCTTGACTTCCTCCGAAGTCGTGGTCGTTTCTGTGACTCTGGGTGCTGTTTGTTGCTCTTGGAGTTGATTGCGCAGCGCATCACGTTCCCTTTCCAAGTCATCATGAGCTTCTAATAGATCTGCATAGCTGTCCAAGATGGTCTTCATTGTCTCTGAGGGCACAGCTTTAAACTGCTCTGGATCAATTTCGTGTGGAGAGCCTTCCATTGCTGCTTCTAGATTTGCTTCATTTTGTTGCTGTAGCCTCTTGTTCTCTTCAAGGGCGGCCGCCATGTGTTTCCTGAGAAGTGCCAGGTTACGCCGGACTTTGAGATTATCGGCTTGGTATACTTTGAGCAAAGCTTCTAATTGTTTGACACCTGATTCTGTCGATGGTTGGGGTGCCTCCAATAATGTTTGGTGAGCCTGCTCAAGCGTTGTGTAGCGTTGATTCAATTCTGCATTTTCTGTTTGTAGAATGTGAAATTGTCTTTGTAAGTTCTGATGGTGCGTTGCCAGTTGTTGATACCGGTCGTTCAGAGCTCTGTACTCATTCTGGAGCTGGTATACACATTGATTTAATGCTAAAAATATGTCATTTACATTAAATGATGCTGGGAGGGGTGAAGATGCAGGGGGAATGGGGGCGGGAATGGGAGATGTGAATGATGTGGATGCAAGTGGAGAGGTAGGTGGAGGGGGTATGGGTGATGAAGGTGGCATGGGGGGAGGAAGCGGTGCTGTGGCAGGTGATGTTTCCATCGTGTCAATTGTTTGAGTGACGGTGTAGATGGGGATCGTGGGTGGAGTGGATGTGACATCGGTGAACAGGGTGGTGAAGGTGGGCATGGTGACTCCCCCGAATTGGATTCCCGGAGAGAGTGGGATGCCCATGACAATGGTAGTGGTGGTGGACGTGGTAGTGCTAGTGTCCTGTGGTGGAGCGAATTGTGTAGTGCGGGGTGGGGATGGTGGTGACAACGGTGCTTCCTGATATTCTTCTGCTTGCGCAGCCTCGCCTGGTGCTGATACATTGATGTGAATTTGCTTCCCGGACCTCCTGGGACGAACGGGAACCCTTTTCTCAAACCTATGAATGTAGGCCATTGCCTCATGAATGGCCTCATCCAATCCTACGGCGTCGGCATGAAGGTTCATGGACTCGATGAACAACTCATCCACACCTTCCTCAGCTAGCAAGTCGTTCATGAGTCTCTTGCCCGATTCTAGTGACATCTTATGCTGTTCCTGAACCAGTTGCATGGTTCGATATAGTCTCTTGATTTGTGCCGAATACGCTGGGGCACTTGCTAACTCGGAGAGTTCTTCATATTCTTGATGTTGTTCTTCGTCTCCTCCTGCCTCTCGTTCATCTACATCGACTTCTACAACTTGTGGTTGTGTGGGGACCGATGTTGTTGTTTGGGGTTGTGGTTCCTGAGCTCGCTCTGCTTCAGCTTCGAGATTAGAGTCATAGATCAACCTGGCAATTTCTTCATCGGTGAGGTCCTCAAGAGTAAATCCCTGTGGAAATTCCAAATCTGATGGAATGGGTGGAAACACCAGATTAGGCCCCTCTGTGCTTGGTCTTGGTAGCCGGATCGTGAATGGCCTAACTCGTCGTGTTTGGGGAGGGGTGATTTCTGGTGTAGTGGTAGCTCCCCTTGGTTGAGCACAGGGTAATTGGACTCCCCCCCTCATCTTCTTTGATGGGGGACCTGCTGCTGATAGTCTTCTCTGGAATTCTTGGACTCGGGACCATACGAGTGCCCGCTGAACAGGCACGTCATAAGCCAAGCATCTATAAATTATTCTGGTCAGAGCACAACACCCGTGGAGTACATTCTTCTGTTTCTTGTTCCACCTTTGATGGGCTAGGTGGATCTGATCTATGATCCAGTGTGGCACATTGATGGGCAGGCTTTCTGTCTCTGCTAGATACAAGCTGAACCATATTTTCTTCGGAGGCATTGTGAATCGTTCTTGGGCGGGAAAAGCAAAATGTTGCATAAGGGTTCGCAGGTGAAGCGCGATGGTAGGTGTCATCGCTACCATGTCCTTCAACTTATTAAGATCTTTGTGCTTCATTCGACCTGGAACCATGGTTTCCTTTTCTGTTGGGATGTGCATGCCATACATACTCAACGCTTCTCTCACCAAATTGAGGGTCAACTTGAATCTTTTAAGCTCATGACCAGGCAGCAGTGATGGCAACACAAAGGTGCTGTCGCCTCCCTTGGCCCTGCTTGGCGTGATGGTACTGATCAGATATGAACATCGTAAGAAATCCGGCTTTGGTAAGTGGGTCCTGAAATAGCTTTCTACACCCGCTTTGATCCAAACTGATCTCATGACTTCGGCATTTTGATAGCTTTCAAACTCGCGTGTGAAAAAGTGGTATCGACCCCATTTGCCATTAAATTCCAATTCGGCTTCCCAGAAATAAGTTCCATCGCCCAGTGGTCCAGCGACATCACTGAACCAATGCGCATGCTTACCTACTTGAGAAGTGTGCCCTTGAGGAGGATCCTGAATGGGGAGCACATGCACGGATTGAAGTTCTTGCGGCCTTGCGGTGAGACGTGGCTCAAGGAGAAGTGTTTCTATGTCCACAATCTGGGCGCCAGATCCGGCTTGAGAACTGGAACCTGCTTCTGCCATGGCCCTGGTTGCAGGTTGGCTCTGTGAGAATATAGAACCAAGTGTTAACATCGTAGTGGACAGAATAAATCCGTTGTTGTCCCCGTTACAACATTAACATGAGGTAGATGGTGAGTTAGTGGTTAGTAAGTGCACGAAGACAGTGTGTGTCGTTAGTGCTTGTGTTGTCCTAGGAGACGACTGCAGTTAGTAAGTGGGTATGAATTTACAAATAGGGTTGGGGGGTTTATTACAGGCCCCAGGCTGCCACATGCAGTGAATGGGCTTTGCTTTCGGTTTCGGAGAGGCTCTAGAGAGCTTACTTGGTGTCACGGTTTGAAACTGAGGCCTTTTAGGGACCCATTTACAAGTGATTACATGCGTGTTCTTGGGTCTTGGTGTGTTCCCGAGTGTTGCGAACAATTGAATACTGACTGTACGCGTAGATGGGTTATGCTGTATAGGTTGGGGCCTCGGCATAGCTACTTGTGCCCTCCAGCAAGCCTTAGGCACCCAAATTTGTCTTGATTGTGGGCTAGCCTTCATCGACTTCTTGGGCACCCAAATAGATTTCACGTTAGCAGAAGAGTTTCCGAAGGACTTCTTATTAGTGACGTGTTGTCGGTTACTAATAAGAGGCTTTGACCGTGTGGTTGGCTTGAGTACAGCCGGGTGTTCGCCTCTCCGCACCCACACTTGGTTTACTTGCTGAGATATTTTGTTGCGCAGGTACTTTTGATTTCCAGCATGGGTAACACTCTGCTTCTTCTGCCTTTGATCCTCCTTTGGTTGCTGCCTCCTTCTGGCCTTTGGAAAAGAAGGGAGTTCCGGTTCATCCCTGACTCCTTTTCTGAGAGTATCATTCCTCTGCAACACATAGTTTTGGACAAGAACAGCATGGTCATCTTCATGTGTACCCCTGGAAGGACCAGGAGTCTGTGCCTTTCCTAATTCTTTGAGTGCTCCATTAGCTAATTCTATTGTAATTTGACTATGATTGACCCCTACCTGAAGAACTCCCCTTCTTAGGTTTAAGTTGACTGCTTGGTCATAGATCCAGTCTTGACCCAAGACAAGGGATTCAGTGAGATCCTCGTCTTGACACACTAGTACTTTAACTGTCATTGTCTTATCATGAATGTAGAGGGGAAGTTCCACATTGCCCATGCAAGGGGTTTCCACACCTCCCAATCCTATGAGATATGCTTCCACAGGATTGATAGTTAACTGCAACTCTTGACAGTAAGACAATTTAATAGCACTAGTGGCTGCACCTGAGTCAATCAAGGCTCTTACGGTCCTTGCACTCTTTCCTTGTCCTATAACTAGGGTTATGAAAGGTCGTCGATCAATTATCCTATGCGAGCTTGTTCCTGCGACTTCACTCATGGCCATCGGATATCCTTGATCTGCATAGTCATTCGTTCTAGGCTGATCTCTACCCTGCCTTCGTAACTTCATCCTTCTGATGCGTTCTAAAGCTTCTGCTTGAGCTTCTTCTCGAACTCGCTTTTCTTCCTCTTTGCGTTTCTTAGCAGTGTTGAGTCGGCTGAGCATTTCCTCCGTGAGGGGTTTCTGATATAACTTGACTCTGCATCCGCTAATATAGTTAGGGAGAACATCACCTTCTAATGTGGCTAATTGCACAGCTCCACTTGTGGAGATCCTATTGATAATCATAGGTCCGTAGCCTCTCTTCTCTAGCTTCCTTGCGTGTTGTTTCAGTGTATAGACTAAAACTAGATCTCCTGCTTTCAAGCCTTTATCCTTCACATGGGCATCAAAGTATGCCTTCTGCCTCTTCTTAGCTGCATATATTCCTGCAGCGGCTCTCAGTCTTGTTTCCCCTAATCGTTCAAGGTCAAAGATCCTAGAGGAGAGCTCATGACCTGTCCACTCGTGCTCTTGTGCTACTCTCAATGTAGGAATCAAGAAGTCCAGGGGTAGCACAGCGTTTTGGCCAAATACCATTTGAAAGGGGGTGGCTTGGAGTACCGTTTTGTAGGCAACTCGGTATGCCCAAACAGCATGGTGTAGCTGTTTGTCCCAATCAGAACGTTTAGTGTTCACTAGTTTTGTCAGTACATTGCATAAGATTTTATTAGTGCTCTCAGCTTGTCCATTAGCTTGAGGGTGATAAGGGGCTGACTTCTTGTGTATTACCAAGAATTCTTGGAGTAGATTTTCAATCACTTCATTCAAGAAATGAGTGCCTCTATCACTTACAAGCTCTATAGGTAGCCCGTATCTTGTGAATACATTCTCAAACAAGAATTTGGCAGTTGTTTGAGCATCGTTCTTTGTCGTCGCCTTTACCTCTACCCACTTAGTTAGATAGTCTGTCGCAACAATGATGTATTCTGCATGAGAACTCTTAGCTGGGGGATTAATAGGGCCTACGAAGTCTATTCCCCACTTAGAGAACGCACGTCCACCCATCATAGGTTTCAGTGGCATCTCATCTTTGCGTATAGGATACTGAGTCCTCTGACAGACATCACACCGTTTCACATAGGTATGTGCATCCATGTGAAGGGTAGGCCACCAAAAGCCCGCAAATAGAATTGCCTTGATCACCCGATCCGGTCCAAAATGTCCTCCTGCTACACCTTGGTGAGCAGTGTCCAATATCTTGAGATATTCACTTTCATGGACACATAGCCTTAGGTAACCATCTTTCCCACGCTTATATAGATTATCACCAATGAGTGAGTAATCCTGGGCTTCTTGTTCTAAACTCCTTTTCCTAGCAAGCGTCATGTCTTGAGGGAATGTGTTTGTCCTTAGGAAGGATACTAGAGGTTCACTCCAGTCTGGCACAATGGATACTTGATAAAGAGTGGCATGTTCCACAGGTGGTTTAGAGCAACAGATTGGGCATTCCTTGCACAACTTTTGGACATCAGCTTCCATAGTTGGCCAATATACTCCGAGTCTTTTTAGGGTCTGTAAAGTTCGTTGCTTTGAATGGTGTTGCTCTAGTGCACCTACATGTGCTAATTGCAACCATTTAGCGTACTCATCCTCTTCTACGCAACAAGCCAAGATCCCTTGATCTGTGTGCTTGTACATGCTTCCTGCCATGATGTGGTACTTTTGGGCTTTCACAACCTCTCTATTCCGTGTGTTTACTACTGGATGGTTAGGCCCGTATGTCAATACTGGTACCAATGGCTTAGCCCACTGTGGCACCACTTCCAAATTGAACAAGTAAGCGTCAGGAAGATCATCTGATACTCCCTGTGGGGCTTCTCCGGAGGTGAGCCTAGAGAGATGATCCGCTCTCAAATGAGTCCTACCTTTCCTCACTACCACCTCGAAATCATATTCCATTAGTAAGAGAAACCATCTTACTAATCTTCCTGTATTGCATGGCTTGTTCACGAGATATAACAATGCTTGGTGATCAGTAAAAAATTTAAATTTATTTGCCAGCAAATAGTGTCTAAATTTCTTGACTGCATATACCATGCCTAAACCTTCTCTCTCTGTAGTGGTATAATTCCGTTCAGCTGCATTCAATTGTCTACTGGCATAGGCAATTGGAAGATCCATATTACCTTCACCAGTAGGTTGTGCAAGCACACATCCAATGGCATAATTGGATGCATCCACATGAACATGGAAAGGCCTATTCCAATCTGGAGTGGTCAAGATTGGTGCTGAACATAATCTTCGTTTAAGCTCCTGGAAGGAATTCTCACATTCATCAGTCCACTCAAAGTTAGTCAGAAGTCCGTACAGAGGCTTTGCTATGATGGCATACATGTGTATAAATCGTCGGTAATAACCACAGTGCCCCATGAAGGCTTGTACTTCCTTGACATTCCTTGGCCTAGGTAGCTCTGCTATGGCTCTCACTTTCTCTTCATCAGTAGATATGCCATTCTTTGACACTATGTGCCCTAGGATCTTGCCTTGCCTGACCATAAAAACACACTTTTCTGGGTTCAGGCAGACCTGATATTCTCGACATTTGTCAAAGATTTGTCTGAGTTCAGGAATATGGGTTTGTCTAATGTTGGAATGAGCACAAAGATCATCAACATAGACTTCTAAATTCTTCCTCAAGAACTCCTTAAACACATGGCACATCAGCCTTTGGAAAGTAGCTGGTGCATTGGTAAGTCCAAATGGCATTACACGAAAGGCAAATATACCCCACTCTGTGGCAAAGGCTGTCTTATGCTGATCCTCTGGAGCTATGGCTACTTGATTGTAGCCTGAAAATCCATCAAGGAAACTGTACACTTCCTTGCCTGCGACCCTTTCTAAGAGATGTTCTGTGATGGGAAGTGGATAGTTATCTCGAATCGTGGCTGCATTAACCTTTTTCAAGTTAATGCACACACGCAGTTTGCCATTCTTCTTGGGCACCACTACAATGGGAGATAACCACTCAGTGTGCTCAATTTCATAGATAAATCCAGCTTCAACCAGTCTATCTATCTCTTCTTTAATCTTAGCAGCGTAATTATCGTTATATGTGTAGGGCTTTTGCTTAGAGGGTTTAGCATCTGAGGTCATGGGGATGGTGTGTGAGCATATGTCAGGGTCAACTCCTTTCAAATCCTTGTAGCTCCAAGCAAATACATCTCTGTATTCCCTTAGCAAGGCTATTAACGCGTACTCTTCTTCCTCTGTTAGGTCATGGCCTATGTATGTGCATCTCTCCTCTCCTTCTTCTAGGGCCACTACTATTTTCTTGGTGGTTTCTTTGTTATCATAGGCCTCTCCCGCTTGAGCCTCTCGTTTAGGCATCCTTATCATGACTCTCCTGTCATCTATCTCATATTTCTTAAAATTATCTGGGACCTCAAACAAAGATTCCTCCTCTTCTGGTGAGACTTCTCTCTTCTTCCGTTTCTTTCCATTTTCCTTTGGGGTCACCTGTGTGGCTAATCTTACATCATTTGTAAGCTCTCCATGCCTCTGAGGTTGAAATTCTACTTCATGGAAGTATTCTTCATCGGATGCAAAGGGTGGGTCCATGATGATTGACTCTAGGTCGGAGTCACTTGCATCCTTAAAGACATCAGGGCTAGGTTCGCATTCTTCTAGAACGGCCTCTCCCATGATTGGCTCTATGGAGAAGACTGAAATATCATAGCCATCCTCATCACAGTGAGGTGTCCATTGTTCTTCATTGATGGCTACGTCCATTGTTGCTAAGATTTCTGCCCAGCCATGGGGTTCAAATTCTTCGTCAGGAAATACTACAGGTGCATAGGCTGGGTCTTGAATGGGTCTATGTGTTTCGTTTGCACCTATATCTCTGGCCTTCTCTCTCTTCTCTTCTTCTACTGCTACCTTGCACCTCCATAAGTGAGTGTCTTCATGCATCCATGAGGATCCAGACCCTATGGAATGCACCGATTCTGTATCATCTTTGGCTCTATGGATGGGATTCCATTGGATAGGAGGGACATCTCTATGAGAATAATCCTTGAGATTGACTTTGGTCGTAACACCTAAATGCTGCAAATACAAGGAGTTGGTTCCCCAATCCTGTACCACTTGCAACTGTCGCATAAATGGTCTTCCCAAAATCATCTCATAGGCATGATTTTTGCTGAAGTCGCATATGGCAAATGTATGCTCAAACTCGACACCACAAGTGGTGAGAGTTATTCCTTCTAGCAATCCTAGGGGTCTCTCTATGTGACCATCAGCCATTTGCAATTTCATTCTCGTTGGCCTGAGTGCCGGCTTGCCCCAACGCTTCCATAGGGAAGTGGTGGCAATTGCAACTCCTGCCCCAGAGTCCAAAATGGCCTTGGTGGTGTACTCCTGGTAGGTGATGGGAAGATAGGTGTTCCCTTCTTCACCTTCACACATATCTCCTATCTTATCCAAGGGAATTTCTGGCACCGTCCTATGGGATCCTACTTGGGAACGAGGTTTTGTTAACTCCGGCACTTGTTTGGCTACATGTTTCCATAATTCAGGTCTAACCTTGAGTAGCTCTTCTAACTTGAGGTTACACTGCACGTTAGTGTTCTTCACTACCTCTGTGTTCCTAGGTATGACTGAATCTTCGTTTCTTACCAAGACTGTAGGTGCTCTCATACAGGTGGACTTAGCTTCCCATGGTCCTGTGAAATGGGGTAACTCTTGTATGGAATTAGATTCAAAGTCCAATCTCTCGTGAGACTGAGTACTTTCATGTTCCCCATAGATAGATGGGATGTCTTGTGGGAATTGGTCGTTTGCATCATCCACAAGTTCAAAAGGAGGGGCGACCTCACTTTCGTTATCCCATTTGTCTTCTTGAATCTCTCGTAGGAAGTCTGGTGCAAATCGATTCATAGAAGAAGAAGTGTCCGGCTCCGTAGAATTAGGCGCATAAGCAACCTGGGAAGGAGGGCTTATTCTATCGTTGGCTCTCTCCCGGTTCTCATAGATGGTTGGAGCGCAAGCTTCTTGGGGAGGGTTACTTATCCTATTACTTTTCCGAACAGGCTCATACGCTCCCTGAGAAGGAATGTAGGCAACCTGTGGAGGTACACAAGCTTTCGAGGGAGGCTCCTGTGCCTTTTGGGGGGCGGGGGGAAGATAAGCTTCTTGAGGAGGCACCTGGGCCTCCTGGAGAGGCTCGCTTATCCGTTCTCTTACCCTTTCCTTTCTTTGAGGGGCAAGTTCCTTTCCTGATCGTGCCATTAGCCTCTCTATTCTTTCTAAGGAGGGACAGTTGTCTGGTTTAGTGGAATTGGCCACATAAACTTCCGATGGGGGATAGTTCATATTTTTGCTTGCTTTATCTTTTTCTTGATTTTTTTCTTCCTTGGCAGATCTTGCAATTATGCCCTCTAACTTCTCTAGAAGTCCATCCAAGTGTAATTGCGTCTTGGCTGAGCCCGAGTAATTGAAAAGGCGACTGGCTTCAAACATAGTCTGAGCCAATGCGACCATTTTCGCGCAAAGCTTGGTTCTTTCTATCTCTAGGTCAGCTTTAGGATAGCACTTGTCATGATCTGTTACATTTGGCCCTTCTTGGATTCTGGCCTGGTATGCTTTAAGCATCATGTCTAGATCTTCAGGAGTGGGATCAGCTAATACTGATCCTGCTCTAGGGGGTGGTGGAATTGTATGAGGTGGGTTGGAAGGTGGCGGGTCGGATAGCGATGGAAATGGTGGTGGTGGGGTAGTGTGAGAGGGAGGTTGAGATGTGAGTTCAGTTATCTTGGCTTTGGTTTCTCTTATGCTTTCCTCAAGTTCACTCATCTTTTTAGCCCATTGTCTTTTCATTCTTTCCCGACTATCTCTCCAGGCTCTAGTTCTCTTCTTGGTTATGCTCTCCGTTTCACTGACTTCTGGGCTCTTTCCCCGATCTTGATCTACAGCTAGGTCTTGCTGCAATGCTTGAGCTCTCGTGACCACTTGCACTGGTGCAGTGGAAGTCACACTCCCGGTGGAGTCTACAACTAACCCAATAACGTTTATAGGAGTGATTTTTGGCATATTATTAGGATTCTTAGGGCAATCTCGTAAGAGATGCTCCTTTCCACACTCTTGACAATGGCCTTGGATCGTTACTGGTTGGGGTTGTGTAGGTGGAGGCAAGGGACAATCACGAATGAGATGATCTCCCTGACATCTATAGCATGGTCCTCTAGGGAATGGGGGTCTTACTTGCCTAGGTTGGGGTCTTGGATTGGGGTTTGCATACATGATATTTGTATAGTCTGATTCCCAACTAGGTTCGTTTGGCTCTTCACTATAGTAAGACTCACCATGTTCAGGAGACTGCATGTAGTAAGCCTGGGGACTATCAACATGTGTAGAATCAAAGCTATGGTCACTGGGATCACTCTCTGGAAGCAATGGTGTTACGGGGACTATAGCTCTATTCAGGTTTTCCTCTGCAGCTGCATACTTAACAGGGATTGCATTGGAGGGAGCTGGAGGTTGTTGGACTAACACAGGTTGGGGTCTCTGTTGGGCCTGATATGGTTGCTGATAGGTTTGTTGGGGTCTAGCATATTGTGGTGGTGGATTTTGGTTCTGGTATCGGCCCTGTTGGTAGGGCTGCGGATAGGGTTGCCTAACTGTCTGCTTGTTGTATGGGCAATCTTGTGCGGTGTGATTGGTGTATCTCCGTTCTATGGTGCAGTACTGGCTACTAGGGTTAACTTGGGGTTGAGCCATAACGGGACAGATGTTTGCCATATGGTCACCCCCGCATGTATAGCACCTTTTCACAGGGGCAAACCTTGGGATTTGTTTGCTAGTTACACCTAATTTCTGAGCTACCTTCTCAGCGAGTTCCTCAATTGATGTAGATTGCGTGGAAGAGTGGCTAGATGCACTATCTGAATCTTTGTAGATTTTGGAAAGCTCCAACTCTTCCCCTAGGTTATCTTCAATGTCAATGCACATGCGTACACATTCTTCTATGGTCCTAGGGTCCTTCAGATACACATAGGATCTCAATTTCGTACTCAGCAATCCATCAAGGAATAAGGCTACTTGTTTAGCAGATGTGGGTAGCTCCGAAATAGGGCACCTTTCAAGATATTGTCTAAATCTCCTTCCGGCCAATCTGACAGTCTCTTGGGGGGTCTGTTTGAAGCTGTGAATCAATGAGGATGTATTGTGTCTTATGCCACTCTTAGAGAACTCTACAATGAAAGCCTCTAGGAGTTGGTCTATGCTTCTGAACTGGCGCTCATCCAATGGCTGAAACCATGTAAGCGCCGTATTCCTAAGGGTTAGACCGAAGGCATTGTACTGTGTGAACAGATCTTCCACTTGTTCAGCTCTCAAGACTTGCTTGAACTCTGCCACATGATCATAGGGATCTCCGGTGCCGTCAAAGTAATTCTTCATGGACTTAACTAGCTGGGTGGGTCTCAAAGTTCTTGTGTGCTCTCTAGGCCTCGGCAGGGGGAATCCATCTACCTTTCCTTGGTTCCTGTGGGCTCTAAGCATCTCGGGTTCTACCCTATTCGTCTCCGTTCTCGTTCTTTCTCTGCCCACTGGGTTGGCAAAACTTACTTCTGGTCTATCTCTACTTCTGCCTCTTTGCGTACCATGAGCTTGAGATGTTCCAGCCCCAGGGTGACCATAGGATACATTTGGTCTTGGTTGGGGAAAAATAAATTCACCCTTCCAAGTGTAAGCATGCTTATCATTTTCTGTCACCACAAAGATCCTCTCAGAGGTGTGATCTAAGTAGGTCACTCTGCCTGGGCTATCAGGATCCTTAAACTCATAGATCATGATTGTTCCTATATCAGTTGGGTGATCCGGTTTATACCTCCAAAAGGCTTCGTCAGTTTCTCGGTTGAGAAGCAAATCTATGCACTTGTTATCTTGGGGAACCCACTCCGGTGTGATAATCCTAGTGAGAACAGATTTTCCTCGGGGTGTGCGAGGTTCTATTCCCATATTTCCTTGTTCCAAGTCGCCTAAGTCCGCTTCTGAGATTACATTTCCAAATTCATCTGTCCTATCTGGGTGATCGGTGACTACGTATATGGTCCCTTCTTTGTCCAGGTATGCACCGTTTTCAAACTTGACAGCTGGGTGCTCTAGTCCTATGGATTGGTCAGGGTTTTTAATCTGGACCACGGATCTTCCTAGGCCGTCCTCATAGATGCTAGCCCCTAATCGGTTGGTCCTAAGGTACTCTAGCTGCGTTTTGTAAGGGCCTTCTACCCTGTACAGGTAAGGCACACCTGAACTTCCCGTAGGTCTGTCCATGCCTTGAGACATCCCTGATTCACTGGTATCCGAGCTAGGGTAATGAGAGTGGTGACTCAACTGCTGGGCCCAAGACCTTGCAGTGTGATTGACACTAGCCTCTGAAGACCTAAGGCTTTGCCTCTCTCTTGCTAGGTGTCGTCCTGATCTAAGGTTCATATGCCTAACTGATTAACCCACTTTTTCCCAGGTACAACCACGTTTCTGAGTCCTTTTGTATTGGTCACTTGATTCTTTTTAAGTTGATTATCGTGTTTAGACTCTTGTCTGATATCACGTCATCCGGAATACTTGAGTTTAATTGCGCACTTTAGTTCGATCGTTTCACGTTAGGTTCTTTTCCTTGTAAGATTGTCGTTCGCACACACACAGGTTATCTCTTAACTTGCACTTGATTTTCTTAGATAGTCTTTGATTTAGCTTGTGCCTATCGTTGCCTGGAATTACTTCTAACACTACCCGCACTTAGCCTAAACTAAGAATTGACAGAGGGTGTTGCGGGTTTTCCAACCTTGAGTTCCTTTCTTTGAGTTGTTGCCCTGGTGTGCCCAGGACGCGTGTTCCCAAGCCTGCACTTACTCTTGCTTCGTGTACCCCTCGATGCTCTCAAAGGACCTGTAAAAGGCCCAAAATTAGCTCAAGACTTAATTTCAAAAGACAGAGCCAATCACTTTCATTCATGCAACACTTCACCAATTTACACTATGGCCTTTAGGATACAACTCTAGAGATCCCTGAATTTTTGTTCCCCCTAGGTATGATCACTTTCAAAATACCCTACCTAATAATCCTGATCTTAATTTAACTATAACCAGTCGATGTTTTGGTTGTACTCCCCACGAGCTTTCCAACAAAACAAGAATCACCGCAAACGGATTTCGTATGAGAAAGTTATGTCTGTTCAGGGTTTAGGGGGTTAAGACAGGATTCATCAACCTAACAGATAATCAGGAATTTCTCGAGTTGCTTGTGGCATGGCCTTGCGATGCAATACTACACCCTAGTGTTTGCCCCACACTTAGCCAATATTGATACCACTATTTTTTTCTTCAAAAAATTTGACCTAATTTGCCCTTCTAATGTGTTCGCAAAGTCTGTCGGTCGCGATTGACAGGTCAGTCGCGATCGACGTGTCGATCGCGATTGACAGGTCCGTCGTGGCTGTCAGTCGCGATTGATGTGTCGATCGCGATTGACAAGTCGGTCGTGAGGTCTGTCGGTCGTGGTCAAACCGTCGTTGACTCTGTCAGTCGCGATTGATGAGTCGATCGCGATTGACAGATCGGTCGCGAGGTCTATCCGTCGTGGTCAAACAGTCGTTGACTCTGTCAGTCGCGATTGACAGAGCCGTCGTGGGCTGTCAGTCGCGATGGACTGGTCGATCGCGATTGATGGCTCGATCGCGATTGACACGTGTCTCGCGTAGGCTCTGTCGGTCGTGGTCAATCCGTCGTTGATCGTGTCGATCGTTGACTGTGTCGGTCGTTGACCCTGTCAGTCGCGATTGATGTGTCGATCGCGATTGACAGGTCTGTCCGTCGTGGTCTGTCGATCGCGATTGATGTGTCGATCGCGATTGACAGAAATCTGTGGAATTTCAAAAAACTAAACACATTTTTGGGAAGCTCTAGGCTTGTAGGTCATGGATATGCACTTTGTTTAGCAATTAGATTAAATTTTCTGTCGGTCGCGATTGACAGAACCCGGCGACACACAGACAGTTACTTCGAATTCCGTACCTGCGCAGCGAGCTGGGGACGATGATGTGACCTGTACCTGCACTACAGCTCAAAAAACATGCAAAAGCCGCACACGCAATTTCGCTCTCTCGCTCTCTCTCACAAGTGAAATGAGGGAAATGAGGTGGAGATGGGGATATAGTCAAAAAACTGAAATTTTCGCGATGATGGAGATGGAGGTGGGAGATGGTGATGATGATGATGGAAATGAAGATGGTGAAGAAAGTAAAAGAAAATCGGTGAGAGTGAAGAAAATACCTACAACTCCAACGCGTCAACTCTACGTCTTACCATCACACGCTCGTCCTCAAAGCTCGATTCCCCGGCAACGGCGCCAAAATTTGGTGTAGCTCAGCGATGAGTAGCACCTCCTTTAATGTCAATCCGGGGAGACATGAGGATGGTATGAAGACCTCGAGCAAGTGGAAGCACAAGTGCGTGAGTGAGAAGCACACCAACATGCACACACATACACACACACGCGCACACACAGTAAGACAAAGAGTGAGGAATCAATGGAGTTCTTAGATTACTTTTTAGAGCTCTTACCAGTTCGTTTCAATTACAATCCAACCCAAAAATGAGCTCTCTAGCTCTTTTTATAGTTTTTGACTAGTTTTGGCCCTGTCCAGACCTAGTGTCCGGCCTAGTTAAAAATTAGGTTCTAGGGCTTATTTGGGGGCTCAAACGAGATCTAAAAAATACGAAAATTGGTACGCAACTACTTCTAAGGCTCCTCAAGCTCAAGGACTCCTTGGCTTGCACAAAATGGAGCTACAAAAATGTGAAATGATATTTACAATGATCGTTAGTGATAAAAATCACTGTTGTTGTAGGGGTTTCTTCTAGTGATCTGCCATACATATCTTCGAGCTCCCTACTTGCTCTTCCTCCTTGCATGTCCAACTCTTTGATCTGCCTTAGTGTCTTGAAAAATTATTGGCCTACTTGCCAGATCTTCTTTGACTGCCCTGTTTGCTTGTGCTGTCCCTGCGCTCTGACTCCCTTCTTTGACTTTCACGTCTTGTAAGTCCTGGTGTACCAAGACTACTGCCAACAGTATCATATGATTGTACTTCTCATTTGGAGCTATTTCTTGGCTTCTTAATCTATGATGAGGTGACTCTGCTCACTATGTATTGAGGTGACTCTGTGGTGATTATACAAAGTGTTGGCTACTCAACTATATGGCAGCTAGCTTGTAAGTGAAATTGAATAGCTTGGCTAGTTGTGTCTCTCTACGGAGCTTGTTATATTTTTTTTGTAAAGGGTATCTTGTTTCAAACATTTTTGTTGTTGGGTTGAGTGATCAAATCTTGCTTCTAATTATCTATCAGCCTACTTGTAATGTTCATTGATATAATTTTTGACCTTATTGAAACTATTTTGAGTCTTAGGGATTTATGATTTCCTCATTTGTGTGTTCTTGTGATTTTCTCATCATTGTGTTCTTCACTTGCAAATCGTATTCCTATAGACATGCATGTTACATGGTATACTTCTCTAAGGAAGAATCCCCCTTGAATAGAAGGAGTAATGGGAACCATGGTCTTGAATATCACTTCTACAAGTAGAAAAATGATATAAGCAAAAGCATGCCATAGAATATGAGGAATCCTTTGCCCCCATAGTAAGGTTCACAACCATTTGAGTAATCATTGCCCTAAGTGCTCATTTTCAATGGCCCATCTATTAAATTGATGTGAAAAGTGCTTTCATAAGCAATGATCTTCAAGAAGAAGTATCTGTGGAACAACTTGAAGGCTTCCAAATCAAAGATAAAGAAGATCATATATGCAAGCTACAAAAAGCATTCTATGGACTCAAGAAAGCTCCACACGCTTGATATGATAAAATTCACAAGTTCTTTGAAGATAAAGGATTCCATTGAAGCTTTGCAGATGCAAATCTCTACATCTATCAGAAAGAGTCCCTAGTACCATTAGGGGAAACAATGATCCCTACATGTCCCTTGTAAGGATTCCTAATTTTTAAGGATTGAAATTCTTAATCCACAAATTAAAGAGGGCATCCAAAACCACTAGTGGTATGTTCAAATAAAATATTGTTTGATGCACTTTTGAATTTGAATTTTTGGATGGAAAGGTTTGTATCCTTTGGATGCTAAAATTGAAGGACTAAGATTAATTGGTTGGCACTGTAGAGAGAGAATGGCCTGACAATTTGTGGGTCTTAAGAATCTTTCATGCATGTGTGTGCAAACTTTTTCAAATTTGTGGATTGTTAGATCATCATGAATCCAATGATGCAATGCAATCGGGCTGATCTCCATTCACGGAGCATTCTAGCTGTCATATAGAAGTGAAATCACGGTTCTCGTCCAAAGGTGCATTTTGATCTTATATCAATAGGTGGAAACACATATGAGCTGTTGGATCCAATTGACGCAAACAAAAGATGTTGAATTGCAGCCGAAGATCACATGCCCTCTGATCTATAGATGAATCCAATGGCTGAATGAAAGGTGCTTTTGGGAGCTCCATCAAATCTTAGCCATGCATGCCAAAACAATGCAAGGGCCCAAATTTGATTGTGCCTTGAATTTTATCATTAAACCTCAACCATTTGATCTTCTAGACAATCCAAGGGTTCTCGTTCATTTGCAAGCTTTTCAAAACCATTCAAGTGGACAAAACCACTAGCTCTAAGTGGTTTTTTCCTCTTTGACCACACAAAACATGGGAAACCTATGCCTATTCTATGGGATTCAAGGACTAGAATGTGGCAACCACCCTCTTCCATTGGCCCATCACTAATCACTCCTTAAAAGGCCCATGCAGGGTTCATTTTTTCCCCCAATGAATCATCATCATTCTTTATGCTGATGAATTGACCTTAATAGGTTCAAATGATGATCACATCCAATTTATCATGCCACAACTTTACCTTGAGCTTTTTATGATAGATCTTGGCTTATTTCACTACTTCCTTGGTATGGAAATTTGGCAATTGAAAGAAGGCATCTCCCTATCTCATAAGAAGTATTACTATGGTCTACTTTCTACATATAACATGGATAAGTGTCACTGAATCTCTACATCTCTTGATCCTAACATCAAGCTCAAATTGGAGGACACATAACCACTTATGGAGGTGCATGATTATCAATAGCTAGTTGGGTATCTACTATAATTGGCCAACACTAGATCCGACATCACATATGCAATTGGTGTTCTTAACCAATTTTCCCATTAGCCTAGTCAAACACATTAGAAAGCTTTTCAAAGCTTACTTCCCTACCTGGGCCTCATATGACATCATGTTCTTTAGTATAAAGGGTGCATTGATCTCATCAGATATTCTAATTCAGTTTGGGTTGGTGATCCTAATTCTCACGATTCGACCTTTGGGTATATATTCTTGCTTGGCTCAAGAACTATCACTCGGGCAAGTAAGAAATAGCCTACGATTGCTCTTTCATCCACACAGGCCAAGTATCAAGCATCTTATTTTGCATCATGTGAGGCCATTCGGCTTTCTCATTTATTATTTGACAATGATATTTTGCAAGATACTCCTACATGCATCCGGATTGGCAACAAGTCAACCTTAGCCATTGCCAACAATGTAGTCTTCTATCCTGAGACCAAGCATATCAACATTCAGTACCACTTCATCTGCAAGAAGATTGTATCATAGGAGATTACTCTGGAGTAGTGTACCTCTCACAAGAACTTGACATACATGTTCACGAAGGCTCTACCTCCAATTCTGCTCTAGTGATTGGTGGACCTTTGCAATTTTTGATTGCTCCAAAATGGAGCTATAGAGGGGGCATTGATGACAGGATTTCATCTACTTACATTTCCTATTGCATCTATATGAATGCATCTCCATTTTGTATTTAGGAGACACTCCTTTTTATATTTATTTAGCTATATTTGGCACCTTTCCATTTGCTTCTACCTTGTATTCATTCTCCTTCAAGGGGAATTATCCCACATATGATGTTATTTTAGAGCCTCCTCCAAATCTATAGAAGGGCCTCTCCCCCACTTTGTACTTGCTTAGAAGCTTGAAGATCCCACTTCATGCTCTTGGAAAGATCACTCTAATCTATATGAGTTTTTTTATGTCACCGTCTACTCACTTTTAAGTCTCACACTCTTTTCCATTTTGTGATTATATTTGTCATTTCATTTTGCTTCGCGTGTGTACTGTATATAGTGACTCTCCTTGTTGCCCCTTGTGACACTACTAGTGGCACTTATAAGGTATTGATACCTTATATATGTATGGGGTGCAAAGAAGGAGGTATGGAAATACCCATTGAATTGAGATCTATGATGTCAATGTCAATTGATGGGGATAATGTGATGGGTATCTGTATATGTTCCTTTCCTCCTATATCCCTGGTTGTCATGACTGCCTTATATATGGAACTTGGGCCTTCCCTAATTGAAGAGTGTAGTGGAAACACCTATTGATGGCATGATTTCTTCTAATTCATTTCCATTTGTATCCACTTGAGTGCATCTCCATTTTGTATCCATGAGACACTCCATTTTCATATTATTTTAGTTGTATCTCATTATATTTGGACCTTGTTGTTGGCATTAGCCACGGAGATCTAGGAAGCTTGTCTAGACAAGGAAGCATGAGGAGCTCGAGTCAAAAAGAGTTAGGAGAGAGAGAAGGGCAAGCAAGACCAAGTCAACAAGGAAGTCAACAAAGATCCAACAAATAATTCAAGAAATTCCCTTTTCAAATCAACAACTATCAATAATGATTTTTATCACTCCACCTCATTGTAAAATTCTATTTTTGATAATTCCAACTCCACCACTAGGTCTGAAAAAGCTCAAAGCTAGTAAGAAAACTATAAAAGGAGCTAGAGAGATCATTTTTGAAAACAAATTCTTGGGAATTGAAGCAACTAGAACACATTGCAACCTTGTTTTTGTATAATTAAAGGTTCCATTGCTCCATCTCTTTACCTTATTGTGTGTATGTGTATGTGTACATGTGTGCATGTTGGTGTGCTTCACACTTACACACACTTGTACTCTCAGTTGCTCATGGTTGTCATGCCACCCTCATGTCTCTTCGGATTGACAGTTATGAGGTGGATCCCCTCACATTGATACTCATCATTGTGCTAGAGTGACACCAAATTTGCCACCGTTGTCAAAGATCGAGCTTTGAGGACGAGTGTCTGATGGTAAGACATAGAGGTTCAACATTCGAATGGTAAGTAATTAGGTAATTTCTTTACTTCTCTTTACATCATCATCACCTTGCTCACCATTTCCCACCTTCATCTCCTCCTTCACTGTTTCACTTTAGGACCATATTTCCACTTCTATCTCATTTCCCCTCACTGTGTTTGAGAGAGCAAGAGAGAGAGAGAGAGTGATTTTGTGTATTGTGTTTTTGCATATTGTGTGAGCTTTCTAGTAGGTATCTGTTACCGTTAGTGTCCATGTGAAAGGCCAAATGGCCACTGGATACTTCTTTGTATATGTTCTTTAATAAAACATATAGTGGCCTCGTCACTCACGGACTATAAGTTTGACCACATTTGTAAGACCTAAGAAGTCTGTCTTCGCGTCCCCTGTGTACTGTGTTTTCTGCGTATTCTGCAACCTCTGTGCGGAGTACTGTGTGCGACCTTAGGAGCTCGGTTTTCTACTCCGAGTGTATCGTCGTGGAGCTCTCGAGAAGGAGAGCGCACTGTGGTGCATTGCCATCGAAATCCTTCACTGGTATTAGAGCAGTTCAAGGCAAAAGCTTTGTTCCTTTTGTGCGAGTGAAGCGAGCACCCCCCCAGGCTTTCTCCAAGGCTTAGGACTAAGGCGGCGACCAAGGCACAGACCTTGGCATAACTTTTCATCTAAGTCACCGAAGTCACTGTTGGCGCCATTGGCTACGCGCGAGGGAGGATCTCACTGATCAAGGAATATAGAGGTTCCCAGTACTTCCCGGGAGGTCACCCATCCCATAATTGTTCCCCCCGGAGCTTGCTTGACCGTGACAATCTCTTGCCACTAAGCTACACTCTTGTGGTGTGTGAAGAAGGGGAAAGACTAAGGTTGACATTACCTTGAACATGTTTTGGTCCCTCAAAGCTTCGTTCCTTGCTTTCAAAGCCTATTTTTGAAGCATTTTTGGGTGTCTTTTGGAGCCATTTTGGAGTACTTCCGCACATAGTTCTCTTCACACAGGTCCAAGAACATCAAGAAGAGTGTTCTTTGTACTTCTCTGAAAACAAATATCAACCTTTGGGGCTGTGTTTTTAGCCACACTTGTAAAACTACAGGTTTCTTGAAAGGTTTCAGTTTTGGTGGGAGCAGTTGTTGCAAAAATTTATGCAGGATTTTTGAGCCTAAAACATCAGAGTTGATAGACACTTGCAGGTGTTATTGGCTAGTTTTTGGGTTGTATATTCAGCCTTTTAGTGTCATTTTACTGCATATATTGAGCACATACACACTATGTACGCTTCTGTGGATACCGCTTATGTACGTCCATGTGGTCATTGATATAGTGGTTACGTTCTTTGCATAAAGCCTTTTATGTTTGATAAAGAGGGTCCTGGTGAGGTTTTCTTAACTGGGAGACACCCAATGTCGAGGTCTCTTCGGTGATGCAAGTGGAAGACTTACCCAGCCTCACCATAGGAGATGTATGATAGTTGTTCATAGGTGCTCGATAAGCCTAGTTGGCTTCTGTTGGGTAACTGGTTATATGCAGTGGAGTCAGTGATTCACTATGCAGGAAAACATGTCAGTACTTGCAGTTTTATGATATTTTGACACTGTTCATATGCTCATTTTGCAGAGGATACTCTGGCAAAATTTTTCCAGATTTTTGGTTTAGTCAACTATACAGTGGTTGATTTACTCCTTGATACACTTATTCATTGGTGTTCAGACTCTTCTAGCTCCATTATCATTCTATTCAATTCTCTATCATCATAGCATCAGAGGTCTCAGGCACATCCGGTGGATCAGGGTCTAGTGCTACTATTCCAAGGAGGAGCTATAACTTGCAGGGCAAAGACCATTTTGAGATCCGAAAATTTGATGGCACAAACTTTGCTCTATGGAAGAATCAGATTAAAGATGTGCTAATTCAAAGGAGGCAATGGAAGCCAGTAAATGGGATTTCAAAGAAGCCTGCTGACATGGATGAAGATGATTGGGATGATTTAGATGAAATGGCCAGGTCTACCATTCACTTGCACCTGGCAGATAATGTTTACTTTACAGTATTAGACTGTAAAAGTGCAGAGGAGCTTTGGAAGAAGTTATGCAATACATATGAAAAAGAGACAGCATCAAATAAAGTGTATCTGATGAGAAAATTATATGACCTTCTCATGAAGGACACAGATAGTGTTGCTGCTCATCTAAATGAGTTTGATGCTATATTCTCCCAGTTACAAGCTCAGAAAATGGATATGGATAATGAGATGAAAGCAGTATTGCTGGTATGCACCCTGCCATCATCATGGGATACGTGCTGCACAACTATTAGCAATAGTGCACTTGGTGGTAAACTCGTCTATGATGACATATGTGGAGCACTCTTGAGTGAGGAGATTCGTAGAAAATCTATGGTTGGCACTCAGAGTGGACATGCATATAATGTTTGTGATTCTTACCAAGGAAAGAATCAGCAAGGTGATAGGAGCAAGAACAAGGAAAGGAATGGTCAACGGAATAAGAGTAGAAGTAAATCAAGGAAGAGGGATATGGAATGCCATTATTTTCATAAGAAAGGACATATGAAGAAAGAATGTTATGCATTAAAGAATGCTAAAGGTAAAGGACAGAATGTTGATGGGCATGTTAAACAGTTATCTGCACCATCTACTTCGACTGTGAAGATTGAAGAAATTAATGCTATTTCTGATGATGCTAATGTGCTGACACTTGATAGTACTATGCCAACTGAAGCACTTATGGCAAATTCTCTTTCCCACACCTGGATGCTAGATTTTGGTGCTTCTTTCCATGTGACACCACACAGAGAATGGTTCTCTAATTATGCAGCAAAGTCTCTTGGTACTGTGAGACTTGGTGATTCTTACCAGTGTGACATTGTGGGGATTGGAGATGTGGTTGTGCAGTTCATTGATGGTTCAAAATTTACTATGCATAATGTACGCCATGTACCTCAGTTATCATGCAGTTTGATCTCAGTTGGTCAACTTGATGACCTTGCTTACAAGGTAGTCTTCTATGCTCAGTCCTTTCGTATATCAAAGGGCAATATGGTTATTGCAAAAGGAAGCGAAGTTGGCTCACTTTATCCTTTATTTGTATCACAGAAAGAACACTTGTTAGTTGTTACTGAATAGACTATGGCTTGTATTTGGCATGGTTGTTTGGGCCATATATCTCGTAGTGGAATGGAAAATCTTTCTCGTTCTGGCTACTTACTTGTGTTATCTTTCTCTGATTTTTCATTCTGTGAGCATTGTCAATATGGAAAGCAAACCAGAAATGTGCATACAATGCACATTGACTCTTCAATTCAGCCTTATCTCGTCCATACAGATGTGTGTGGTCCTATGCCCACTAGGTCCTTAGGTGGTTCTCTTTACTTTGTCACTTTCATAGATGGTGCTACTAGAAAACTCTGGGTATACCCTATCAAGTCGAAAGATGAGGTATTCCCTACTTTCAAAAAATGGATTGCTTCAATTGAGACTCAAAAAAGGAATTAAGCTTAAGGCTTTACATTCAGATAATGGGGGTGAGTATACCTCACATGAATTTAGCTTTTTCTGTCAGTCTAGGGGGATTTGTAGAGAGTTTACAGCTCCTTATACCCCAGTACAGAATGGTGTAGCTAAGAGGATGAATAGAACTATTCAAGATAGAGTAGTCTCTATGTTGCATCATGCAAACCTCTCACAAGGCTTTTGGGCAGAAGCAGTATTGACTACAGTTCATGTGATTGACCTTTTACCTAGTATTGCCAAAGGTCTAAAAGTGGCACAAGAGCTGTGGACAGGGAAGCCACCATATTATGATCATCTTTGAGTTTTTGGGTGTGAAGCATATGTTCATATACCCAAGAATCTTAGACAAAAGTTGGGCCATAAGTCAAAGAAATGCATTTTTCTTGGATATGGTCGAGAAGGACAATTTGGATATCGCTTGTGGGATCCTGAAACATGGACAGTGATCAAAAGTAGTGATGTCATTTTCAATGAGTCTAAGATGCATAAACAGCCCATTATGGAGGTTGAAGTGAGAAGAGTGGTGTTTCAGGATACTAGTCCTCCAATTAGCATGCGTAAAAATGTTGCACATAGGTATGTTCAAGAGAATGTGCATTCAGATCAATCCGCACATGTTCTTGTTCAACAACCATTGAGACGTTCTGCACGTGTCTCACATCCACCTGATAGATATGTTCCAGGTTTAGATTTTGTTATGCTAACAGATGCCGGTGAGCCTTCTTGCTACAAAGAGGCTATGTAGACAGAGGATCATGTCAAGTGGGAGCATGCCATGAAGAGTGAGTTGGATTCTATTCACAAAAATGGTACTTGGGATTTAGTACCTTTGCCAAATGGCAGGAAAGCTTTACCATGTAAATGGGTATATAAGCTGAAATTCACATCAGATAGTGCTTCTCCAAAGTATAAAGCACAACTTGTTGCAAAGGGTTTTAAGCAACAACATGGTGTTGATTTCGAGGAAATCTTCTCTCCAGTGGTCAAGATGACTACCCTACGCATGTTGCTTGGATTCGTTGCAATCGAGGACTTAGAGTTAGTCCAAATGGATGTGAAAACTGCTTTCTTGCATGGAGATCTTACAGATGAGATCTATATGGAACAACCAGAGGTTTATGTAGTTCCTAGCAAGGAATGTCTAGTTTGTAAGCTCAAGAAGAGCTTGTATGGACTTAAACAGTCCCCTAGACAATGGTACCAAAAGTTTGATGCTTTTATGAAGTCTCAAGGCTATTCTCGAAGCAATGAGGATCATTGTCTCTACACAAAGAGATGCTCAGATGGCAACTTGATATGTTGATTGCTGGGAAGTCCTCTTATGACTTGTCAATTCTCAAAAGAAGTTAAGTCAGACATTTGATATGAAGGATTTGGGGATGCCAAACATATTCTTGGCATGCGCATTACTCGTGATAGGAGTAAAAGATACATATACTTGTCTCAAAGTGAGTATATATCCAAAGTACTTCACAGGTTCAATATGCAGGGTGGAAAGGCATTGAGTACACCTTTACCCACATATGTGAAATTGAGCAAGGATGATTGCCCCAAATCACATGAGGAAAAGGAATTCATGACCAAAATTCCTTATCAGTCTGTTGTTGGTAGTCTCATGTACGCTATGGTAGCTACGAGACCAGACATTGCATTTCCAGTGGGAGTTGTCAGCAGATATATGTCTAATCCTGGCAAGAAACATTGGGAAGCGGTCAAGATGATTTTGAGATATCTGAGTGGCACTAAAGACAAGTGTCTATGCTTAGGTAGAGGGAAAGCATCTGTTATTGGTTACACAGATTCTGACTATGCTGGTTGTGTAGGCAATCGTAAGTCTACATCAGGGTATATTTTTCATTTTGCTGGAGATGCTATCTCTTGAAGATCTCATCTTGAAGAATGTACAACTGTTTCCACCACCGAAGCAGAGTATGTTGCAGCAAGTGAGGCATGTAAGAAAGCATTGTGGCTTTCTCGTCTTGCTTGTGATATGGGTTTACCTCAGCATGTACCTCGCTTGCTCAGTGATAGTTAGAGTGCCATTGCTTTGGCTAAGAATCCAGTCTATCATGCAAAGACCAAACACATTGTGGTTAGATATCACTTCATTAGAGATTTCTTAGCCACTGAGCGCATTATTCTTGAGAAGCTTCTCACTCGAGATAATGCTGCAGATGCTTTGACTAAAGCTCTATTACAGGATAGCTTTTGACACTGTTATCACTTGATGGGGGTTACTTGATTCTTGATCTATTGGTCAGTCACGGACGGTAAGTTCGACCGCATTTATAAGACCTAAGAAGTTTGTCTTCATGCTCCTTGTGTACTGTGTTTTCTGCGTATTCTGCAACCTCTGTGCGGAGTGTGCGATGTTAGGAGCTCGGTTTTCTACTCCGAGTGTATCGTTGTGGAGCTCTCGAGAAGGAGAGCGCACTGTGGTGCATCGCCATCAAAATCCTTCAGTATCAACATCCATAGCAACAGCAAGTCAAGCAGGTACAGAATTTTTGTGCACACACCCCAGGACAAAGGTCTCTGTCAATTGCCACAGAAAGTGAAATTCATGATTTGGTAAAAAGGAGTGGACCACAATAGAGTAGAGCACTTGCACGAAATTGAAATAAAAAATAGAAACATAGAACAGAGAAATAGAGACCAATTGCCAAATTGAACAAAAATAGATCCCTCCATAGTGACGCGCACAGGGCTCTGATACCACTGTTATCAGGATCTTGCTTAGGCGCACACAAAGGTTACGGATGCAAAAAACACACAAAAAATAGACATGCCAGGAGACGAGACAAAATGCAGTATTGGGTGCAATCTCCCCCCATGCACTAAGCCAAAGGAGTAAACATAGGTGTAAACGTAGGTTCTGGTTCTGAAACAAGAATAGAAATAGAAACAAAAAACCAAAACAAAAGTCGAAAACAAAAACAAAAACGGAATCGAAATAAAATATGAAAACAAAATTGGAATCAGAATCAGAATTGAAAACAAAAACAAAAATGGAATTGGAATTGGAATAAAAAACGGAAACGAAGAATAGTGAAACAGAGACCAATCGCCAAAACGAATAGAAACAGACCCCTCCATAGTGATGCACACAGGGCTCTGATACCACTATTATCAGGATCTTGCTCACGCGCACATAGAGGTTACAGATGTAGAAAACACACAAAAAATAGACATGCCAGGAGACGAGACCGAATGCAATATTGGGTGCAATCTCCCCCCATGCACTTTGTTTTGACAGTCCACAAAGTGCATGTATTTATAGGAATTTTTTATTATGTCGAAATAGTGGTTACATGAGAGCGAGCCTTTTCTTTTAATATCAAAAATTGCAATCTACAACGACCCTTATTCTAACCACTACTTTACTAACTGTTTCTAGAAATAGTACCCTCTACGTGGGTTTATTTGCAAACTATATAAATTATAAATCCTATTATTGATATCCGCCCTTTCACGCCTTTCACGCCCTCACGAGCCTTCAGTTTTTATACCAAAAACACCAAAACACATTAATAAATTAACACTCCAACAATGCCTTGTTCAACACATTCCATAAATTCATAACATCCATAGTAACAGAACATAGAAGGCATGGCATGCATATACTTGGAAAGCTGAATTGATTTTTCCTCCACCAAGTTCTAATGTGTCTTATGGATGATAACCACTTTCTAAGTCTATTTTACTATATACAATAGCACCTCCTAGTGCATCCAAAATATCATCGATGCCAAGCATCAGATATCTATGATTTATTGTAGCTTTATTGCAACTTTATTTACTACTCTAAAGTCTATACACATTCTAAAGGATCCATTATTTTTGTGAACCAAAAGCATCCACAAAAGGTGAATAACTCGATCTGATAAGTCCTTTGTCCTCGATTGTATGACCTACTTCTGCCTCCTCTTGTAGACTCCTTCGATATACTAGCTCAATCCTATGCTCCACTTTTTTTGCAAGGCGGAAGACCTGAAGGCAATTCCGAAAGAAACAACTGTTGAAATTTAGTTCTCATTCTAGAAGCTAGCTGACATTCCAAACTAGTTTGAATTTGTAAACTTAACAACTCTTTATGCTCAAAATATAAGAAACAAAGATACTTACACTGCTTTTACCATCACATAGGTAGATGCTTGTTTGTACATTTTAACGTCAAGCTCTCCACAGATGATGATGTAGCGACCACTATGTTTGAATTGATATATGTGAGTCCAAAAATCAATAATTGACTTCTTTCTTGCATGCCACTGTTTATTGAGAAGGAGATTAAATCTAGCCAACCTGGCAATCTCGACATCTAGCTCATCTTTATAAGTCGGAATCTAGATTGGTAATTCGACAACTTGCTGATCCTAGGTCTTAGATCCCTTTGCATCTACCATCTCTAATCTATAGGTATATTTAGATGAAGTAGTCTTCAGATTTAGTTTCTTCACCACAGAAGAGTTAATAACATTATGTGTTGATCCTATGTAAAATAAAGTTCTAACAAGATGTCCATTAACTTCTCCACTCGTGACAACTAGCTTGGTGTCCAAAAACTGATACCTTTTCTTAGCAACTGGAGATAACACCACATTTGGAACATTCTTGACCTTGTTAATGACTGTTATGTTTAAGATGGGTTGCTTGTCTTTAGATGTAGGATCCATCTCAGTGTCTATAGCTAAAAGGTAAAAATCTAAAGGAGATGATGGAGTGGATGATGAGGATTGTTGCCTCTCTACCACTATCGCTTCAAATATCTTCTCCTTCTTCTTCTTAGGACACATCCTATAAGCATGCCAACCTAGGCATTCATAACAGAGACCCTCATGAAGAGCCTTTTCTTTTTGTTGTTGCATCAAATTGGATCGCTAAAAAGCTCTTTCCGCGATGGAAGCACTTACTTTTCTTTTCCCATGGCTCGAATTCTGAATGACATTCATCTATCTATTAGGTACTAGAACTGAAGCTATGGGCTTCCTGAATCTTGTCCAAGTATTCTTTCCTCCTGAAGGTTGCAATTGAGAGCGTCACCCATCTTCCAACACCAAGGCAAGTTATACTACCTCATTTAAGGTGTGGCACAGCTCCTTGCGCACACACAAACACAATGTCTCCCTAAGCCCAAGCACAATTTTATGTAGCTGGAGAAAATCAAGCACCTAATCTAGTATCTTCAATAGAATCTCTCTGTACTTATTTTCATACTCTTGCACTATAAGATGTCTCTACTGTAGGAAGAATCAGGCATCTAAAGCCCTGGTACTCTTGTCTGGAGGAGCAAAATATTGTAAAATATGACCTTGAAATCTACACATGGTGGATTCTATCTTGTCTTGCTCGATCTGATTTTCCTCCACCACCGATGAGAAACATCCATCAAACTTTAAGTGGCATGCTAGATCTTCTATTTCTCATCCTCAATATAGCAAAGCTAGAAGCATTGCTCCCACTTACTTATCCACTACTCTACCACATTTGTTGTCTTGGCACTAACCTATCTGTGGTACTTTGGTGGATTCAAGTCCTTTACTTGCCACTTTATATCTCTACGAGCAAACGCCCCCACATCTGTAAGTGGTATATGTGAACTAGATGGTTTCGGAGATGGAACTTCCATCTGCATTGGTGTACTAGCTAGAAACATCTTTGGTTTCTTAATTGCTTTGAGGATCATCTGAAGAGTATCCTCCATGCCATGCCTCTAACCTTGGCATTGAGAGCTGTAATCTCCATAGCGTAAGGCTACTTAAGCTTGACCTCATCCATGGGAGTTACAGTCTCATCTAGATTCATTCTAAACAAACAACATAATCGATAAGTCATTTGAATGCAAAATGCAATACCTAACTAACAATACTCCTAGTCAATGATTTGTTAATGCAAAAAATGAATTAAAAAGATGTATTCTAAATCCTATCCCAATCTCATCTATCCATAAAAGATAAACCTCACTCAATCCCCATGTCGTATACAAGTTTACATGATAACTATACAAGTTATGGCAAATCCTAAACTACATTCAGTGATAAGCACCATGAACAAGCTTTAAAAACTTTATAAATTTCTAAAAATGATTATAGATCCACCTATACAAACTAAAAGTCTAATACAAGCTAAATCAAAGTGATTTCCCCTAAAAAATTACAATTTAGGGTCTGATGACTTTGCCTAGCTTTTTATGTCAAAAAGTGTATTACCTGTAAAAAGACTAGAAAATTGCAAGTACCTAAGAATCTTCAAAAATAATGATTTTTGGTATCCAAATAGCTCTAAATGGTATACTTCACCTCCAAGTAGACTCAAGGCAATTGGATCAATAAATATGCTTTTATGGCCAAATCTATGCAAACCTATATCTATGTGTAGGAGGTCCTAAGAGTGATACATATCTCCCAAGAGCCGCTATGTAGACTAATCAAATGAACTCCAACTTTAGTGCAATTTGGCTCATTTGAAAGCTTTACTAAGAATCTATCAATATAAGAAGTTTCATTGCAATATCATTCTCCATATGAGAGAAATAAGTAAAATAGTGTCTAAAACACCTACACATTTTGCATGACTAAGAAACTAGACCAGAGGAAATATTGCATTCATAAAATCTTCGAATGGACTAAAAATTACTTAAAACTTGGTGAGCATCAAGAGATACAAATCATTTCCAAAAGAATCTATCCTGATTGCATATTCCAATAAAGATCATTAGTATAATTGCCAAACCCCTCTGCTCTTCTGTGGTGAGTCCTCACTAGAAGGACTAGAGAGCCAAAATAGCCACTAAAGCTTGTACAAATTATCCAAATCAAATGAAACTTACACATGTGCATGATAACACCACTCCCCAATTCATATAAAAAATTCATACCATTTGGAGTAGTGAAATGAGAGAAACACCCAAGTTTCTGCAGACCTATAAAAAATTGCAAGAGAACATTCCGTGCAAAATGACTAGAGGGATTTTTTACTTTTCTCTTTGTGAAAGATTCCAAATGTCACAAAATTTGGAAGAAAAGACTACAACACACAGGCTTTCAAGCTCAACAAAAAACTCATCAATTGGACACTCTCGTAAGGAGATATGGCCCTGCAAAGAGACCCCTATACACTTTTTAGAGGATGTATAACAGGTCTGAATCTCATTAGACCTATCAAATGATCTTCAAAAGACATGAAAATTGGTGAGTATGTTAAGAACGTAATCATCTACCACTCTACAAATTTTCCTATTAATTAGGTCTTTCTACTTAAATTTATGGATAAAACAACCTGTAGCAGTATCGTTTTATGTTGCAAAAAATAAGCTCAATGTACTATCATGATTCTTTCTATGCATTTGAACTAGCTTTTGTTGGAGTTAGACATCTGTGGAAGCACACGAACAACACAAGGAAGAAGAAGAATCTTGGAGCACAACACACAATACTGAATGTATTACTAGAGAATGTACAAAGATGAGTAGCCCATTAGGGCAATAGCCGTATATACAAGCCGAGGGAAAAAAACCTCCTAAAGAGGGAAAAAAGTGCCCCGGCAGTCCTAGTGTGTTCACACACATCACCACCTAAATATATCAACAAATCCCCCCTGGGAGTGATGCGGTGAACAAGGAGCTGACACTCATGTATAAGGAAGTGCCAAGCTATGTGGAACCAGTCCACAAAAGGAAGTAAGACCAAAGCTTTGCAGAAAGCTTCAAACTTCTCCCTAGGCAGAGCCTTCGTGAAAAGGTCTCCAATGTTCTCCTGTGTGAGCACATATGCCAAGCTGATCTCCCCTGCAGAGAACCTCTCCCTGAAATAATGATAATGCACCTCAATGTGCTTAGTGTGAGCATGGAACACAGGGTTCCTCGCAACTGCCAATGTGCTCTGACTATCAATGAAGAAGACTGACCAACACCCAAATCAGCCATAAGGTGTCTAAGCCACACACACTCAACAGTAGCTGTGAAAGCTTCCCTATACTTAGCCTCACAATTGGAAGTGGCCACAGTAGGCTGCTTCTTCCTCAACCAAGATATACACGAGCTACCAAGCATGAAGCAAAAGCCACTAGTGGACACATGAGTGTCATAACAACCAGCCCAATCAGAGTCAGAAAAGCATGCAAATATGGCAGTAGTGATCCCCCCTTGGGATAAAAAAAACCAAGTAGCTGGGTACCACTCAACTAGCGAAAGATGCGCTTAACCGCCTGCCAATGCTTAACTCCTGGGCAATGCATAAACTTGCTCATCTGTGAGAAAACAAAGTGAATATCTGGCCGAGTAATGCATAACAAATCAAGCATCGAACAACATGCTGATAGAGAACAACATCAAATGCATCTCTAGCATCATGAAGACTCAGTCGTAAACCTGTTTCCATAGGAGTGGCAATAGGTTTACAGTCTTCAAGGCCAAAGCACTGCAATAATGTGTCAATATATTTCGTTTGACACAAAGCCATTCCACCATGAACATGCATAAATTGAATGGCCAAATAGTGATGCAAATGTCCCAAATTAAACATCTCAAATGAGGCATGCAAATCAGCCGTAAAATTAGCAATATGCCTGTCATGAGGACCAGTGAGCAGCATTTCATCAACATAAACCACAATGATCAGAAGTACATCATTAGCACGCTTAACATATAAGGTGATTTCAGTTGGACTGTTCTCAAAACCATGTGCAATCAGATAGGCATGTATCTTCTCATACCAAGCACGTGGTGCTTGCTTTAAACCATATAATGCCTTCTTTAACCTGCGCTCCTGGTTTTCATGCCCTTTCTGCACAAAGCCACGGGGCTGAAAAACATACACTTCTTCATGCAAGTCACCATTCAGAAATGTAGTTTTAATGTCAAACTGATGTACATTCCAACCATGATGAGCGGAAAGTTCATAGATGCTCCGAAGACTAATCATACGGCATGTAGGTGCAAAGGTTTCATCAAAATCAATGCCTCTTTCCTGCACATAACCCTTTGCAACAAGCCTAGCCTTATACCTGTCAACTGTACCATCAGGTTTATGCTTCAACTTGTATACCCACTTAGTGCCAATGGCCTTCTTGCTAGGAGGCAAGTCACATAAAGACCAAGTACCATTCTTCATTATAGCATCATATTCAGATTGCATAGCAGCCATCCAATTTTCTGAATTTTATGCTTCATCAAATGAGACAGGCTCAGTCTCATCACAGAGACTAGATGCAGCCATAGCATAGCAATCTGATGCAAAAGAGGCACCATGAGAGCTTGATCGAGTGTGATATGATAGAGGTGCATCTAATTTGCTATCACGCAAAGTCTGCACCAACCATTTTGGCATAGTTTTTGCCTCCTCAATATCAGCTCTCTCATCAACAAGTGCATTATGTAAATCTGCATCAGAAATGGGATGATCTGCATCATCACATGAAACCTGCAAAGGCTGAGAAGTTGCCTCATTAGGACCAGCACTATACTATCCACCTGTAAAAAGAGGCAGCAAAGTATCATACATGTCTTTGGAGCTAACAAATGTCTCCTTAGTATATGAAAGCAATGGTTGAATAGCATCTTCCACAAAAACAACATCACGGCTAACTAGAATGCGTTTAATCTGTGGATGATATAGACGATAGCCTTTATTTTCAGAATTGTACCCAACAAAAATACATTTTACTTCTTTATCATCCAATTTTTTGTGATGTTGTTTGGGCACTAATGCATATGCCAAACAATCAAAAACACGGAGATGAGCAACAGATGTCTTGCGGTCATGCCAAGCCTCATATGGAGTGATAGACTACAGCGCTTTAGTGGGACACCTATTAAGTACATATGCTGCACACATGACAGCCTCAAGCCAGAAACTATGTGGCAAAGCCTGACTCTTGACCATACACCTCGCCATCTCCATGAGTGACCTATTCTTTCGTTGAGCAACTCCATTCTGTTGAGGTGTATACGGCACTGTACACTGGTGTTTTATCCCATGTTCAGCCAGAAATGCATTAAAATCAGAAGACATATATTCCCCCCCTCAATCAGAATAGAGGGTGCCCATTTTACATGCTGACAGATTTTCAGCCAAAACCAAAAATTGTTTGAAGCACATGAACACTTCGGACTTTGCCTTCAATGGATATACCCATGCATGCCTAGAAAAATCATCAATGAAAGTCACGAAGGAAAGATAATTTCCAAAAGAAGATGTCTACATAGGACCACAAACATCACTATGTACAAGTTGCAATTTCTGAGTAGCCCGAATTGAACCATCTTTTGGAAAGGACGAACACTGCCTTTTGCCAAAGATATAGCTTTCACAAACATGTTTTCCAGGTGCCTCAAGTTTGGGCAAAGAGGACACCATTTCAAATTTCTGCAGGCATAGCAAACTAGCAAAATTCAAATTACCAAAGCATGCATGCCAAAGATTTGCATCTGACATAGCCTGAGGATCATGTACTGCACATGCCGAATCATTTACTGATATTTCATAGTCTATGGGCTTATACAACCCACGACATAAATGCCAAAAGCAATCGATAGATCATGAACTCTACACCTGTCATCAACAAATTTCACAACCAAGCCAATCTTGGCTAATGCATAAACTGATAACAAATTTTTCTTGATCTCTGGCACAAACAAAGGATCTGACAAAGTGAAAGAAATACCATCAGTAGTAGTCAAAATGATCTTACCAACTCCCATAATAGGATAAGAGGAGTTGTTGGTGCATGTAATAGTATTCCCTGTAGGGGCAGGCTCGAGTGAAGAGAAAAAACTTCGCTACAAGGTTATATGTTTGGTCGTCCCACTGTCAAAGTACCAAACATCTGAGTCTACTGCAGACATGCACTGCTCATGAGAAGATGGGTCAAAATTGCAAACAGTAGTAAACACCCATTATTCTTCCTGCACAAGATTAGCAGACTCCATTTTTGTCATAGAGGCTTCTGCAACAACCATTCCAGCCTCTTTCTTCTTTGCCTCTTTAGCAGCCAGTTTTGGACAATTCTTTATGATATGATCATTCCCTTTACAGTACTTGCAAAACAATTTCTGCTTTTTTTATTTTTTCTCATCTTTATCTTGGTTCTTCGAATGTGCAACATTTGCAAATTTCTGCTTACTAATTGAAGACCTCCATTTTCCTTTGCCCTTCTGACTAGCCAAGAAAGCTTGATTTGCAGCTCGCATAATGGACCTGTTCTGCCTAGACTGATCTTCCTCCAACAAAACAAAGACTAACTCCTCAAATGACAAGGCATTTGGACTGCCTTTCATCATCAACCAAAGAGTAGAAGCAAAACTCTGATATGAATGAGGAAGACCATTCCGAACGGTCTGCACAAGTGAGCTATTTGGTATAACCTCATCAGCAGAAATCAACTGTTCCTTCAATTCTTTGATCTTTGTTAGGAAACTGTCCATAGAATCACCTTCATTCATGTGCTCACTCTCCAACTGTTTTCAGAGGTAAGCAACACAAGCCTCATTCCTAGCTTGGTACAATGTGGTAAGTGTATCCCAAGCATCCTTAGCAGTTCTGCAAGAGCGGATGTGAGGAATAATGGCATGTTTGATAGACAAAGCTATCAATGCATGTGCTTGAGCATCTCTGCCATCCCAACAAATCTGCTCTACAGTAGGTGCAGCACGAATAGGAATATGCAGAATATCATCATCTTCGACACCTTTTGCATCAGCTTCAGTACCTGCAGTTGTAACAATTGCAGGTGTGATAGGACGTTTTTCAACACCTTGCATAATGTTCCACAATCCTTTTGCAACAAGTACATGTCGCATCATATAAGCCCACAATGGGTAGTAGGTACCATCCAACTTATCCTCAACAACCAACATACAAAATACATCACTGCTTTCAGCCATGGCTGGTGACTAAAATACCTTGATGCAGAAAATTGACTGTATCTCAAAAAGTTGAACAGAACTGCCCAGACGAGTTCTACTAAACCTGTAACATACTTTGAGATGCTTATACTGGCAAATCGAAACATGTATATATCTTTGGCACAAAAAGAAAAAATAGCCTTCATAAGCACTATGATAGTGCATTCGAAGGCTGAAACGAGCTCAAATCGCGATTTCGACACGACATAGTGAAGCTGCTTTGATCTCTAAAACACCTTGAGTATGCTCACCAAATTTCATGCGAATCTGAGACTGCAATCGGAGAGGTGTAGACGATGCCCTAGATGAAGCAACGACCTTCTCTGATACCAATTGTTGGAGTTAGACGTCTGTGGAAGCACGTGAACAGCACAAGGAAGAAGAAGAAGCTTGAAGCACAACACACAATACTGAATGTATTACTAGAGAATGTACAAAGATGAGTAGCCCATTAGCGCAATAGGCATATATACAAGCTGAGGGGGAAAAACCTCCTAAAGAGGGAAAAAAGTGCCCCGACGGTCCTAGTGTGTTCACACACATCACTACCTAAATATTTTAAGGAGTAGTATACAGACATATATGGCTTCATTAGTAATCAAGTCATTCATTTGCAATAAATCATCAAGCAAGAGAACATCTGTTTGCAAACTCAAATCGTGTATTGCTTCTAGTAATGTAAAAACACACATAAAAAAATACTAGATGTTTGACTCAATAAAACAATAGTTTGAATGTATTTTGATTACTACTACACATTCTTTGATGAATTCATGTATTTTCATTCATACAATCATTTTTCCTCTCATAATCAACCAGTCATAATACTATGTGTATCTTCAAATCTCTACAAATCTGTCTTTGAAAAGAACTATAAATGAATGCATCATTGAATTTCCATGTGCAAATGATTTCATAAACACTCATTCTTTAACCTATCAAGAAATCCATTCAGTAAAATCAATAAATAAAGAAATTCAAAATCTAATATATCATAATAGACTAGCTGCCAATAACAAAATTTCCTTTTCTTGTAATTCATTTCCTATGAGAATCTTAGATATTAAGTGATATTTATGATTCTAACTAAAGAGAAAATTAAGTAAAATTATTTCTAATGAGATGAAATCACCTCCCTAAGCATCTATGAGAAGATAAGAAAACAAATCAAGCCTCAAGGATTTCTCACAATTCCACTCAGTTAGCTTGCAATCTCTATACAGATGGTCATATGTTAGCAAAACCTAACAATTAACCTAAGATTTGAAAGCGTTCTTGAAGCAAGGAATCTATAGCATTTTAAATTTCCGGATTTGGACACTCCTAGCTCAAGTTATGGCCAAATTAGTGAGTGTAGGTAGTGGTCAAATCAAAGGAAAAGTGTAAACTCTTTCTCTCTCTCTAACCTCCAAATGGCGTGACCACGTGAAACAAGAGCACATATCCCGCATACATTGTTTTCTGCGCTCTAGAGCTGAATATATGGCTTTTCAAGAGTGCTACACTCTCAACAACAAAGAGGAGAGAGATGAGGAGTCTCCCACATCTTCTACCTCATGGATGGCCAGGTGTTCAAATGTAAGGACAAGCTCTTCCTTGAGTGGGAATGAATGAATGCTTACATGTGGTGAGGTCCACACATTGATGATGCCCCTAGGTGGATGAAACCCTTTTTTTTTCTTACGCTCGACTCTGCACACACTTCCCAAATGGAACCCACGAAGCTCCTCTCCTCCAATCGATCTAGAAGATATATTGTGCATCCGCAAAAACTTTCCTCCAAGCTTTTCTCAAGAAGATGATGAGATCGCTTGTTCTTAGTGAATTTCCTCTCCTCTCACTCAAGCTCTGATACCAAATGAAAGATCCCAATTAGATATCTACCACTCTCCTCCCAACCTTAAATAGCCCTTGCCCTTGGCACATCTAGAGTCTTCTCTAAGGTCCAAACACTCCTTATAAGGCCACTCTGAGGAGATGGAATAACCTCAAAGACTTGTGCCAAAGCCTTGGCTCCCCCGAGCTCTGGTCCTTGACCTGGCTAGGGCCCTCGACCAAATGCAGGTAGACCAATGGTAGACCATGAAGGTCTAAATAAATCTAACACTCTCTCCCCTTTTGAGAGATCACTGTCCTTAGTGATCAAGGAAGGAAAGTGTTTCTGGATCTGGGCTTTGAATTCCCAAGTAGCATCTGTGAGTGGATGGCTAGTCCATGCAACTAAATACTCTAGTATGGAGTGATTCCATAAATTCTGCTCCCTCTTATCAAGAACTTGAAATGGAACATCTGGCTGAGATGCTCTATTTTCTAAAGCAACTAAATCATCTACACACTTCTCATCTCAAGAAATTTATGGTCTTGGGTGAACTTTGCAATCATCTGACAATTTTAATTTATATGTGACATCACTAATCTTCTTAATTATTGTCCAAGGTCCACAAAATCTAGGGGATAAATTGGGTTTCTGACCCATTGTCAATGACGAAAAAAGTGGAACGTGCATCCACTAGGTGATATTCCTTGGTTCTCACTCCTAGATTTAAGTAGGGTTGCTTGATTTGACATCCTAGGATTTTGTTCTCTGATGCTCTGTAGTTGGCCATGGGGATTGGTTCCTTTCCTTGTCGATATCTCTCATCTCTCTCATGCATCCATTCTTTTGCTTTCGAATTTGTTTTTGGGCTTCAAGTCTCACCTCTTCTCTTATTCTCTCGTCCTCTTCCTTTTGGTTCCTTGCTGCTAGAAGTCTAGCGAGCATCTCCTCGATCAAGGGTTCTAAGTATTTCTTCACGCGACATCCACTTATGTAATTGGGCAAAATTTATCCATCTAGGGTGGCTAGGTTAACTGCTCCACTAGTCGAAATACGATTGATCACTTGCGGTCCATGTACTCTCTTTTGCAACTTTTTTGCATGTTGTTTTAATGTATATACCAGGACTAAGTCACCCTCCTTGAGTCCCTTGTCTTTGATATGGGCATCATAAAATGCTTTCTTCCTCCTCTTGGCTTCATAGTTGCTTGCGACTACTTACAAGCTAGTCTCATGCAATTTTTCAATCTGATCCAATTGTTGGGACAATTCGTTCCAGTCCATTCACACTTCTTAGCTACTCAAAGACTAGGAATCAAGAAATCAATTGGAAAAATTGCATTTTGGCCATATACTCGATTGAATGGTGTCGTGCCAATAGCAATCTTATAGGCAACTCTAAAATCCCATAAAGCATGATGTAATTGTTTGTGCCAATCTGATCACCCATTATTCACAATCTTCATCAAAACAGTACATAACACCTTATTGGAACTTTCTACCTGTCCATTGGCTTGTGGGTGATATGGGGCCAATTTCTTATGAATTACTGAGAACTCATTCATCAACATTTCTATCACTTCATTAATAGTGTGCCTCGATCACTCACAATTTCAATTGGTAATCCAAATCTTGTAAATATGTTTTCAAATAGGAATTTGGTAGCATCATTTTTCTTTGTGGCCTTTGCTTCTACCCATTTGGTCAAATATCGATAGCCACTATTATATATTCAGCATGAGAGCATTTTGCATGTGGGCTAATTGTTCTGACAAAATCTATACCCCACTTAGTGAAAACTCTAGCACTAATCATAGGTCATAGTGGCATTTCATCTCTTTTGATGGGATACTTTGTTCGTTGGCACACATCGCACCTCTGAACATATTTTGCCACATTTTGATGTAAGTTTGGCCACCATAATCCCGCAAAGAGAATCAATTTTGCAGTTTTGTCAATTGAAAAATGACCTCCTGTAGCTCTTGTATGGGCCATCTCTAAGGCAGGGATATACTCGTCTTCACGTACACATAATCTTAATTGATTATCCCATCCATGTTTAAATAGTTTTCCTATGAGTGCATAATCTTTACTTTGCTCCTCCAAAGCCCGCGTTCTTGCTAAGCTTGCTCCTTTAGGATACTCACAAGTTTTCAAAAAGTTTACTAATGGTGAGCTCCATTTAGGTGCTACTGTAGAATAACATAGGGTGGAGTTTTCTTCAGGTAATTTCTCTTGACACATTGGACAATTCGTTACTAGAGAATGCACATATTTTTGCATATCTGGCCAATACACCCGAGTCTTTTGAGCTCTTGTAATGTATTACTAACATCTCTATGGTTTTTCCACTGATTTGTGTGAGCATGCTTTAACCATGTCCCTTATGGTTACTCTTACCTTTGAAGAACCTACAACGATGATGGTCACTTGGCTGGAGAAAGTCTCAAATAGTAATGATTCAATTGTAAGCCCCAAAGTGACTACACATCATAGAGTATATAATCAAGCTGCAGGATGGGCTAAGGAAGCACCGACAATATTTTCTGATCTGAGTTCAAATAGGCAAGGCCACTATTGAGCCCCTTAGATTCATACTGATCAAAATCAATAGGGTCAAGGTCAAAGTTAGCATAGGCAAAATTAAAGTGTCGAAGTTCGAGGGTCAAAGTGCACAGGTAGTGCACAATTATTTGTTCACAAAGGGTAAATTGGAGAAAGTGGATGCAGGTTGCAAGGGTATTTCTGTAATTTCCCTAAGGTTCAAAAGTGAAGAATTGAAGGAAAAAAGGTCAAGGCATGTGAAGTGGCAGCGTATGCCAAAGTGAAATATGGCCCCCAATTAAAACTTTTTGTTTTAGTCTAATGTCACTATAGGACAAAAGAGGGATTCGTTGGCCACCACCTAAAAAGATAATCTTGGGACATCAAGGGAGGACCAAGACACTTTGGCAGTTAGGAGCGTACGTGAATCGACACTCAAATAAAAGCAAGGGCTATTCTTGGACTAAGGGGGCGTAAGTAAGAATGAGCACAGTTTTAGCAAGGAGAGAGAGAGAGAAGTGCAAGAGAAGTGCAAGAGACACACAGTGTGCGACGCAGAGAAGTGAAGTGCAAGGTGTGCATGAAGAGTGACCAAGGAAGTGTGCAGAGAAGTGCTAAGCTAGTCCTCCAAGGATCCCAAGATCTTATTGAAGTGTGCACGTGCCGACAGAAGGTACCCATCCCTCCCCCTTAGTGGAAGCTTGGTGCAAGGTGTGCACAAGTGCAGGCTTGGAGAAGGTGGAAGTTTGGTGCAGAGGAGGCCGGCAGCAATAAGTCCCTTGGGTATTTGGTATTTTGTGATTGAGCACTCTTGTGGGATTTTGCACAGAAGCATTGGATTGTATTGTGCTTCACATTGTATTTGTCTTATTATAATCAATCGACACAGGCTTCCAGTGTGTATCTTTCTTCTTGTCTTTCCTTTTTCTCCTACTAACACTCAAATCCCTTCTTGTTAAAGAATCCCCCAATAAGATTTGGCACGCACGGTGGGACCTCAAGGAGATTTGAGCATAGGAGAAGCCAAGGGCAAAAGGTAGAAGAGTTCAAGTGTCGACGGTACTACTTCAGTGGACTAAGAGGTACATATTCTTATCAATTATCTCATATTAAGAGGACTATGAACAGCCCATGACCGCAACCCGGTCCCACACATTGAGGGTCACCTGCAAGCAAACAAGAAGGAAAGTTGTTAGAAGATCATCTAGTCCACTTTCATCAACTTCATCAGTAAGGAGCATGGTTGGTCAGGTAGACTTGGAAACCTTACTATCAAGATTAAATATAAAATTTCCTTCATTCAAAGGCTTAGTTCAGGAAGATCCCAACGAGCATATTAGAAGGTTTTTAACACTATGAAAAACTAGAGGCTTAATGGGAAGAGAGGATGCATTTTTTATACTCTTCCCTGCCACATTAGAAGGATTAGCAGATAAATGGTTCAGCTAGTTTGCTGAGAACCATTTTACAACTTGGGACTTAATGAAAGATGCATTCGACTCAATTCTAGCATGGAAATACTGCAGAGATCATCATAGAGGAACTAGAAAATTTGAGATTGGGTCCAGGTGAAAAGTTCCCAGAATTCGTGACTAGGGCCAAGGCACTAATGGCTAAATTGCCGGATCCACCACACGATTTTTTTTGTTAAGAAATGGTTAGCTAAGCCACTCCTACCCCCACCCGACTCCTCCCTCTCCCTCCCTATCCCTACAGCCGGGTTAGCTAAGCCACTCCTACCCCCACCCGACTCCTCCCTCTCCCTCCCTATCCCTACAGCCGGGTTAGCTAAGCCACTCCTACCCCCACCCGACTCCTCCCTCTGCCTCCCTATCCCTACAGCACCACCCTCTGCCTCCCTCTCCCTCCCTATCCCAACAGTGTACCCCCCCTTCTCCACCATAGCCACAAGCTACCGCCAGCCTACGTCCCTCGGCCAAGTCCTACAGCTCCAAATTCTCTACCACCACTTCCACCCATACCAACCTGCCTCCAGCCTCTCCCTCCCGCCCCCTCCCTCTCCCATCAATGACACCAAACCCTCTCCCTCCCTCTCCCAAAAGCGGCAACGGTCACTCTCCCTCACTCTCCCCCTCCAATCCACTCTGCTCCATCATGTCCATCCCCCTCACAGAAGCGCCATCAAACACCCACTCTCCATCCGTAAACACCTATCCCCTCCCCCACCTCAACCTCCCATATTCGGCCAATACGAGCTCCCTCATACAACCCTCATGTTCGGATAGCTCCATCCATCCCAGCAATCTTCTTTCGATTGGTACAGTTCAAACCACCTGATTTTGCACTCGTCAGCGACGGTTAGACCTCTTGCTCTAGTCATGGACGATTCTCTGGCAACTCCGGATAATTCAGAACTTACCCCCTTGGCCATGCATACCACCCAACCACATTATCCCCCTCCTGAGCCGGCTTCAGCCCAAATTGACCGCCAAACCCCACAGCCTGAGCTTGACCACCATCTCCTCTCCCTCCCTCCCTTGCCATCATATCCTATTCAAGATGACAGTAGTCTTCCACCTTCCAATCACAAACCACCTTTTCTTAGTTTTCCCACGTACTCAGTCCCATTCGATTCCACTGCGTTATATAGTCCACCTTCCATCCCTCGTGAAAACTCGCCTTCCATCGCTTCAATTCCCTCCAATTCCCCTCATTCTCAACCTGGTTCCCCTTTAGCAGATTACGTCCGCATATTTACTCCTGCTGATTTGAGTCTCCAGCTTCGCATTCATTTATCCTTGCCAGCTGTCGAATTGATTCGCCTATTTTTTGAAGACAACCTTCATCAGGGGGGTCTCTGGGGATTAGCAAATGTTCTTTTGAATGACCCAACAAATAATACAGATGTTTATGAAGCTCTTCATCTATTTCCTCAATTCCGCTCTGGTCATATTTCCATTCTTGCCATTGCGGAGGGTTTGGGTTCCATGCTATTCTTTTCAAAATCCTCCTTTCTTATATTCCGATTTATCCCCCAGTGACACTATTGCTTTTTGTCGAGATTGTTTTGACTCCAACACCCGATTTTCCATGCGAATGGTGTCTATCCTTACTTCATTCATCTTTTTCTTCCTGCTGCATAGCCCGTCTTCCTCCATCCCATGGTCTGACATTAGAATTGCTGATCCTCTTTTTTTGCTTCCTCAACAACCGCCCATACCCCTATGTTGCCCTCATTTATGGATCCTTACAATTAAGGTCACGTCTCCTTCCAAAGGCTCTGACTCGGGGCTCTAAATCCTTCTCTATTTACTCTGATCCGTTCCTAGCTTGGCTATATCATTTACCATCACAGCCTGCTTGCAATATTCATCTGTCGGTCCCACACACTTTGCTTGCTCCACCTTCCCTTCACCCAAGACATGTTCGTGCCCGTACTAGCGCCGTCTATCATCCCTCCACTTCAAACCCCTCTCCATCCCCTCACATCACACTTGATTCAGCCTCTGACTCCACCCCTATCGGTGGCCCCAATGATTTTCCATCCATTCCTCCAGTCATCTATCGACCAGTGGTCTCTCCCCCCATCCCTACTACCGTCCCTGTCCATCCTTCAACTCGACCTCCACTTAATTCATCTTTTCCATCTTCTGCTACGGTTGGCCACACCCCTTCTATTCCACCTGATCCTCGTCATTCTGATTCTCCCTTCCCATCGGCATATAAATAAGACTTCAAATTCAACTTCAATAAGACTACATCCAATAAAGCATTCAATGCATACAATAATGTCCATTGATCTTTGCAATAAATAAAATCCAGTTGTTATTTTATCCGTCTCCTATGGCTTCTTCTTTTCTTATTTCTTTGCGTTTCTCTGGAATTGTCGTCTCTCCGAGACGGAGAGCTCATTAGGTGGTGGGCATCTGTTGAGCCCCTCAGATTCATACTGATCAAAATCAATAGGGTCAAGGTCAAAGTCAGCATATGCAAAATTAAAGTGTCGAAGTTTGAGGGTCAAAGTGCACAGGTAGTGCACAATTATTTGTTCACAAAGGGGAAATTGGAGAAAGTGGATAAAGGTTGCAAGGGTATTTCTCTAATTTCCCTAAGGTTCAAAAGTGAAGAATTAAAGGAAAAAAAGGTCAAGGCATGTGAAGCGGCAGCGTATGCCAAAGTGAAATATGGCCCCCAATTAAAACTTTTTGTTTTAATCTAACATCACTATAGGACAAAAGAGGGATTCGTTGGCCGCCACTTAAAAAGATAATCTTGGGACATCAAGGGAGGACCAAGAAACTTTGGCAGTTAGGAGCGTACGTGAATCAACATTCAAATAAAAGCAAGGACTATTCTTGGACTAAGGGAGTGTAAGTAAGAGTGAGCATAGTCTAAGCAAGGAGAGAGAGAGAGAGAGAAGTGCAAGAGAAGTGCAAGAGACACACAGTGTGCGACGCAGAGAAGTGAAGTGCAAGGTGTGCATGAAGAGTGACCAAGAAAGTGTGCAGAGAAGTGCTAAGCTAGTCCTCCAAGGATCCCAAGATCTTATTGAAGTGTGCTCGTGCCGACAGAAGGTACCCATCCCTCCCCCTTAGTGGAAGCGTGGTGCAAGGTATGCACAAGTGCATGCTTGGAGAAGGTGGAAGTTTGGTGCAGAGGAGGCCGGCAGCAATAAGTCCCTTGGGTATTTGGTATTTTGTAATTGAGCACTCTGTGGGATTTTGCACAGAAGCATTGGATTGTATTGTGCTTCACATTGTATTTTTCTTATTATAATCAATCGACAGAGGCTTCCAGTGTGTATCTTTCTTCTTGTCTTTCCTTTTTCTCCTACAAACACTCAAATCCCTTCTTGTCCAAGAATCCCCCAACAGCCACAATACACCGAATAGGTATGAAACAATGAGGAATACTACTATATACCTAAACTTTCGTTCAAAAAGGCCTCTTAAAACACTCTCTACTACAATGGGCTAGAACCAGGTGGAAGCTAGTACAAGCGGCGTTGATCCTTGGTAGAGATTCTATAAGTTGACTATCCAATTACCATTGGGGGATTTATTGAATCTAGTTCCTAGGATATGTTAATGAAAACGATGCAGAATCCTGATTTAGTAGAGCAGGTATCTGAACAAGCCTAGGTAAATATGATGGAAATCGGGCTAGAAGGATTAGTGGATTATGTAGTCCCCCTTATTTTGGTATGGTTTAAAACCACCATATTTCTAAGGTATTGATTAATGGTGGATCTGAAGTTAATATTGCCACTATGCCAATTGTTGGAAACAATTTCCATTGGTCCATCTTGCTCAGTAACTATAGCGTATATAGCTACTGCTTTAGTAGGTTGTACAACACAACAGCGTGGGTGCCTTGGATAAAGTATATACCTCTCAAACTAGCGACGTGGGTTCGAAACCCATCGGTTGTAGCTGAGTAACGTGAAGACTATTTTGTCATGTTTTTTGGAAAAATGCGAATGGCGGACAGAGACAAATTTGGAAAAGTGATTTTCCTAAAATTGCCACGATGATAGCAATCGTAAAGATTAATCGATCGCTTGTGCTTTTTGAGTTATGCTTTTGGAGAGTTTTTTCAAGACACACACTCTACTATATAAGAAGTGATTAGCTTATTGTCTATTTATCCTTCACCTATTTCAACACAAGTTTTGGAGCTTGGTCCCTCAACAGAGGTGGTGCTTCTTAGTACATGGGGCAGCCATGGTGTTATCTTGGAGCATGTTGAGGAGCAGCTATGGAGTACTTCTTGGAGAAGAGTGTGCTCACACTCTTGCTTATGGAGACGACTTATCTATTAGCACCTTGGTGGTGTGGATCGGGCATTCACATGATGTATTTGACGATTTTCTTCTACATGAAGATTTCGGGTTACTTCAAAGACATTGGATGGTGGTTAACATAAGATTTGCATCTTATGTTAAGAATTCAGGTACATATTCTCTTTATGCACATAGGTACTACTTGGAGTTTATGGAGGCAGTGCCATCCATATCACGAGGAGTCCTATTCGGCATAGGTACAAGAGAATCAGTACGTATATGCTTTATGCATATTTGGATGAGGTGTTAGAGAAGATATGTTCATATGAGTTTGAGGATTTCTGGTAGCAAACTTGTTAGCATTCTTTGCTACTTTTGTAAGTATGTGATCTTTTCACACACATGTCTAACTTAGGGTCTTCCATAGCCTAAGGTTAGATGAGGGTTTGCTGATTATTAGTTTTAGACTGATCCTTCCTCTTCCTATCACTCATATTCACTCTTCTACAACCTATTAGGTCACACATCTCCTGTATATTCAGATTTCTCTCCATATATTTGAATGTGTTTGTTACATTTATACATTCATTCATCCATCTATTACTGTTCACATAGAGTGGTTGAGAGTTTTGCTCCCACATTGTACATTGAACATTGGTATATATGATAGTGTGAGTAAGCCTTGGCTTACGTAACACTTTACACATGTTTTCTAAGCTTTCTCTATCTTTGTCTCGTCATTTGTATGATCAAGTGTGGTATGTTCATGTTTTTTCAATATTAGAAGATTGCTAGATTCTATGTTGTATATGCTAGACCTATGGAACCTTGGACCTGTGGTATTAGTAATGGGCCTACTAAATTTCCAACATTTGGTAACAGAGCTTTAGGGTTTTGATATCAGAGTTCATTCACGCTCTCAGATTCCCAGGTTCCCAGACTTCCAGGTTTACAACATATGCTTTAAGGGCATCTTCTAACATTTGACATTTTACATACACACTTAATCTAGATGAGTAGAGATTTGAGAATTAGACAATTCAGTCACATGTTTATTCATCAGTGTGGAGTATGAAGTTGATGATCTGTTAACAGCCGAATACTTTTGGACAAGTACGAAAATACCTTAGAGAAGTATTATTTGAAGACCAAGACTTGATAAAGACAAGACTACTTCAAATTCAAGGAAAAACAATGTTTTGGAGAAGATGAAGGAATCAGATCAACATCAAATCATAGGTATCAGTTTCTACTATCAGATTATCATTTGCAGGTTATATCTTAGCAGAGCAGTTATGAAGAGATTTGAAGGATTCAAGGAATGCTTTTATACACTTTCATTCTTTGAAAGTTAAAGCATTAGCTACATCAAAACAGGTATCTAGAGGTTTTTCTAGAGAGTTTTAAAGATCACTTTCATGGCAAGAAAGTTCATCTAAAAACACAAATGTGGAGAGCATAAGTTTTGTTTTCAGCCAATTTTGAGTTGTAAGTTGGTTGGAAGTTTTTGCTCAGAATTTGTATCTAAAGAAGTAACTCTAGAAAGGTAATTCATCATTCAGACAAAAGGCTGGTGAATTCAGTCATATCAGTCATTTGAAATAGAATTTTGATTCAGAAGATATGAGGAGATGATAAAACATGATTCTATGTTCACTTCCATTTGTATACCATGTTTGTTTTGTCTCTTACTATTAGCACTAGAGGAAGAGAAAAAGTTCATTTGAAGAAGTCAAGAGTGCTTGCTACTTCAAGATGAAGAGAACAAAAGGTATGCAAGAGAAGTTTGAAGATGTTGACATCATCAGGTGGAAGAAAGATGCAGAAGAAGAAAGTCCATCATTTCCAAAAGAAAAGTAAGGCTTCCTTTTCTCATATATTTCCCATATACTTTTCCTCCTTTTATCCTCTACATCCAAAGACAAGTCTACAAGAACATCTTATGTAAAGATAGTTTAAAGAAGAAGCAGTTTCATGGTTTGCATTATACTTGGTCATGATTTAGTAGATTTGACAAAGAATTGCATTGAGAGAAAGAAAAGCAGCAGATTTTGAAGACAACTTGTATGTTTTGACTCATATGTATGAGTTATGTTGAAGATTTTTTAAGCAGGCAGCTTATATGTTCCCTCAAAGAATTCTTGGAGTGTCAATACAGAGCTACTTGGTATATGACAAGTTGCAGAGAAGTATATTTCTTCTTTATCTAACTCTTGAGGTAAAAGAGTATTTGTAGAAGATGTTGGAGACATGAAGAGAGGTTTTATGTTTGAAAAAGGTTACCTCATATTCAATATTTTCAGAAAACTTCAGAAAATTCAGATTTTTTGATGTACTGGTCAATTGAAGAATCTACTTTCTATGATTGTCTTGATTTTTGGATACATGCTTGTATTCGAAAAGATGTTCCTTCAGATCCTATTACTTGATTGAGAAGTGGAGTTAGCCAAAAGAAAATCAAGCAGATACTATCACATTTCACCCGGGTAGAATATGAAGATTTGAAGTATCAACTTGTAGCTTTTGGAGTTCTCAAGGTGAGAAGTTTGTCCACTTATGTTTGAAGTAGAAGTTGCAGATTCTTGAGAAGGATTTGGTTGAAGAAAAGTTTTACAACTTTATGTAAGAAGCATGGACACTTAGAGACATTCAGGTAGCAAATCAAACATTCAGTCATGAAGGTTTGATGAGAGCAGATTCTATTTAGATATTTTGTTGGAGAGATCTTGATAGATCTAGATAGATCATGTAAGATCTTGAGTATTTATGAGTCAGATATCTATCCTTTGTTTGTTAACATTGGAAGAAGTAAGTCAAAGATTCAGATTCTATCAGATTAGTGTTGCAAAGGAATAGAAAAAATACTTGTTATGTTGCATAAGGTTATGAATCCTAAAATGCTTTTCAGCAAGGTTTTTATGATAAATCAGCTAACCTTATTCTATAATTTGGGAAGCTGAGGAATGACAGGGAAAGCTATTGGCATATGTACAGTGCTAATAAAAAGGGTTCAGAGATTTTTGTTTCAGATACAGGTATTGATCACTGAAGATCATATTTATTGAAAGAAGGAAGAAGTTCCAGATTTCATAAAGTCTGATATATTTGAAGAATTCTGGATACTAGTGTCAAATCATATAGGGGTTGATGAAACATGAAGAATTATTTTCAGCCATATGTAAAAGAATGCAGAATCATATCTACATGTATTCCTATTTCAGGTATTCCTATATTTCCTTTCTCACTTTCTCTTTATGTTCCAGCTTTGAAAGAAGAAGGAAGAAGAAGAATGTCTGGAGAAATTTCCTATTAGGTATTCCTGTTCAGGAGAAGGTTCCAGAGTTCTATTAAAGAGAAATTTGATATTTCAAAGAGGTATGTTTTCAGAAGTGCGCACATATATGTTTATACCAGGTTCTGAAGGAAAGAGGTATGAAGGATTTACAGATGAAGACATGATGACATCATAGATTTTTTTTATGAGACTTATGAGTTGATTTCAATTGATTTCAATTGATTTTAGTTGATTTCAGTTGAGTTGACTTTACTTGACTTGAGTACAGTCAGAGATGAACCAGCAGTGTTCATAATACACTAAGTTGTGAGTTGTCAGTTGCAGAAGTACATTGAGGAACCTTTTTCATAAAGTAAATGCAAATATGTGGATCCTAGTGTATGTTTTCAAGTTTATGAAGACAGGAGATAGCAGGTTTAGAGTCAGTATTTGCTACATTTGTTGTCAAGCAGTGATTGCTTGATATGTACACTATTGGATATCTAGTTTCCATATTTTCTCAAGTATTATGGTTCATATACAACAAGAAGTTTGAAAGAAAGTCAAATTCAATTTTGAAGAAGACCTTTGAAGAAAAGGTTTGAAGGTCAGTTCGGGAGTACAAGCTTGAAGCTTATGAAGTTTGTAGATCCAGTCCATTTTATACCATTGTGACATTGTAGGGGGGATTGTTGGAAACAATGTCCCATTGGTCCGCCTTGCTCAGTAACTATAGCATATGTAGCTATTGCTTTAGCAGTTTGTACAACACAATAGCATGGGCGCCTTGGATAAAGTATATATCTCTCAAACCAGTGACGTGGGTTCGAAACCCATCGACTGCAGTTGAGTAACATGAAGATTATTTTCTCATGTTTTTTGGAAAAACACGAACGATAGACGACGACAAATTTGGAAAAGTGATTTTCGTAAAATTGCCACGATGATTGCAATCATAGAGATAAAGTGATCACTTGTGCTTTTTGAGTTATGCTTTTGGAGAGTTTTTTCAAGACACACACACCATTGGCTTATCGTCTATTTATCCTTCACCTATTTCAACAAAAGGTTTGGAGCTTGGTCCCTCAATAGAGGTGGTGCTTCTTAGCACATGGGGCAGCCATGGTGCTATCTTGGAGCATGTTGAGGAGCAGCTATGGAGTACTTCTTGGAGAAGAGTGTGCTCACACTCTTGCTTATGGAGAGGACTTATCTATTAGTAGCTTGGTGGTGTGGATCGGCCATTCACATGATGTATTTGAAGATTGTCTTCTGCATGAAGATTTCGGGTTACTTCAAAGACATTGGATGGTGGTTAACATAAGATTTGCATTTTATGTTAAGAATTCAGGTACATATTCTCTTTATGCACTTAGGTACTACTTGGAGTTTATGGAGGCAGTGGCATCCATATCAGGAGGAGTCCTATTCGGCATAGGTACAAGAGATTCAGTACGTATATGCTTTACGCATATTTGGATGAGGTGTTAGAGAAGATATGTTCATATGAGTTTGAGGATTTCTGGCATCAAACTTGTTAGCATTCTTTGCTACTTTTGTAAGTATGTGATCTTTTCACACACATGTTTAACTTAGGGTCTTCCATAGCCTAAGGTTAGATGAGGGTTTGCTGATTATCAGTTTTAGACTTATCCTTCCTCTTTCTGTCACTCATATTCATTCCTCTACAACCTATTAGGTCACACATCTCATGAATATTCAGATTTTTGTCCATACATCTGAATATGTTTGTTACATTTATACATACACTCATCCATCTATTTCTGTTCACATAGAGTGGTTGAGAGTTTTGCTCCCACATATATATGATAGTGTGAGTAAGCAGTGGCTTACATAACACTTTACACATGGTCTAGTGTCTCTCTATCTTTGTCTCATCATTTGTATGTTTAAGTGTGGTATGTTCATGTTTTGTCAATATTGGAAGATTGCTAGAATTTATGTTGAAGATCCTGGAAACATATGGAACTATGGACCTGTGATATTAGTTATGGTCCTACTAAATTTCCAACATTTGGTATCAAAGCTTTAGGGCTTTGGCATCAGAGCATTCAGGCTCTCAGATTCCCAGGTTCCCAGACTTCTAGGTTTACAACATATAATTTAAGAGCATCTTCTAACATTTGACATTTGACATACGCACTTAATCTAGATGAGTAGAGGTTTGAGAATTAGACAATTCTATTACATGTTTATTCATCAGTGTGGAGTATGAAGTTGATGATTTGTTAGCAGCCGAATACTTTTGGAAGAGTATGAAAATACTTTACAGAAGTATTATTTGAAGACCCAGACTTGATGAAGAGAAGGCTACTTCAAATTCAAGGAAGAACAATGGTTTGGAGAAGATGAAGGAATCAGATCAACATCAAATCATAGGTATCTAGAGGTTTTTCTAGAGAGTTTTGAGAGATCTCTTTCATGGCAAGAAAGCTCATCTAAGAAGACAAATGTGGAAAGCATGAGTTTTATTTTCAGCCAATCTTGTGTTGTAAGTTGGTTGGAAGTTTTTGCTCACATTTGGTATCTAGAGAGGTAACTCGAGAAATGTAATTCATCATTCACACAAAAGGTTGGTGAATTCAATCATATCAATCATTTGAAACAGAATTTTGTTTTAAGAGATATGAGGGGATGATAAAACATGATTCTATGTTCACTTCCATTTGTATATCATGTTTGTTTTGTCTCTTACTCTTAGCATTAGAGGAAGAGAAAAAATCATTTGAAGAAGTTAAGAGTACTTGCTATTTCAAGATGAAGAAAACAAAAGGTATGGAAGAGAAGTTTGAAGATGTTGACATCATCATCAGATGGAAGAAAGATGCAGAAGAAGAAAGTCCATCATCTCAAAAAGAAAATTAAGACTTCCTTTTCTCTCATATTTTCCATATACTTTTCCTACTTTATCCTCTACATCCAAAGACAAGTCTACGAGAACATCTTGTGTGAAGATAGTATAAAGAAGAAGCAGTTTCATGGTTTGCATTATACTTGGTCATGATTTAGTATATTTGACAAAGAATTGCATTGAGAGAAAGAAAAGCAGTAGATTTTGTAGACAACTTGTATATTTTGACTCATATGTATGACTTATATATAAGTTGAAGGTTTTTGAACAGGCAGCTTATATGTTCCCTCAAAGAATTCTTGGAGTGTCAATACAGAGCTACTTGGTATATGACAAGTTGCAGAAAAGTATATTTCTTCTTTATCTAACTCTTGAGGTAAAAGAGTTTTTTGTAGGAGATGTTGAAGACTTGGGTTGAGGTTTTGTGCTTGGAAAGGTTACCTCATATTCAGTATTTTTAGAAAACTTTAGAAAATTCATATTTTTTGATGTACCAATCAGATGGAGAATCTATTTTTTATGTTTATCTTGATTTTTGGATACATGCTTGTATTAAAAAAGGTGTTCCATTACATCCTATCACTTGATTGAGAAGTGGAGTTAGCCAAAAGCAAGTCGAGCAGATACTTTCACATTTCACCCGGGTAGAATATGAAGATGTGAAGTATCAACTTGCAACTTTTGGAGTTCTCAAGGTGAGAAGTTTGTCCACTTATGTTTCAAGTAGGAGTTGCAAATTCTTGGAAAGGATTTGGTTAAAGAAAAGTTTTACAACTTTATGTGAGAAGCATGGACACTTAGAGACATTCAGGTAGCAAATCAAACATTCAATCATGAAGGTTTGATGAGAGCAGATTTTACACAGGTATTTTGTTGGAGAGATCATTGATCTTGGATGATCTCATATGATCTTGTAAGATCTTGATAGATCTTGTATGATCTTGAGTATTTATGAGTTAGATGTCTATCCTTTGTTTGAAAACTTCTTAGCATTGAAGGAAGTAAGTCAAAGATTCAGATTCTATTAGATTAGTGTTGCAGAGGAATAGAAAAAGATACTTGTTATGTTGCAGAAGGTTATGAGTCCTAAAATGCTTTCAGCAAGGTTTTGTTATGTAATAGATCAACTAACCTTATTCTTTAATATGGAAAACTGAGGAAGAAATAGTGGAAGCTATTAGCAACTACGTAGTGCTAATAAAAAGGGTTCAGAGATTTTGTTTTAGATACAGGTATTGATCACTAAATATCAGATTTATTGAAAGAAGGAAGACATTCTAGATTTCATAAAGTCTCATATATTTGAAGAATTTTGGATACTAGTGTCAAATCATCCAGGGCAGTGATGAAACATGAAGACTTATTTTCAGCCATATGTAACAGAACGCAGAGTCATATCTACAGGTATTCCTATTCGTATATTTTTTTTGTCAGTTTCTCTTTGTGTTCCAGCTTTGAAAGAAGAAGGAAGAAGGAGAATGTCTGGAGAAAGTTCCTGTTAGGTGTTCTTGTTTAGGAGAAGGTTCCAGAGTTCTATTGAAGAGAAATTTGATATTTTCAGAAAGGTATGTTTTCAGAAGTGCACACATTTATGTTTATACTAGGTTCTGAAGGAAAGAGGTATGAAGGATTTACAGATTGAACAAGGATGAAGACATGATGACATCATAGATTTTTTTATGAGACTCATGAGTTGAGTTGACTTGACTTGACTTGAGTACAGTCAGAGATGAACCAACACTGTTCATAATACACTAAGTTGTGAGTTGTCAGTCACAAGTCCCAGGATTCAGTTCTTGATTATGTTTAGTGTATTTACATGATGCAGCAGAAGTACGTTGAGAAAACTTTTTTAAGATAAATGCAAATATGTGGATCCTAGTGTATGTTCTCATGTTTGAGAAGACAGGAGATAGCAGGTTCAGAGTCAGTACATGCTACATTTGTTGTCAAGCAAGTGATTGCTTGATGAGTACACTATTGGATATCTAGTTTGCATATTTTCTCAGGTATTATGGTTCATATTCAGCAAGTTCAATGTTTGAAATTTGAAGGAAAGTCAAATTTAGTTTTGAAGAAGACTTTTGAAGAAAAGGTTTGAAGGACAATTCAGGAGTACAAGTTTGAAGCTTATGAAGTTTGCAAATCCAGTCCAGTTTGTACCATTGTGACATTGAGGGGGGGGATTGTTGGAAAACAATGTTTCAATGTCCCATTGGTTCATTTGCTCAGAATACAGATTGAGTAGTCTTTTGTTTTAGTCCTTGAATAAGCAAAAGCGTGGATCACGTTGGATTGTGCAGCTGTCTCCCAAAGAATCCACCCAGGATCAAATCCCGTGAGCGGTAGCACAACGAAATAGATTTTTTGTAGTTTGTCAAGCTTTTTAAATAAATCAAAACGATCAGATTTATTCGCGATGCGGCAACGATTCGGCGATGGGCAATTTGCGATGAAGATGTTTCGTAAATCGTGCTTTATTGTTATGCTTTTAGAGTGCTTTTGGAAGAGACACAACTACTATATAAGAAGAGCATTGGCTAATTGATAAAATTATCCTACACCTTTTGCAACACAAGCTAGATTGCTGGAATTTATGTTGAAGATCCTGGAAACCTATGGAACTATAGACCTGTGATATTAGTTATGGGCCTACTAAATTTCCAACATTGTGCAACATTTGCATAATGGACATGTTCTGCCTATACTGAACTTCTTGCAACAAAATAGAGATTAACTTCTCAAATTTTAAGGCATTTGGGTTGCCTTTCATCATCAATCAAAGAGTAGAAGCAAAATTGTGATATGACTTTGGAAGACCGTTAAGAATATTCTGCACAAGTGAGCTATCTAGAAAGACTTCATCACCAGAAATCAAATGCTCCTTCAAATCTTTGATATTTGTCAAGAAATTATCAATAGAATCTCCTTCATTCATATGCTCACTCTCTAACTGTTTTCAAAGGTAAGCAACACAAGCCTCATTTCTTGCCTAGTATAGAGTGGTAAGTGTATCCCAAGCATTCTTTGTTGTTTTGCAAGAATGAACATGAGGGATAAAGGCATGTTTGATAGACAAAGCTATCAATGCATGTGCATGAGCATCCCTACTATCCCAACAAATTTGCTCTGTAGTAGATGCAGTAGGAATCACAACACGAACAAAAATTTGAAGATCATCATCTTCAATGCCATCTCCATCACCTTCAATAACTATATTTGCAGGTGCAGTAGGACGTTTTTCAACACCCCACACAACATTCCACAATCCTTTTGCTACCAATACATGTTGCATCATATATGCCCACAATGGGTAATTAATCCAACCGATCCTCAATAGCAAACATACAAAATACATCAATGCTTTCAACCATGGCCATTGATTAAGTACCCTGATGTAGAAAAATGAGTGGTTCTCAAAAAGTTGAACAAAACCATATTGTCGAGGTCTGCTAAATCTATAGAAGACTTTGAGGCACTTGTATTGGCAAACCAAAACTTGATATATTTTTTACACAAAAGGACAAAATAACCTTCACAGGCATTGCGATAGTGCATTCGGAGGCCGAAACAAGCTCATATAGAAATTTCAATGGCACAGAGCAAAGCCATTTTGAACTCCTAATCCCCCCCAAGTATGCTCACTAATTTTCATGCGATTCTCAAATTGTGATTGGAGGGGTGTCGATGACACCTTAGATGAATCAAAGACCTGCTATGGTACCAATTTTTGGAGTTTGAGGTATGCCGAAGCACACAAACAACACAAGAAAGAAGAAGAAGAAACTTGGAGCACAACACAACACTGAATAAATTACCAAGGAATGTGCAAAGATAAGTAACCCATTAGGGTTACAGGATATACAATCCGAGGGAAACAAAACTCCTAAAGAGGGAAAAAAGGACCCCGACAGTCCTAAGTGTGTTCACACAAATCACTACCAAAATATATCAATAAGGAAAAAATTTCTCAATGAAAATGGTAGCCCTCATAGACAAAGGTGTGTCCAAAAGTGTGATCAATCTTGATTTATCATCGTCTATGCAGAAATCCATATATCAAACCAATATTCATGTAACTCGATTTGATGGAAATGAGCTAGCTTGTATACAAGAAATGACCATACTCTCAAATGTAAAATAATTAGTCTCTATAGAAGATTTTTTAGTGATTGATGAAGAAGGCATGGAAGAACGAATTATACTAGAGAGAGATTGGTTGCAAAAACACGTAAGGTCTATAAACTTTTCATAATTATGCCTGGTATGTTACCCTTCTTTGATACTCTTCATGTTGCATGTGTACTAGAAACTTTGATTGTACCTCATGAATTGTATTCTCCTTTGCAAAATCTTGCCAAATCACATGATGATACATATAGTGAGAATGATTATGAGGATCAATCTCAACCAAAAAAAGGGGAGATCAGAATGGAGACAAAGCAAAAACCTTCAAATAACACCGTGAATACATCACTCAATCAAGAGTAAGTGAAGGTTGTCATGCCTCCTTACCACGAATAACAAGCAAGGTAGTGAAGGCTCCTCACCTTTTAGATCAACTCCAAAAGGTTGACAAGTGTGGATTCCAAAGGTTCTACTACAAGCCCTAAAGGAAAAGTAAAATTTTGGACTCCTAAATATGCAACATAAAGGACCCTACGATTTCTCCTACACAAGGTAGATCCTTAGAAAAACTTGGAAGGAAACTTTTACCCAACAAGAAAATTGTAAGCAATCAACCTAAGAAAAGCGCTTATAAGGCAACTACAACACTTAGTAAGGGCATCAAGTGGATTGGGGTAACCAAGAAGTCATGAAATGAGAGACCAATACCTCTTAAGAAACATAACAAGGCTCTCTCATAAAATCTAAATGGATTGGAAACCAACCTACGACCCAAAAAAATATTCAAACCATAGCAAACTCGATTCCCAAATCTAAAAATGAACCTTTTCTTTAGACTCCCTATGATAGGATTATTTTTAGATCCAATAAATTTCCAAGTTGATAAATTTATATTAGATTCTTCAAGTAAGTTAGTGAATAGGAAAAGCCTTTATGTGCAGAAACCATGTGCACAAATGCACAACCTTGTCTTTTTCACGTTGTTGAGTTTTATGCATTTCAAAGTATGCATGCTATAAGGCACAATAATGTGTGGTACTTGAGAAACTTGGTGTGCTCTTTCCAAGAGTCGCTCCTCGGCAATGACAACAAAAGGGTGATGAAGATCCATGAGCTCAGACATGATGTACTACACGAGTTCATCGATATCAAGAAGAGAATCTCTACCTTAAATTTTTAATCAAGAAGACAAGGGAATGGTATGATGGTTGTGATCACAAGACGGTAGCAAGAACACATGCAAAAGGATGTACACATCAAATATTTGCACACACACAAGAGCGAAAAAGAAGGAACAATGGAGGACTTCAATAGCTTAGCTCACAAAATATTCACTATAGAAAGAGAGCTTTTATAATGGAGAGTTCTCAATATCTCTGCTTACTAACCTCTTAAAGTGAGCCCATGAGCTCTATTTGAAGTTTTCCTACAAAATTTGACCAATTCTACACCTATTTGGACAATCCAATTATAAGTACTCCTCGAAGCTCATTTCGAGGACAAAAGGGGTTTTAAAAAGTATGAAAAACATATAAGCTATTCTAATGCTCCTCAAGCTTGAGCACTCCTCGATTTGCACAAAATGGATCTTCCATGCACAAAAATTTGGATTTGGATAAAAGTTAATGATGAAAATCACTATTTGAATAGAAATGGATGTTCAAGAGAAAACTTGGGGGATCCCTTTATGTGATAGCATGCCTTCTTTGTAAGCTTTTGCTTTCTTGTTCTTGTTATTCTCTTGTTCAAGTATGCTTACTTGTTTGTTGCGTAAATTTATATTTGCGTTTTACCAAGGAGAGCAATAGTAGCTTGTGGCGTGGGTAGGGAAGTGCATGTAAAAAAGCAATTAAATGGTTCACATACCTTGAATTTGGCAAAAAAAAAGTGTCTTATAGAAGGAAATGGCTGGTGCCCACCCTTAAGGATTCTTCTGCCTGCATGTTGATCTTGAATGTTCATGCAATAGATCTGCTACAAAAAGATAACACATTAGCATGGAAATTAATCTTGATCCCAACATAACGAGACCATAATCCCTTTCCATAATTGATGTGCCTCCTATGTAGCCGTGTGTTGTGAGGTGATTTTTCAACCATCTCTCTGTGACTAATGCATATCGCTAGACTTCCTACATGCTCTAAATAATGCATATATATCCATTCCTAAGGGATATCATTAGTTGTGGGACAAGTGATTAAGGTTTGATTTTTACAAGGTTGATCAATTATCTTGGGTGTCAGTTAATTATTACAAGGAGAAAGGTTAGTTTCATGAGGTGTCACATTGTACAATAGAGGGGATTGGGGATTTTGAGTTTGTTTAGGCACCCATTTCCTAGTGATTGATGAAGGGAAATGGTTCATCGGTTTAGATACAAAAGATGGATTGGGAGGTGAAGAGGTGGGTGATCGGTGTGATTTCGGAGGTACTATTGTTCCATGGCTTAGTTTTTGAGCTACTAAACAGGCCTTGGGAACCCATACGTGAGTCGTTTTGGGCTTGGTCATCAGAGACTTCTTGGGTACCTAGAATTGTTCAATTCTCATTGGAGGAGAATGTCTTAGCGATGGTGAGTGTCAAGATTGACTCGTTGTTGTCCTTGGCTTGTGTGATGCACTCGAGAAATTCATAAATGTCAGCTGGCCTTTGGGTACCCACATTTGCTTTTTGTTGGTCATGTTTGGAGACTTGTGCTGCATCCATGGAGTAGTCTGAATTGGCATTCTATTGAGGTATTGGAATCATGGTTGACTTTCCCATGGTGGTTTGTGAGAGGTTAGGTGGACACTCTACTTTGGAAAAGAAGGGAGGTCCAACACTTGCATGTCCTGCCCTCAGCAAAAGAGGCATTCTATATAATAGATCTAGGCAGGCATGCAAGGAGTGTGGAGGGTATGCTCAAGGGGTTGATGATCCCCATCTGTCTACTAATTGTGCCCATTTGGCCAAAGAGGGGGAGGGAGATTTCCTACATGCTCCTCTATGCAAATGTAGTCCCCATCTATCCAAAGAGGGTTGCCATTGGTTGGAGGATTTGTCAAAGATCTTCTGGTCCACCTTCACTTTCATTATGTGGGCAAAAGAAAGCTTGACACATTGTCATAGCATATCTAAGGGTTTCTTCATTAGTACAGGGCTTGACATGGAGGCCTTCTAATTGATTTTTCGGGTTCCCTCCTAGTCCTTGTCTTCTTAATTTCATATGTTTGATGCGCTCTAGGGCTTCTACCTGAGCTTCCTATCTGATTCTTTTTTCTTCATCCTTGCACTTCTTTGCGAGCATGAGTCGTCTAAGCATATCCTTGGTGAGAGCTTCTTTGTAAAGATTGACTCTACAACCACTAATATAATTAGGCATTATCTCCCCTTCTAGGGTGGCTAACTATACTGCCCCACTCGTTGAAAGCCTATTTATAATCATAGGTCCATAACCATGTTTCTCTAGCTTACATGCATGTTGCTTCAGCGTATAGACTTGAACTAGGTCTCCTACCTTCAAGCCTTTATCCTTTACATGTGCATTGAAATAGGCTTTTTGTCTCTTCTTGGCTGCATATATTCCCATTGCTGCTCTGAATCAAGTCTCCCTTAATCATTCAAAGTCCATGATCCTTGATGATAACTCATGGCTAGTCCACTGATGCTATTGCACAATCTTTGGGTATCAAAAAATCCAAGGGGAGCACTGCATTTTGACCAAAAACCATATGAAATGGAGTTGCATTGAGTATCGTCTTGTAAGCCACTCGATATGCCCAAACAGAGTGGTGTAATTGTTTGTCCCAATTTGAACGTTTTTTGTTTATGAGTTTAGTCAATACATTGCAAAGGATCTTGTTAGTACTTTTTGTTTTTCCATTGGCTTGGGGATGATATGGTACGGACTTCTTGTGAATCATCATAAAATCTTGTAACAAATATTCAATGACTTTGTTTAGATGGCAATTGCATCCAACTCATCCCAATCATCTTCATCCATGTCAGTAGGATTCTTTGAGATTCCATTTATTGGCTTCCATTGCCTCCTCTGAATCAACACATCTTTAATCTGATTCTTCCATAGGAAAAAGTTTGTGCCATTAAATTTTCGGATCTCAAAATGGTCTTTGTCGTACAAGTTATAGATCCTCCTCGGAATACTGGCACTACACCCTAATCCAGCAGACATGCTTGAGACCTCTGAAGCCATGATGATAGAGAATTGAATAGAACTCCTAGAAGAGTCCAAACACCACTATGGCTAAAAAGGATGACTAAGTCTGAGATTTTTGGAAAAAAATTCAATAGAGTCTTCCTAGAAAAATGAATTAATGAATAGTAATGACCAACCAAAAGAATTATGTGATGATAAATGTGCTCACATCAATAATTTTTCAAGAAACCTGTAGATTTACTAGTGTGGCTAAAAACACAGTCCCAAAGGTGAATATTCATTGTTGAACAACTACGAAGAGCACTCTTCTTGATGTTCTTGAACCTGTGTAAAGAGAACTATGCATAAAAATACTCCAAAGCGGCTCCAAGAATGACCCCAAAAATGCTTCAAAACAATCTTTGAAAGCAAAGAATGAAGCTTTAAGGACCCAAAACATGTTCAAGGTAATTTTAACCTTCGTCTTTTCCCTTGTTCAAACACCACAAGAGTGTAGCTTAGTGGCAAGAGAGTGTCGATTAAGCGATCTTTGGGGGGAGCAGTACTGGGATGGTGACTCCTAGAAGTACCAGGAACCTCTGTCTTCCTTGATCATTGAGGTCCTCCCTTGTGCACATCCAATGGCACCAATGATGACAAGGTATGCCAAGGTCTATGCATTGGTCGCCACCTTAGTCATAAGCCTCAAAGAAAGCCTTGGGTGGGAGGGGTCATTACAAATGTGATCGAACTTCTAGTTTGTGGCTGACCAGGCCACTATATGTTTTATTAAAGAACATATACAAAAGTGTCTGACAGCCATTTGGCCTTTTAGATGAATGATAATGGTAATAGTGATATGCTCACTAGGTCATTAGGTGGTACTCTTTAATTTTTCACTTTCATAGATGATGCTACTAGAAAATTTCAGGTGTATCATATCAAGTCTAAAGATGAGGAACTCCTTGAAAATGGACTTTTTTAGTAGAGATTGAGAAGGGAACTAAGCTTAAGGTTTTACATTCAGATAATGGAGGTGAGTATACCTCACATAAATTTACCCATCTTTTTGTGTAGAGGACGTTTCTATTTTGCATCATGCAAAGATTTCACAAAGCTTTTGGGTAGAAGTAGTGTTGACTATAGTTCATTTGATTAACCATTCACCTAGTGCTATCAAAAGCTTGAAAGTGGCACAAGAGTTATGGACATGATAGTTGCCGCATTATAATCACCCTCAAGTATTTAACTCTAAAGCTTATGTCCATGTTCCAAAAAACTTGAGACAAATTTTGGAGCACAAATCAAGAAAGTGCATATTTCTTGGATATGGAAGAGATGGGTGGTTTGGATATCATGATCCTTTGATTTGATCTCTATCAGATTTGAAATTTCTTTTGGACACTTTTTGGAGCTTCCTCCAACAATAGCTTGCATAGACTTGGGAGCTCAAAAGTAGAAGTCACACGGGAAATTCTTCTAAATTTTAGACCTCACATGAGTTGTAGCTCTTAAGATAAAGAATATATTGTGTGACTTGTTGTGTAGAAACCCTATCTTGTGGGTTGTTAGATAAAAATTCAAATCCTTGAGTTACTATACAATAAGCTTGACACATGTGAGGGAAGTTAACATGAGTTGCTATGCAAAAACCCTAATCCATGAGATCGAAGATGAAGAATTGTGATGGTGATGCACGACAATGGATTCTTCTTTTTGACGGATCCACAACGATATCCTCACAATAGAATTCTGAGCTCCAAACACTGCACATAATACTCCACACAGAGTGTGGGATTTGAACTCATGACCTACCGACTAGGAGTACGATGGGCTAACCACTTGCTCCAAAAGCCATGGTTGAGGATTACTTCCTAATCCTCCCTCTTAGGGTGTGGTTCAACCATCTCATGCCTGTCATATCTTGAGTCTAACACTCTCTTCCCCTTCTAGAGATCATTGTCCTCAATGATCAACCCTTGATCTCCCCTTGGATTGATGTCCTCACCCTCGCACAGTCTCGTGAACCTTCTTGTTCTCAACCTTGGTCTCTTGAACCCTTGCTCTCAACCTTGGTCTCTTGAACCTTGCCTTTCCGCTTCTTAGCCACTTGCCTACAGACTTGCCTTGTTTGCAACCTTGGTCTCTTGAGCCCCTTGTTCTCAACCTCAGTATCTTGAACCTAGTTCTTACCCATGCTAGGTATCTTGGATCCTCAATCTAGTGCTTCCACTCGAATGGTCATTCTGAGAGCTTTCCAAGGGTATCTTACATATCTTAATCCACCCTACGGATTGGGAGATACACTCTAATCTTGGATGGTCTCACCTTTGAAAGCGACGTGCGCACCTTCTTTGCCCAAGCCTACATCCTAGGCTCTGATACCAATTGTGGGATTTGAAATCATGACCTACCAGCTAGGAGTACGATGGGCTAACCACTTGCCCCAAAAGCCATGGTTGAGGATTACTTGCTAATCCTCCCTCTTAGGGTGTGGTTCATGTTGGTGCAAGTCAACCATCAATTGATGTCTCGAACAAAGGGTTGAAGTCAAAAGATGAAGGAAAGACCAACAAATGAAGTTTGAAGGTAGTGAATATTCAAGAAATGAATACTTGTATACATATGTCCATTAAACTTATAATTAGCTCACTTATACTTTTGTTATGGTCACGAGCTTGTACATATATGCCTATATATACATGTAGAAAGTCAGGGCATGTATGAGAGAGTACGAGATATGAAGAATTAAAAGTTTTAAGAGTCATTAGACACTTTAGAAGTGAAGTGAATAACTCTCATCATTCAGATGTAACGTTTTTTTAATAGAAGAAAAAGTTGCACCTGATATTTTTTTGAGTACTCCTTTTGTGTTCATCATCTTGTGAAATGCTTTTGTACAAGTCTAACTCTATAGTTGAATGAGCTCTGTAAAAGTTTTCAGATTCTAATTGTGATCAAGCTCAGAGAATTGAGAGTAAGAACATTTACATGTGTAAATGTGAAGAAGTGAAGCTTGCAGCAGGTGCAAATTTGATGCTAATGTTTTAGTCAATTCTCCTTCCACACTGTAAATTTTTTAGCAAGAAAGCACTCATTCTTTAAGTTGAAGGTAAGCTACCTATGGCTAAAAGCATTTGAATAAACGGATTGTAATTTGAGAGAAATATGCATTAGAAGTTACAGGTGTCAAAGTCGACTGTAGAGAAGTATAGTTTTAGACATAGGTGAATTGTTTGGAGTAAATCTCAAGATTTACCAAACCTTTTGAGATTTTTTAACTTGGACAAGGTGCATAATCTTTAGACAACACGTTGTAAAAGTTTCATTAGAAAATTTACATATTTGGTCAGTCAATGAGTGAATTATGTGCAATAGACTTTTCTGTGTAGTGACTCTCTTTACAGTTAGTGCAAATCTTGATGATTTGGTATTGATCTTCCAAAATTGATCAAGGTTTTGAGTTGTTCTTGATATAGAGGTGTTCAACATCAAAGATAACTTGTTCTTTTGGAGATTAACACTCTCCATGAATGGCATCACAACAAGAATCATCAAAATAGAAGAAAGGAGGACCCTGACTGCTCCAATTATATAGAAATCAACATTTGAAGGTTCAAAAGGTGAAAGTTTAAAGGGAAAGCTAGAGAAAGAGGCCTGAAGCTACCAAGAAGATCAAAAGCAACTACATTCAAAGTAAAGGTACACTTATTTATCATAAAGCTTGAAGAATTTAATACACAGGTGAAGAAAAGATGGGAGATTCTCTTCAGATAGAGAATTGGATAGAGAAAATTATCCAGCTTGGTCAATGAGGATGGAAGTTCATCTTGTGAGCAAAGAATTGATAGGATACATTACAGGTGAAGAAGAAAAGCCAGAATCCAAAGATCCTAGTGTTCCAACAAGGGAGGAGCTCACAGATCTGAAGACATGGATGAAGAAGGATGCTCAAGCAAGGAGTATTATCTACATGGGAGTCAATGACTACTTGCTACCTCATATTAGAGGACTTGAAAGTGCAAGTGACATATGGAGGAGCATTTCCAAAACACTACAAAGTCAAGGAAGGCATCTTTGTGGGCAGAGTTTACCGCATTCAAGAAGAAGGCCTCTCAATCCATTTCTAATTATGTAACAAGGATGAAGGACATTGCATATGCATTAGGACCAGTTGATGAAGATATTGAAGAGGATAAATTGGTAAGGGAAATCCTTATAGGTTTGAGAGGAGATGAGAAATGGAAGCCATTCATTTTGTCTATTGAATTGTCACTAGATCATTTCACTCCTGACTTGAATCAATTGCTAGGACATATGCTAACTTTTGAGCACGATGTCAAAGGTGAAGTTGATAAGAGCACAGGTCAAGCAATGTATTCAAAGGACAAGAAGAAGAATAGCAAAGGCAAGCAACAATTAAATGAAGAAGAAGGTACAACTAGCCAAGCCAACTTCCTAAGAGGAAGAGGAGGTGGCAAAGGTAGAGGAAGAGGCAATAGCAATAAAGATGGAGCCAAAGCTTGCTAGATTTGTGCTAAGACAAATCATTTAGCTCATGATTGTTGGCATAATAATCGGAATAATGGAGGATATAGTTAGAACTTTAATTCAAGAGGACGGGGTGGTAGAAACCAAAGAGCTAATTTCAGAGGTAGAGGTAGTAGAGGTTACTTTGGAAGAAATTCAGGTAGAGGTTTCCAAAGTCAATCCTACAACAACACCTACTACAATTATGCTTAAGATCAGAAGGAGGATTCAACCTTGATTATGAATGCAACTTGTGAAAGACAAAGTGAATATCAAAGAGTCTTCTATATTGACGCAGGGTGTAGCAATCACCTGAGTGGTAACATAGCTTTGATGACTGATTTGGAGAATAAGGTAACTAGTCATGTAGTTCAAAGAGGTGATAATACAAAGCATAATGTGAAGTCAATTGGATCCGTGAAGGTCAAGGATGGAAGTACTATTCTGAGTAAGGTTTTGTATGTTCCTACAGTTCCAAAGAATCTGATAAGTGTAGGGCAAATTGTCGAAAAAGGTTATGAAGTAAGGTTCACTAATGATGGAGTTTTTGTGGAAGACCCTAGCAATGGGTATGAACAAATTGTTTCAAGGAAGAAAGAAGGAAGACTCTTCACATTGAAGATTCAAGGCAATGTTGGTCATGCCTTGTTCACTTATGGAGGACATAAGATCTTTGAGTTAGATCTTTGGCATAAAAGGCTTGGACATTTCAATGAAAGAGGTATTAAGGATATGGTTAACAATGGTTCAATGCTTGGATTACCTATGGTTTCATGTATTCAGAGAAGCTTGAGTTGGTACACCCAGATCTGTGGGGACCATCAAAGAATTTCAGTATTAATGGTTCAAGATATTATGTGATTTATGTTGATGATGCTACTAGATGGATCACTATATATGTGATCAAAGATAAATCAGAGGTATTCAATACATTTAAACATTGTCATGTGTATGCAGAAAGAATCACAAGTCAAAAGTTGAAGAGACTAAGGTCAGATGGAGGGGGAGAGTATTTCTCTAATGGGTTCAGTGATTGCTTATGGAATGCAGGTATAAAAAGGGAAGTTACTTGCAGGTACTCTCCTCAACAAAGTGGTGTAGCAGAGAGGAGAAATAGAACTCTTGTTGAGTTTGCAAGATCAATGATGAAGGAGAAAAATTCTCCCAATTATTTGTGGGCTAAGGCTGCAGATATAGCTACATACTTGGTTAATAGGTTACCATGTAAAGCTTTGTAGGGTATGACACCATATGAAGCTTGGTGGGGTAAGAGACCTACCTTAGATCATTGTAAAGTATTTAGATGTTTGGCTTATGCATATGTGCCATCTCAGTTGAGGCATAAATTGGAACCTAAAGCTGAAAAGTATGTATTCATTGGTTATGATGATAAGCAGATGGGTTATAGGTTGTGGAGTCCATCTAAAAACCAATTTCTTGTGTCTAAGGATGTTACATTTGATAAGAAAGGTACTTGGTATACAGGTACACTTAATATTCATGCAAGTGATGAAGAAACCTTGAATCAGAAGAAAGGTAAATCAAAGGTTCAAATATTTGATGAAGAAGAGAATAATGAAGTACAAGTTGAAGTTGAAGAAGTGCCAAGGTTTGATCCAGAATGTGATGAACCAGAAACCTCAAGAAGTGGAGAACTCAGAAGGTCATCAAGGCATAAATGGCAACCTACAAGGTATAGCTATGACACTAGGCTTTTTTGACTACTAAAGATTATGCTTATATGGTGAAAGCAGAGGAAGACCCTTCTACGTATGAAGAGGCAAAAGGTAAGGAAAATTGGGAGAAAGCTATGTAGGAAGAATATGATGCATTGATGGAAAATGAGACATGGGATTTGGTTCCTAAACCAAATAGTCAGAAGATCATTGGATGCAAATGGGTCTACAAAACAAAAAGGTATGCAGATGGAAGTGTGTCTAGGTATAAAGCTAGACTTGTTGTGAAAGGGTATGCTTAGACATATGGTATAGATTATGATGAGACCTATAGTCCTGTGGCAAAGATGACAACCATAAGGACACTCATAGCCATTTTTGCATGCAAAGGTTGGAAATTATGTCACTTAGATGTGAAGAATGCTTTTCTTAATGGTTATATTTCAGATGATGTTTTCATGGAGCAACCAGAAGGGTCCAGAGATAAAAGGTATTTAGAATATGTATGTAAGTTCAAGAGAGCTTTGTATGGTTTGAAGTAGGCCCCAAGGGCATGGAATTATAGACTTGTCAAGTTCTTAAAGGAACTTGGTTTCCAAGTTTCTAAAGCAGATAGTAGCTTGCTTGTCAAAGCAAGTGATGATGGGTTCATTTACATGTGCATATATGTTGATGACATAATTCTTACAGGTACAAATGAGAAGGGCATACAAAGTCTCAAGAAGCAAATGGAGAAAGTGTTCAAGATTAGTGACTTAGGGGACTTGTCATATTTCTTGGGCATGGAGGTCTCATATGTAACTCAAGAAAGGTATTTGAAGAACTTGTTAATCAAGTTTAAAATGGAAGATTGTAGGGTAGCACCTACTCTAATGGAAGTGAATCACAAATTGAGCAGACATGGAGGAGGAGAATTCAAGGATATGAAATTATATCAAATTTTGGTTGGTAGTCTAATCTTTGCTACTTTAACTAGGCCTGATTTGTCATATGCAGTTGGAGTGTTGTCTCAATTCATCATTGTCATAGAAAAGAACATTGGGTTGTAGGACAAAGAGTGTTGAGATATATTAAGGGTACACTCAAGGAAGGTTTGTATTATGGTTTTACATCAGATACAAACATCAAGATATATAGTGATACAGATTGGGCAGGTAATCTTGATGATAGGAGATCAACCTATGGGTACTTGTGTTATGTGGGACATAAGCTAATCTCTTGGTGTTATAAGAAGCAACATACAGTTGCTATATCATCTACAAAGGCAGAGTATAAAGGTATAGTTGAATCTACAAAGGAATTCATATGGTTAAATACTCTCATGAAGAGTTTTGACATCATTCAGAGTACACCCATTATTCATGGAGATAACATGAGTTCATTATATCTAGCTGCTAACCCTATTTTTCATGCCAAGACTAAACATATTGAAATTCAGTATCACTTTTTGAGAGAGAAGGTGATTGATAAGGAGATTGAAGTCATACATACTTCACCAAAAGATCAAATTGCAGATATTCTAACCAACAGCTTGGATGGACCAAAGCTACAGAGATTCAAAGATATGGCAGGTATAAAGAAGATGGAGAAAATCTCAATTGATGATTGAGGGGAGCTGTTGGTGTAATTCAACCATCAATTGATGTCTTGGAAAAAGGGTTGAAGTCAAAAGATGAAGGAAAGACCAACAAATGAAGTTTGAAGATAGTTCATATTCAAGAAATGAAGACTTGTATACATATGGACATTAAACTTATAATTAGCTCACTTATACTTTTGTTATGGTCATGAGCTTGTACATATATGCCTACATATACAAGTAGAAAGTGGGGGCATGTATGAGAGAGTATGAGATATGAAGAACTAGAAGTTTTAAGAGTCATTAGACACTTTAGAAGTGAAGTGAATAACTCTCATCATTCAGATGTAAAGTTTTTTGAGTAGAAGAAAAAGTTGCGCCTGATATTTTGCTGAGTAATCATTCTCTGTTTATCATCTTGTGAAATTATTTTGTACAAATCTAACTCTATAGTTGAATGACCTTTGTACAAGTTTTCAGATTCTAATTGTGATCAAGCTGAGAGAATTGAGAATAGGAACATTTCCATGTGTAAATGTGAAGAAGTGAAGTTTGCAACAGGTGCAAATTTGATGCTAATGTTTTAGTCAGTTCTCCTTCCACATTGTAAATTTTTGAGCAAGCAAGCACTCATTCTTTAATTTGGAAGGTAAGCTACCTATGGCTAAAAGCATTTGAATAAATGGGTTGTAATTTGAGAGAAATATGCATTAGAAGTTACAAGTGTCAAAGTCGACTATAGAGAAGTATAGTTTTAGACATAGGTGAATTGTTTGGAGTAAATCTCAAGATTTACTAAACCTTTTGAGATTTTTTAACTTGGAGAAGGTATCTAATTTTTAGAACGACACCTTCTAAAAAGTTTCATTAGAAACTCTACACATTTGATCAGTCAATGAGTGAGTTATGTGCAACAGACTTTTTTGTGTAGTGACTCTCTTCACAGTTAGTGCAAAACTTGATGATTTGGTATTGATCTTCCAAAATTGATCAAGGTTTTGAGTTGTTCTTGATATAGAGGTGTTCAACATGAAGGACAACTTGTTCTTTTGGAGATTAACACTCTCCATCAGTTCAACCATCTCCTGCCTGTCATATCTTGAGTCTAATATAGAGCCTACAAAATACCCAAAAAATGGAGAGTACATGAAGAGCATGAAAACACATTTTCTAGGTGTTACAAATACAGTCAAACTTATAGTCTATGGCTAACAAAGCTACTATATGTTTTATTAAAAAACATATACAAAAGTGTTTGGCGGCCATTTGGCTTTTCACATGGACACTAACAATAACAATCTCCCATGAAAGGCCAATATGGTCAAAGTGACTATGGGATAACGAATACTTGAGTGTAATTATACAAAGTATACCTCCCATCTGATGGGCATGTTACACATTATACAAGTAATTGTGTAAGATCATGAATCAAGTAACCCCCATCAAGTGGCAATAGTGTTAAAAGCTATCTTGCGGTGAAGCTTTGGCCAAAGCATCAACATTATCTTGAGTATGAACCTTCTCAAGAATAGTGCATTTAGTAGCTAAGCAGTCTCTAATGAAGTGATACCTCACCTCAATGTGTGTCATCTTTACATGGTAGATCGGATTCTTAGCCAAAGCAATGGCACTCTCACTATCACTAAGCAAACGAGGTACATGCTAAGGTAGAACCATATCACAAGCAAGATGAGAAAGCCACATCCTTACATGCCTCACTTGTTGTAATATACTTTGTTTCTGTAGTGGAAACAAATATACATTCTTGAAGATGAGATCTCCAAGAGATAGCACTTCCAACAAAATGAAAATGTACCTTGATGTAGGCTTGCGATTGTCCATAACTCCCATTGCAAATGCAATGTGTGTTCTCATAGCTACCATAACATACATGAGACTACCAACAATAGACGAATAAGGAATTTTGGTCATGAATTCCTTTTCTTCATCTGATTTGGGGCAATCATCCTTGCCCAATTTCACATATGTGATAAACATGTACTCAATGCCTTTCCACCTTGCATATTGAACCTGTGAAGTATTTTGGATATGTACTTACTTTGAGACAAGTATATGTATTTTTTACTCTTATCATAAGTAATGTGCATGCAAAGAATATGTTTGGAATCCCCCAAATCCTTCATATCAAATATCTCACTCAACTTCTTTTTGAAAAATGAAAGGTCATAAGAGGCCTTCCCAACAATCAACATATCATCAACATAAAGTATCAAGCATATCAAGCTTCCATCTGCGCTTCACTTTGTTTAGAGACAATGATCCTCATTGCTTCAAGAAGAGCCTTAAGTCTTCATAAAAGCATCAAAATTTTGGTACCATTGTCTAGGGGATTGTCTAAGTCCATATAAGCTCTTCTTCAACTAATAGAATAGATTTTATTTTCCAAGACCTACTTAACCCTCCAATTGTTAATCTGATGCAGAAGAAGCACTATGAGAGCCTAAACAAGCATGATATGATAAAGATGCATCTAATTTGCTATCGCATAAAGTCTATACGGCCATTTAGGCATATTTTTTACCTTCTCTATATCATATCTCTCATCAGCAAGTGCATCATGTAAATCGGCATTAGAAATTGAATGATCTACATCATCATGTGGAACCTGCAAAGGCTGAGAAATCACCTCATTTGGACCATCACAAGACTGTCCACTTGTAAAAAGTGACAGCAAAGTGTCATACACATCTTTGGAGCTAATTGATGTCTCCTTAGTACATGAAAGTAATGGTTGAATTGCATCTTCCACAAAAACAACATCATGGCTAACAAAAATGCATTTAGTCTATGGATAATACAGATGATAAACTTTGCTTTCAAAACTATACCCAACAAAAATACATCTCACTACTTTATCATCCAATTTCGTATGTTTTTGTTTAGGCACTAATGCATATGCCAGACAACCAAAGACACACATATGAGCAATAGATGGCTTGCGACTATGCCAAGCCTCATACGGAGTGATAGACTGCAATGCTTTAGTGGGACACCTATTAAGTACATATGATGCACACATAATAGCCTCAAGCCAGAAACTATGTGGTAAAGCCTGACTCTTGACCATACACCTCCCCATCTCCATGAGTGACCTGTTCTTCCTTCCTGTAACTCCATTCTATTGAGGTGTGTGTGGCACTCTATACTGATGTTTTATCCCACATTCAGCAAGAAATGCATTAAAATGAAAAAACATATATTCCCCCACTCGATCGGAATGGAGGGTGCCCATTTTACATGTTGAATTGAACATGAGGCAAAGTATGGTATTTTTGAGCATGCACCACCACATAGTCAATGTGATAATGTTTGGGTATGCAATTCTTTTTATAAATTAATGTCATTATTTTATTTTAAAACCATATACAAAATCAAACTATTATTGATATATAGAAATATTTGCTCGATGATAATGATGATGATGATAATAATTCTCATACTCATAATGCTAATATACCTCGTACATGTCATGGACTTGTTGGTCATCAATTACAAGCAGAGGTTTCTAAAAATCCCCTACCTCCTAGTTTAGAGACTGAAATGGCTGGAGATTATCCATTGCCAGCTCGTGATCGTTCTCTAGTACAAACATATGATAGAAGAAGATATGGAGGATGGAATAGAGGACCACTTTCTTTAGATGGAGAGGTTTTTAACTTTTGGGGGTGATCGCTATATGATTGCTCCATCCACTATTATTAGTTTTGGTCATGTTCTCTCTATTGTAAAGGATTTATATGTGCCTCCAGACTCTGAAGTCACTCTTATATCATTTTGTGGTCCTATATATGGATGGGGAGATTGGCATTGACTTGCACATTATGTTCAAAGCATGAATACTTATGGAATATGCTTGAATGCAACATCCCTTACTAATAGAGGGATTTCACATGCAGAAAATGAAAGACTATATATTGATGGAAGACCTTACATGCATGGAAATATAGCGAGTTTAATAAATAGTAGTCGAGGGTTACATAATAGTTCAAGGACTAATTGCACATTTGAGGAGCATGAAAATAGTCATGAATCACCATACATGAGTAGAGATGTAGCAGGATACATAGTTGTCAATGCTATTACTTCATTAAATGCTGGTTATGAATTATTAGTGAAGCATGGATGGCGTAGACCTCCAAGAGCACTTTTTAGCTAGAGAGAAAATGAAAACTTTCTATCCACCTATCCTGTGTTGCATTGAAAAACTCTAATTTCAATCTCTTTTCAAAATAACGTACATATCTAATTTTCTGTTTAAAGTTTACTTTTCATTAATTTATGGAATACTAATGATTTTTATTCATGTGTGTAGTTTTCAACATATGATGTTGATGATATTCCACCACACCATTCAGAGTTGCCAGCAAGACCTTGTTTATCAGAAGCTTCTATGAGGAGGCTATGCAAAAGTGATCCTTTGGAATATGCAAGGTTGAAAGACCTATATTCAAAAGAGATAAAGTACAAGATTTGTGTGACAATGATGAAGGTGATGGCATGGTAGATTTTACTGAGGATTGGTATCAAAATGATAGTGAGAGCATTGATATTTCTAAAAATGAGAAATATCTTCGAGAGGAAATGTCCAAAGCATGTATATGAAGGAAGTCGCTTGACTAGACTAAATGGAAGCTTACTTATTCTCAATCTTAAAAATCATTTTGGATGGAGTAATGTATCTATTTTGGCACTATTAAGGTATAATTTTTAATTTTCTATCTATTTATATATATACATGCATACACATACACATATAAATACATACATACATAGACATACACATATACATGAATGCATATACACATATAAGCATACACACACATATGCATACATACACATGTTATGAAAGTAAGGCCAAATTATACATACCTATATCGAATGAAGATATTTTTGAAGGAGAGTGTTAATCTCCTAAAGACAAGCTATCCTTGATGTTAGACCACCTCTATATCAAGAATAACTCTAAAATTCAACCAAATTTGGAAGACAAGTGCCAAACTATCAAGACTTTAGCTAACTATGAAGAAAGTCACTTCACAAAAAATTCTACTGCACATTACTCACTTGTTGAATGATCAAATGTATAAAGTTTCTGATGAAACTTTGTACAAGGTGTTGGCTAAAGGTTGCACACATCCTCTAAGTTAAAACAACTTAAAATATTCAGTAGATTATGAGAAATGATCCAAACAATCTACCTATGTCTAAAACTGCCTTCTTGTAGAGTCAACTTTGACACCTTCAACTTCTAACACATGGTTCTCCCAAAGTAGAACCCGTTTAAACAAATGCTTTTAGCCATAGATGTTTTACCTTCCAACTTAGATTTTTACTCCTCATTTGTGCAAAACTTTACACTATGCACTGAGAACTGACCAATTCTTTAACTATCGAGATTGCACCTGTTTCAAAAGATACTTATCACTTCTTCACATATAAATGTTCCTACACATAATTCTCTCAGCCTGTTTGCAATTAGACTCTCAAATCTTAACCATAGATGCATTGACTATGGAATTATATGCCTACAAAAGGATTTCTGATATAATCAAACACAAAAAGAGAAATGGAGAAAAAGATCAATGCACAATTTCTTGAAAATTCTTTCTATTCAACTCATCATACATCTGATGGATGATACACTCAATACTCATGATCTATTCCTTTCTATCTCATCTATATTTCATCTCTCACACCTAATACAACCATATACACGTATATATATATATATATATATATATATATATATATATATATATATATATATATATATATATATATATATATATATATATATATATATATATATATATATATATATATACATATAAGTATTGACTCGTCGTTACTTCAAGTATTTTGAAATATTTACAAAGCTAATGTACATATGTTTATTGAACTTTTCTTCCTGAATCTTAACTTCACTTCATGAACTTAGACTTCAATCTTTCCTTCATGTATTCATTTCTAAGCTTCATATAATCACCAATTGTTGATTATCTTGCTCCAACAGCTCCCCCTCAATCATCAATCGTGATTACTTGCATCTTCTTTATTCCTGCCATATCTTTAAACCTCTGCAACTTTGGTCCATCCAAGCTCTTTGTCATCATATCTGCAAGTTGATCTTTTATAGGAGTGTGTATGACTTCTATTTCTTTATCAACAACCTTCTCTCTCAAAAAATGATATTGAATCTCAATACGTTTAGTCCTAACATGAAACACAGGATTAGCTGCCAAATATAAAGAACTCACATTGTCTACACAAATGATAGGAGTACTCTGAATGATATCAAAACTCTTCATAAGAGTCTTTAGCCATGTTACTTCCTTTGCAGCTTCTACCATGCCTTTGTATTCTGCTTCTGTAGATGATAAAGCAACTATATGTTGCTTCTTAGAGCACCATGAAATTAGCTTATCTGAAGTAAACCCATAGTACAAACCTTCTTTAAGTGTGCCCTTGATGTATCTAAGCACTCTTTGTCCTGCACTCCAATGTTCCTTTCTAGGAAAATGCATAAATTGAGATAAAACTCCAACTGCATATGATAAGTCGGGTCTTGTTAATGTAGCATAAATCAAGCTACCCACCGAACTTTGATAAAGCTTCACGTCTTTGAACTCTTCTCCTCCATATCTACTCAATATATGATTCACCTCCATTGGAGTTGGTGCTATCCTCCAATCTTCCATTTTAAATTTGGTTAGCAAATTCTTCAAGTACCTTTCTTGAGTTACATATACTCCATGTTGAATATACGAAATTTCCATTCCCAAGAAGAATGACAAATTTCCCAAGTCACTGATTTTGAATTCTTTCTCCATCTGCTTTTTAATCATGTGTATACCTTTGTCATCTGTTCCTATAAGTATTATGTCATCAACATAAATACAAACATAAATAAATCCATCCTCACTTGCTTTGACTAGCAAGCTACTATCTGCCTTAGATGCTTGAAACCCAAGTTCCTTCAAGAACTTTACAAGCCTATAATTCCATGCCCTTGGGGCTTGCTTCAAACCATACAAAGCTCTCTTGAGCTTACACACATGATCTGGATACACTTGATCTTTGAAACCATCTGGTTGTTCCATGTAAACTTCATCTGAAATATAACCATTCAAAAATGCATTCTTCACATCTAATTGAGATAATTTCCAACCTTTGCAAGCAGCAATTGCTATGAGAGTCCTTATGGTTGTCATCTTTGCAACAGGATTATAAGTTTCATCATATTTCACACCATATGTCTGTGCATATCCTTTAACAACAAGCCTAGCTTTGTACCTAGATACACTTCCATCTGCAAACCTTTTTGTTTTGTAAAACCATATACATCCAATGATCTTTTGATTATTTGGTTTAGGAACCAAATTCCATGCTTCATTCTCCATCCTTTGGCTTCATCATATGTGGATGGGTCTTCATCTGCTTTTATCATATAAGCATAATCTTTAGTAGTCAAGAATGAAGTATCATAGCTATACCTTGTAGGTTGCCATTTATGCCTTGATGACCTTCTGAGTTCTCCACTTCTTGAAGTTTTTGATTCATCATATTTTGGATCAAACCTTGATCTTTCTTCTACTTCAACTTGTCCTTCATTACTCTCTTCTTCATCACATATTTGAACCTTTGATTTACCTTTCTTCTGAATCAAGATTTCTTCATCACCTGCATGAACATTAAGTGTACCTGCATACCAAGTACCTTGCTCATCAAATGTAACATCCTTAGACACAAGGAATTGCTTTGTGGATGGACTCCACAACCTATAACCCATCTGCTTGTCATCATAGCCAATGAACACATACTTTTTTGCTTTAGGTTCCAATTTATGTCTCAACTGAGATGGCACATATGCATACGCCAAACATCCAAATACTTTGCAATGATCCAAGGTAGGTCTCTTACCCCACCAAGCTTCATATGGTGTCATACCCTGCAAAGCTTTACATGGTAGCCTATTGACCAAGTATGTGGTTGTATTTACAGCCTTAGCCCACAAATAATTTGGGTAATTTTTCTCTTTCATCATTGACCTTGCAAAATCAACAAGAGTTCTATTTCTTCTCTATGCTACCCCATTTTGTTGAGGAGAGTACCTGCGAGTAACCTCTTTCTTTATACCTGCATTCCACAAATAATCACTAAATTCATTTGAAAAATACTCTCCCCCTCCATCTGATCTTAACCTCTTCAATTTTTGTCCTGTAATTCTTTCTGCATATGCATGATAGTGTTTGAATGTATTAAACACTTTGGACTTGTCTTTGATCACATAGATAGTGATCCACCTGGTAGTATCGTCAACATATATGACATAATATCTTGAACCATTTATACAAAAGTCCTTTGAAGGACCCCACACATCTGTATGTACCAATTCAAGTCTTTCTGAATACATAAAACCATGCTTATTATATGATTGCTTATGAGCCTTACCTAACTAGCATGCTTCACACCTGTATGTCATGTGTTGACCTGCGACATTAGGCAATCCAAGCATGGAACCATTGTTAACCATCTCTTTGATACCTCTTTCATTGAAGTGTCCAAGTCTTTTATGCCAAAGATCCAATTCAGACATCTTTTGATCTCCATATGTGAACATAGCTTGTCCAACATTACCTTTTATTCTTAATGTGAAGAGCCTTCCTTCATTCTTCCCTGCAACAATTTGCTTATACCCTTGGCTAGGATCTTCAACATAAACTCCATCATTAGTAAACCTTACTTCATATCCTTTTTCCACAATCTGTCCTACACTAATCAAATTCTTTGGAATTATAGGAACATACAAAACTTTACTCAAGAGAGTACTTCTATCTTTGGCTTTAACTGAACCAATTGAATTCACCTTGTGCTTTGTATTATCTCCTATTTGAACTGTGTGATTGATTGCCTTATGATCTAGATCAGTCATCAAAGCAATGTTTCCATTCAGATGATTGCTACATCCTGAGTCAATATAGAATACTCTCAAGTCTTCATTTGAGGCTTCACATGTTGCATTCATTAATGAGAAATTAATCTTCTTTCTAATCTAATGCATAATTGTAGTAGGTGTTACTATAGGATTGATTTTGGAAGTTTCTTCCTCCACTTCTTCCAAAGAAATTCCTACCACCTCTACCTCTGAAGTTTCTTCTCTGATATCTGCCACCTCTTCCTCTTTGATTAAAGTTCTAATTAAAATTACCATTGCTTTGATTATTATGCCAACATTCATGAGATAGATGATTGGTCTTACCACATATCCAACAAGCTCTGACATTATCTTTGTTATTTCTGCCTCTTCCTCTACTTCTGCCATTTCCTCTTCCTCTTAGGAGATTTGCTTGACTTGGAGTACCTTCATCTTCAACTAATTGTTGCTTTCCTTGCTAGCTTTCTTCTTGCCTTTGGAATACATTGCATGACGTGCTCTCTTATCAACATCTCCTTTGATATCAGGAGTGAAATGATCCAATGAGAGTTCTGTAGACAATATAAAAGGCTTCCACTTCTCATCTCCTCTTAACCCTGTGAGAATTTGTCTTACCAACTTATCTTCTTCAATATCTTCATCAACTGCACCTAAAGAATCAGCAATGTCTTTCATCTTTGTGACATAATCATTGTGAAGTCTTCTTCTTGAATGTAGTAAACTCTGCCCATAATGATGCTTTCCTTGATTTAGTTGTATTTTGAAAATGCTCTTCCAAAGCACTCCATATGTCACTTGCACTTTCAAGTCCTCTGATATGAGGAAGCAAATAATCATTCACTGCCATGTAGATTATGCTCCTTGCTTGAGCATCCTTCTTCATCCAAATCTTTAAATCTGCAAGCTCCTCCCTAGTTGGAACACTAGGATCTTTGAACTCTGGCTTTTCTTCCTCTCTTGTGATGTATCCCATCAAATCTTTGCTCATAAGATGAGCTTCCATCCTCATAGACCAAGCTCGATAGTTCTCTCTATCCAACTTCTCAATTTGGAGATTGTCTCCCATCCTTTCTTCACATGTACTATCAAATCTTTAACTTTATAAGGAATGAATGTACCTTCGCTTCAAAGTTTACACCTTCTGATCCTTTTGATTGCTCTCATGTGTCTCTCTTCAGCTTTTATTTCACACTTTGTCTTTTTGAATCTACAAAGTTGGAATTTTGTATATCTGCAGCAGTCGAGGTCTTCCTTTCCTTCAAATCTGATGAATCCTGCTCTGATACCACTGAAGGAGAGTGTTAATCTCCTAAAGACAAGCTATCCTTGATGTTGGACCACCTCTATATCAACAATAACTCTAAAATTCAATCAAATTTGGAAGACAAGTGCCAAACTATCAAGACGTTAGCTAACTGTGAAGAAAGTCACTTCACAGAAAAGTCTGTTGCACATTACTCACTCATTGATTGGTCAAATGTATAAAGTTTCTGATGAAACTTTGTACAAGTGTTGGCTAAAGGTTTCCCACCTCCTCCAAGTTAAAACATCTTAAAAGCTTTAGTAGATTATGAGAAATGATCCAAACAATCTAACTATGTTTGAAACTGCCTTCTTGTAGAGTCGACTTTGACACCTACAACTTCTAACACATGGTTCTCCCAAAATAGAACCCGTTTAAACAAATGCTTTTAGCCATAGATGGCTTACCTTCTAACTTAGATTTTGACTCTTGATTTGTGCAAAACTTTACATTGTGCACTGAGAACTGACCAATTTTTTAACCATCGAGGTTGCACCTGTTTCAAAAGACACTTATCACTTCTTCACATATAAATGTTCCTACACATAATTCTCTCAGCATGTTTGCAATTAGAGTCTCAAATCTTAACCATATATGCATTGACTATGGAATTAGATGCCTACAAAATGATTTTTGATATAATCAAACACAGAAGGAGAAATGGAGAAAAAGATCGACGTGCAATTTCTCGAGAATTCTTTCTATTCAACTCATCATACATCTGATGGATGATACACTCAATACTCATGATCTATTCCTTTCTATTTGATCTATATTTTATCTCTCACACCTAATACAACCATATACATGTATATATATATATATATATATATATATATATATATATATATATATATATATATATATATATATATATATATATATATATATATATATATATATATACATATAAGTATTGACTCATCATTACTTCAAGTAATTTGAAATATTTACAAAGCTAATGTACATATGTTTATTGAACTTTTCTTCCTGAATCTTCACTTCACTTCATGAACTTAGACTTCAATCTTTCCTTCATGTCTTCATTTGTAAGCTTCATATAATCGCCAATTGTTGATTGTCTTGCTCCAACAATTTTGTCCACCTAGCCTTTGGAATTGTCCACCCAGCCTTTAGAATCTTCCTGACACATCTGCTTATCCTATTCTAGTCAACCTAATACCTGCAGTGCTAACTCTTTTATGAACTTTGCATACAAATATTAAGTATTAGTTAGCTATGGAGGTATTAGGTCGTTTCGGAAATAGGAGAAGCAAATTTATCTAGAAGATTTTGAAAGATGGAAGAACAATTTTAAAGGATGGGCAAAAATAAAGCGTCCATTCAATTCAGGTTCTTGTTCTTACCTTAACTAAGGTAAGAACAAGAACCTGCATTGAATGGACTCTTTCTATCCACCCATCCTTTAAAACTATTCGTCCATCTTTGAGAATCTTCCAAATAAATTTGCTTCTCCTATTTCCCAAACTACCTAATACCCCCATAGCCAACTGATACTTTATATTTGTAAACAAATATGTAAGTCTTAGTTAACAAGACAAGTAATTGATTGAACATAAAATGGGAGATAGCCAAACAATTCAGTGGTCTAGATATCTATGTGAAAGTCTGCATACCACAATATACAAAAAGAAAATTTGAAATGAAATCAAATATACACACCTACACATAAATACATACATACATACATACATACATACATACATACACATACATACATACATACACATACATACATACACATACATACATACACACATACACATACATACATATATATACATATACACACATACATACACACATACATACACATACACATACACATACGTATATGCATGCATATGCATGTACACATCCACATACACATACACATAAGCATACACATATACATACATATATGCATATATATATATATATATATATATGTGTGTGTGTGTGTGTGTGTATATATATTTATTTATTTATTTTTATTAAGATGAATTTTTTTTAGGAACTTATAAGTTATTATCTGAAAAGTTTTTACCAAGTCATAATATTCTTCCTACCTCACATGATGAAATGAAGAAGATAATCAACAATCTTTGTATAGAATATCAGTGTGTACATGCATGTCCGAACAATTGTATTTTATATAGAGGTGAATCTCCTCAATATAAGGACAAAGAAGGTAAAATCCCAAAAAAGGTATTGAGAAATTTTCCATTGGCTTCATGGATTATACATATGTTTCAAAGCGCCGAATTATCAAAGCTTTTGACATGGGGACATGATCATAAAAGTACTGATGGAATAATCAGAATTCCAATAGTGAACTTTTCAGCATACTGATTCTATGTGGCTTGATTTTGCACAAAAACCACATAATCTAAAGTTAGGAGTTGCATTAGATGGAGTTAATCCATTTTCCATGAAATTTAGTAAACGTCAACATGGCTAGTGGTAGTCATAAACTACCACTATATCTTAGCATTAAAAAGGAACATTTAATGCTTTCACTTTTAATCCTAGGAAAAAGACAAGTTAAAGATATGAATATATATCTTGCTCCTCTCATTGACGATTCCAAGAGTTATGGAGAGGCATTAATGTCATTGATGTATCAAAAAGCATCAATAAAAGATATATTATGGTTCGTGGTATTGTGGCTTGGACTATTCATGATTTTCCAGGATGTGGTGTTTGTTCAAGTATTGATGTATTTTTTTAATTTAATATGCATACAAATATATGTGAGTTATTCTAATTATATTTTTATCATTTTCATGATGCAAGAATATCTACTAAGGGTTATAAAGCTTGTCCATGTTGCTGTGATTGGTTGATATCAATTTATAGTAAGAATCTTAACAAAAATATTTATCTTCGACATCGATGATTCTTGCCTTATGATCATCCATTAAGATGTAAAAGAGAAGCGATACATTTTAATGGAAAGCTTGAATCTGGTCAGTGTCCAAAACCAATGATGCCTTTGGATTGGTATTGAAAATGGATAGATGGGCCTCTTATAGATCCAGAATTAGAAGAAATCTTTAGTGATGATGAAGATAATGAGAATGTGAAGAGAGGTAAAAGAAAAAAATGCACTCGCAAAGAATATATCGATATGGTATTCTTTGGAGTATTGGAGAGAGTTAAAGGTTTGTCATCTTCTTGATCCTATGCATATATTCAAGAATATTGGTTATTCATTATGGCAGCATCTTCTTGGATAAAAATACACCATAGCATCAAGGAATGATTTGAAGGACCAAAACTCAAAACCAAATTTATGGCAAGTTTTTGATAGACATCAACAGGAAACGAATTATGCACCTGCTCCTTGGGTACTTACGGCAAAAGAGATGCAGACTATCAACAATAGGATTCAGTTGATTCGGTCTCCTACAGGATATGGAGCATCTTTCTAGAACATGTTTACTATGGATAATAAGAGCTTATCTAGGTTAAAGAACCATGATTGGCATAACTTTTTGAAGCACATTTTACCTTTGGTTATCAATGGATGTACAACGAAAGGAGTATAAGATGTGATCTATTGTCTTGGATTGCTTATAAGGTAATTATGATACTTTTATATTTAATATATTTAACTATTTGATATCTTTCATTTTTTAATTAATTTATTTATAAATTTTTTTATGATGTGTATAGGTGGATTACATCAAAAGAGATTGACAAAGACTTGATCCCACAAAAGAAAAGTGAATGCAAGGAGCTACTATGTTTGATGGAGAAAGAGCTTCCTACTTCATTTTTTGATATTCAGGTTTATTTATTAGTACATCTTGTGGATGAACTAGAGATTGCAGGTGTTGTCAACACTGGATGGATGTTTTGGTTCGAGCGATTTATGAGAATATTAAAAGGCTATGTGCGGCAAAGAGCAAAACCAGAAGGATCCATGGCAAAGGGTTGGATGCTTTAGGAGTGCATGTACTATGTTAATGAGTATCTTGAAAAATCTCATGAAGAAGCTCCACGTGCATGGACCAACAAGTCTTCTTCAAAAATAACAGATGAGATATTATCAGGTAAAGGAGTTCCATTTTTATTTACATTACAAGAAAAAAATGATGTTTCTACTTTTGTAGCATATAATAGCGAATGCACGCAAGCATTCGTTAGCGAGTATGAATAGGAACTTCAAAATTTTCAAAGTAAAAGATGGAAAAACAAAAGATATACACGTAATCTCGATAATAATGAGATTAGAAATATATCTTCTTTCACGGATTGGCTATATACTCATTTGTAATGAGCCAATGCAAATAATGAAGAAATATCAGATGAGCAAAGAGAGTTAATGATAGGTTGTGAATGCTCGAATGTTCACTAATATGTGGGCTTTTGGACAACATATTAGAATCAAAGCTATTGATTCTTTACGTAAAATAGAGGACTCTAGCATTTTTGCTTCTTTCAAGCAACTATCACGTGCTAGCTCAAAAGACAGGAACCTTATATATGGCGAACTTGGTTACGTGGGAATTATTGTTGGTAGCTACGAAATATCGTTTCGTATATTCAAATAGGTAAAAAAAAATATATTTTTTATGATAGAGTTTATTAATTTTTAAAACACCTAATAATGGTTTTTTGTTTTTAAATATTTTGATAGCTTATTTTGAAGGTTGACTGGTTTCGAGCCGAGTGTATGTATGTGTGTGTATATGCATGTATGTATATGTGTGTATATATATGTAAGTATGTATATGTATGTGTATGTGTATGTAGGTGTATATGTGAGTGTGTGTATGTGTGTATATGTGTATGTGGGTGTTTATGTGTGTGTATGCATATATGTATGTATGTATGCATATGCATGTGCATTATGTATGCATATGCATGTGCATTATGTATGCATATGCATGTGCATTATGTATGCATATGCATGTGCATTATGTATGCATATGTATGTATGTGTGTGTACATGTGTGTGTATGTGTGTCTCTATGTGTGTGTATGCATATTTATGTTTAATATGCGTATGTATGTTTTCATATGTGTGTATGTGTGTATGTATATGTGTATGTAGGTGTATATGCGAAGGTGTGTATGTGTGTATATGTGTATGTGGGTGTGTATGTGTGTGTATGCATGTATGTATGTATGCATGCATGTGCATTATGTATGCATATGTATGCATGTGTGTGTACGTGTCTCTATGTGTGTGTGTATGCATATTTATGTTTAGTGAGTGTATGTGTGTTTTCATATGTGTGTATGTGTGTATGTATATGTGTATGTAGGTGTATATGCGAAGGTATGTATGTGTGTATATGTGCATGTGGGTGTGTACGTGTGTGTATGCATGTAGGTATGTATGTATGCATATGTGTGTGCATTATGTATGCATATGTATGCATGTGTGTGTATGTATGCACATATGTGTATGTATATGTATGTCTATGTATGTGCGTATGTACACAGGTATGTGAGTGTATGCATATGTGTGTATGTGTATGTATGTATAACAATATATGTATATACATACACACACACACACACACACATATATATATATATATATATATATATATATATATATATATATATATATTGTTTGTGTGTGTATGCATGCGTATGTGTGTGTATGTGTGTTTACTGAGCCGACTTCTCTCTCTCTCTCTCTCATCTCAATCTCGGCACAAATGTGTGAGGAGAAATCAAAAATTTTTTTAATGAATCCAGAGGGTTGCTTATGCGATGCTAGAACATCACAAGCAGTGTGCGAACATCGCTAATAGTGTCGTTAATTAGCGACACTGATAGTGACGGTCAAAAGAGCGACGTTTTCATAGCTTACACGATGCCCTGCCTTTTTTTTAATAAAAAAAGAAATCATTGCTTATGTGACACTCTCAACAATGAGCATTGCATAAGCGACAAACCCTAGATGTTTTTCAATATGGGGCATTGCTATGCCCCATCAATTCTAGTAGTGATGCTTCTCATTAGGACCAGTGAGCAGCATGTCATCAACATAGACAACAATGATCAGAAGCACATCATTTGCACACTTAACATATAAGGTGCTCTTAGCTGGATTGTTCTCAAAACAATGTGCGATCAAGTGGGCATGTATCTTTTCATACCAAGCACACGGTGCTTGCTTTAAACCATATAATGCCTTTTTTAACTTGCACACTTTGTTTTAATGCCCTTTCTGCACAAAACCATGGGGCTGAAAAACATACACTTCTTCATGTAAATAACCATTTAGAAATGCAGTTTTAATGTCCAACTGATGTGCATTCCAACCATAATGAGCTGCAAGTACACATATGCTATGAACAATAGTCATTTGGCATGTGGGAGCAAAGATCTCATCAAAATCAATGCCTCTTTTCTGAGCATAACCTTTTGCAACAAGCCTAGCCTTATACTTGTAAAATTGTTCCATCAGGCTTACACTTCAGCCTATATACCCACTTAGTGCCAATGGCCTTCTTGCTAGCAAGCAATTCACATAAAGACCAGGTACCATTCTTCATAATACCATCATATTCTGATTGCATAACAGCCATCCAATTTTCTTAATTTTGTGCTTCATCAAACGAAACATGCTCATTCCCATCACAAAGACCAAAGGTAGTCGTGGCCTAGAAATCTGATGCAAAATAAGAGTTAGAATTTTAGCAATATCAAGTGTGGGAACTCATGATAAATTGAAGTGCCACATCACTCACACTTTTTGCTAGGATATACAACCACTTTTCCACGAGTTTTCTCATCTCATTACTCAACTAACTGATGCAGAAAAGTCGAGATCATTTGGAGAGCAATTTTGAATTGAAATTTATAACTACTTTTTTGAGCATTATATAAGCAAGCACATGGAGCAAAGTTGTGGCCATCCTCCTCTACCATTTGAGCACTTGTAGGCTCTCATTAGGAGTGTTTACTCTAATTCTAAGCTAGCCCCTAGCTAAGCAAGCCCCTTGCTTGCTAGAATTTTCTCATAGGAAGTGACTTTTTATCACCCATATCTCTTTATGTAGTTGTTCGATTCATTTGCAAGATAGCTCATTTTGTTCCTATGATTGTAAAATATCTTTTGGATATAATCTTAGTATTAAGTGTTCATTATCCCTGAGTATATTGAGCTTGAAATCTCTCCAATCTAATCTTTTGCATATTCCCAAGTGAATGTGTGTTGGAAGGTACACATAGATGCAAGCGGCCTGTTTGGACAATTTATGGCTTGTCTTGTGGAAGGATGTTGAAACCCTTCACATTCTCTAAATTGAGTGATCTTTATCTTGTTTTAAAGCCCATATTGTGTATTTGTAATATAAAAAATTTCATAGGTTCAGTCTTCACGTCGAGAGAGCAAATCAATTTTTGGTGGATTGTGGTAGTGAACAGTTTGGTCTTAGGAAGGGCCTATCATTCTTCTGCTCCAACTAGGAGTGGATATACTCCATCAGTGGCATCAGAGCTCAACATTGAGCATTGAGGACATCAAGAGGAGGCCTTGAAGTTGCTTGAGAGCCAAGGATTGAAGCAAAGACCTGGAGGATTTGAAGAAGTATTTGAAGCAAGGGGGAGCTTCCATCATCATGAAAAGTTCAAGATAAATGGAGTCTCTTGTGGGAAGGTAACATATCATTTTGTCTCACATCTATTAGAATCCAAGGAGGGATGAGGGGCAACTTTATAGTCTCATACATAATGGGAGACTATAATACTCAAATTGAGAAGCTTGAAAAGAGCAATTACCAACCTTGGAAGTTTAGAATCTCTAACTTTGTCATGGGAAAGGGTCTTCGGGGGTTGGTTAGTGGTACTAAGGTTAAGCCATACATAGATCCACATACACCTACTGAGAATCAAAGGAGAGCCGTTAGAGAATGGGAATAAAATTATAGAGCGATATTCATTCTATCTCAACACATAAGCAACTCCATGATAGGTTATATCCAAGACCTATATACATTCACGAAGGTCTGGGAGTGTTTAGAAAGGTTGTAATCTACCTCTACAAAGGCTATAAAAATTCAGCTCAAGAATGAACTCAACAACCTTAGGAAGTCATCCAATCAGAGCACTAATGACTTCATACTCAAAGTAAAAGAGATCTCAGATGCACTAGGTTCAATAGGATGTGTTATAGATGATGATGACCTAGTTGCCCACACACTTAATGGGCTTAGAGAAGATGATAAATGGAAGGCATTCAAAGCCTCTGTGTATGTAAGGGATTCATTACCAGATTCTGAGCAACTTACTCCTCTTATGGTGACTGAGGAGCTCAATCATGGAGGCAACAAGTCAAAGGGAAGCCAAGACCAACTTTTCTATGCAGACAAATGAGGAAGAGGCAAAGGCAACAGAGGTGGTTCAAGAGAAAAGTAGAATCAACTACCAACAAGGCAACCAAATCTATCAAGGGAGTGAATCAAGCCAAGATGAAGGTCAATCATCAAGATGAAGAGGAAGAGGAAGAGGTATAGGAGGAAGATATGAAGTTAGAGGCTAATCCAACTCAATTGGATGCTTCAATTGTGGGAAGCAAGGACACTATGCCAAAGTTTTTTGACAAAAGCAAGGTGGGAAAAATTACAAAGGGAAAGGTAATTATGCTAGCTCCTCAACCAACTCAGAAAATGAGCATTTGAAGCATAGTAGTGAAGGTCAACCACATGATGAGGAGTGGTATATAGATAGTGGTTGTAGTAACCACATGTCAGGTAAAGAGGAGTACTTCATCAATCTTCACACACCCAAGAAAAGAGGCTTTGTGGAGATAGGAGACAACATAGAGCATGAGATACAACAAATGGGAGATGTGAAGCTTGAAGGCAACCACAAAACAAGAGGACTATTTGAGGTATTGCATGTTCCTACTTTTACAAAGAACTTAATCTCTATTGGATAGATGGTTGAAAAGGGATACCAAGTCAAGTTACAAGGCTTTAGTGATGTTGATTGGGCTAGTTCAAAGGAGTTTAGAACGAGCACATTTGGCGATGTCTTCATGCTAGGTCAAAGAGTCATCTCATGGATGTCCAAGAAGAAACCAACAATTGCATTATCATCTACTAAGGCTGAATATAGAGCCTTAGCACTTGCTACATGTGAGATCATGTGGCTCAAGAAACTCTTCAAAGACTTGGATGTGGAGGTCAAAGAGTTTACTCTATTTGGAGATAATATGTCAACCATTCATCTAGCAAGCAACCCTATGTTTCATGCAAGAAGCAAGCACATAGAGATCCATTATCACTTCATCAGAGAGATGGTACTAGCAAAAGAAGTGGATATCAAGTACATCAACACCAAGGAGCAGCTAGCAGATATCATGACCAAGTTTATGAATGCAAGCAAGTTGGAGAAGTTCAAGATCAACCTCAACTTGAAGGACATCAATGGAGACTAACACTTGAGCTTGAGGGGGAGTGTTAGAATTTTAGCAATCTCAAGTGTGGGAACTCATGCTAAATTGAAATGCCACATCAGTCACGCTTTTTGGTAGGATATAAAACCACTTTTCCATGAGTTTTCTCATCTCATTAGTCAACTAATTGATGGAGAAAAGTCAGGATCATTTGGAGGGCAATGTTGAATTCAAATTTACAACTGCTTTTTTGAGCAGTATATAAGCAAGCACATGGAGCAAAGTCATGGCCATCCTCCTCTACCATTTGAGCACTTGGAGGCTCTCATTAGGAGTGTTTACTCTAGGTCTAAGCTAGCCCCTTGCTTGCTGGAATTTTCTCATAGGAAGTGATCTTTGATCACCCATACCTCTTTGTGTAGTTGTCCGATTCATTTGCAAGATAGCTCATTTTGTTCCTATGATTGTAAAATTTCTTTTGGATATAATATTAGTATTAAGTGTTTGTCATCCTTGAGTATATTGAGATTGAAAGCTCTCTGGTTTGATCTCTGCATATTCCCAAGTGTATGCGTGTTGGAAGCTACACATAGGTGCAAGTTGTCTGATTGGACAATTTCTAGTCTGTCTTGTGGAAGGAGGTTGATACCCTTTACATTATCTAAATTGAGATATCATTGGATTGTTGGAAATCCCATACTTTATATTTGTACTATGCGAAATTTCATAGGTTCAAGCTTCAAGTCGAGAGAGCAATTCAATTTTTGGTGGGTTGTGGTAGTGAATTGTTTGGTCCTAGCAAGGGCATATCATTCTTTTGTTGCAACCAGGAGTGGATATACTCCATTAAGAAGCACTATGAGAGCCTGGACGAGCAAGATATGCCAAAGGTGCATCTAATTTGCTATCTTTCAAAGTATACACTAGCAATTTAGGTATAGTTTTTTCCTCCTCTATACCAACGCTCTCATCAATAAGTGCATCATGTAAATCTACATCAAAAATGGAATGATTTGCATCATCATGTGGAACCTATAAAGGCTGATAAGTTGTCTCATTTGGACCTACACTAAACTCTCTACCTGTAAAAAGAGGCATTTAAGTGTCATGTACATCTTTGGAGCTAATTGATGTCTCCTTAATACATGAGAGAAATGGTTGAATTGCATCTTCCATAAAAACAACATCATGGCCAACCAAAATGCATTTAATCTATGGATGATATAGACAATAGCCTTTGCTTTCATAATTGTACCCAATAAAAATACATTTCACTTGTTTATCATCCAATTTCCTACGTTGTTATTCAAGCATTAATCAACCAAAGACACATAGATGAGCATAGACTCATATGGAGTGATAGACTACAATGCTTTAGTGGGACACTTGTTAAGATATGATGCACACATAATAGCCTCAAGCCAGAAACTATGTGGTAAAGCTTGACTCTTAACCATACACCTTGACATCTCCATGAGTGACATGTTCTTCCTTTCAACAACTCTATTCTATTGAGGTGTATACGACACTATACATTGATGTTTTATCCCATGTTCAGATAGAAATGCATTGAAATTAGAAGACATATGTTCCCCCCCTCGATTAGAGTGAAGGCTCCCATTTTACATGCTGTCAAATTTTCAGCCAAAACTAGAAATTGTTTGAAGCACATAAACACTTCAGGCTTTGCTTTCAATGGATATACCCATGCATGCTTGGAAAAATCATCAATGAAAGTCACAAAGTAAAGGTAGTTCCCAAAAGTAGGTGTTTGCATAGGACCACAAACATCATTGTGAACAAGCTGCAATTTTTGAGTAGCTCGTACTGAACCATCTTTTGGAAGGAGGAATGCTACATTTGGCCCAAAATACAGCCTTCACAGACATGTTTACCAGGTGCCTCAAGTTTTGGTGAAGAGGACACCATTTTAGATTTCTACAGGCATAACAAATAAGAGAAATTCATATGACCAAAGTACACATGCCAAAGCTTTGCATCTGACATAGCCTGAGAATCTTGAACTTCACATGTTGAATCATTCATAGATTTTGCATAATCTATGAGCTTATCCAACCCATGATATAAAATGCCAAAAGCAATAATGATGTCACCCGCTTGACAGAATTTCACAACCAAACCAATCCTTGTGAATGCTAAAATTGATAAGAGATTTTTATTGATCCCTGACACAAATAAAGAATTTGACAATATACTGCCAGATTTACATGCTTTTTTTTTACTCTGATTGGATTGGTTGTTGATGGAGAGTGTTAATCTCCATAAGAACAAGTTATCCTTGATATTAGAGCACCTCTATATCAAGAACAACTCAAAACCTTAACCAATTTTGGAAGAAAAATACCAAATCATCAAAATTTTATCTAACTGTGAAGAAAATCATTACACAAAAAAGTCTGTTGCACAACTCATTCATTGACTGACCAAATGTGTAAACTTTCTAATGAAACTTTGTACAAAGTGTTGCCTAAAGGTTTGCACCTTCTCCAAGTTAAAAGTTCTCAAAAGGTTTAGTAAATCTTGAGATTTACTCCAAACAATTCACCTATGTCTAAAACTGTACTTCTCTACATTCAACTTTGTCACCTGTAGCTTCTAATGCATAGTTCTCTTAAACTAGAACCCATTTATTCAAATGCTTTTAGCCATAGGTAGCTTACCTTCCAACATAAAGAATGAGTGCTCGGTTGCTCAAAACTTTACACTATGGAAGGAGAACTAACCAAAATTATTATCATCAAATTTGTGCCTGCTGCAATCTTCTCCTCTTCACATTGACACATGTAAATGTTCCTACTCTCAATTCTCTTAGCCTGATCACAATTAGGATATTTGTTTGATGAGAGATATTCTCTTCACTTCTAAAGTGTCTAATGACTCTTAAAACTTGTTATTCATCATCTCTCATACATGCCCTGACTTTTTACTTATATATATAGGGATATATGTCCAAAATCCCAACCATAACAAAGGTATAAGTGAGTTAATTACAAGTCTAGTGTACATGTATATACAAGACTTCATTCTCTGATCATGCACTAACTTCAAGCTTCATGTACTGGTCTTTGCTTCATCCTTTGACTTCAAACCTTTGTCTAAAACATTAATTGATGGTTGTCATGCACCAACAGCTCCCCCTCAATCATCAATTGTGGTTTTCTCCATCTTCGTTATACCTGCCATGTCTTTGAATCTTCGTAGCTTTGGTCCATCCAAGCTTTTGGTTAGCATGTCTGCAATTTGATCTTTTGTTGAAGTATGTATGACTTCAATCTATCAATCACCTTCTCTCTCAAGAAGTGATATTGAATCTCAATTTGCTTAGTCCTGGCATGAAAAACAGGGTTAGCTGCTATATACAATGAACTCATATTATCTCCGTGAATAATGGGTGTACTCTGAATGATATCAAAACTCTTCATGAGAGTCTTCAACCATATGACCTCCTTTGCAGCTTCAACCATTCCTTTATACTCTACTTCTGTAGATGACAAAGCAACTGTGTGTTGCTTCTTAGAACACCAAGAGATTAGCTTATCTCCCACATAACATCGATACCCATAGGTTGATCTCCTATCATAAGGATTTCTTGCCCAATCTGTATCACTATATATCTTGATGTTTGTATATGATGTGCAACCATAATACAAACCTTCCTTGAGTGTATCCTTAATGTATCTTAACACCCTTTGTCCTACAACCCAATGTTCTCTCCTAGGACAATGCATGAATTAAGACAACACTCCAACTGGATATGACAAATCAGGCCTAGTTAATGTAGCATAGATTAAATTACCAAACAAAATTTGATATAGCTTCATGTCCTTGAAATCTTCTCCTCCATGTCTGCTCAATTTGTGATTCACCTCCATTGGAGTAGGTGCTACCCTGCAATCTTCCTTTTTAAACTTGATTAGCAAGTTCTTCAAATACCTTTCTTGAGTTACATATACTCCATGTTGGGCAAATCAAATCTCCATGCCCAAAAAATATGACAAGTCTCCCAAGCCACTAATCTTGAAATCTTTCTCCATTTGCTTCTTAAGACCTTGTATGCCCTTCTCATCTATACTTGCAAGAATTATGTCCTCAACATATATGCACATGTAAATGAACCCATCATCACTTGCTTTAACAAGCAAGCTACTATCTACTTTAGACACTTGGAAACCAAGTTCTTTCAAGAACTTCACAAGTCTATAATTCCATGCCCTTGGGGCCTGCTTCAAACCATACAAAGCTCTCTTAAGCTTACATACATACTCTGGATTCCTTTTATCTTTGAACCCTTCTCGTTGTTCCATGAAATCATCATCTAAAATGTAACCATTTAGAAAAGCATTCTTCACATCTAATTGACATATCTTCCAACCTTTGCATGCAAAAATAGCTATGAGAGTCCTTACAATTATCATTTTTGCCACATGACTATAAGTATCATCATAATCTATACCATATGTTTGAGCATACCCCTTCAGAACAAGTCTAGCTTTATATCTAGGCATACTTCCATCTGCATACCTCTTTGTCTTGTAGACCCATCTGCATCCAATGATCTTGTGATTATTTGGTTTGGGAACCAAATCCCATGTTTCATTCTCCATTAGATTATCATACTCTTCCTGCATAGCTTTCTCCCAATTTTCCTTACCTTTTGCCTCTTCATATGTAGAAGGATCTTCCTCTGTTTTCACCATATAAGCATACTCTTTAGTGGTCAGAAATGAAGTATCATAGCTATACCTTGTAGGTTGCCATTTGTGCCTTGATGACCTTTGGAGTTCTCCACTTCTTGAAGTTTCCGGTTCATCACATCCTGGATCAAACTTTGGTACTTCTTGAACTTCAATTTGTGCTTCATTATTCTCTTCTTCATCAAATATTTGAACCTTTGATTTACCTTTCTTCTGATTCAAAACTTCCTCATCAATTGCATGAATATTAATTATATCTGCATACAAGTACTTTGCTCATCAAATGTAACATCTTTTGACACAAGGAACTACTTTGTGGATGGACTCCACAACCTATAACCCATATGCTTATCATCATAACCAATGAACACATACTTTTTAGCTTTAGGTTCCAATTTATGCCTCAACTGTGATAGCACATATGCATAAGCCAAACATCCGAACACTTTGCAATGATCTAAGGTAGGTCTCTTACCCCACCAAGCTTCATATGGTGTCATACACTGCAAAGCTTTACATGGTAACCTAATAACCAAGTATGTGGTTGTATTTACAGCCTCAGCCCACAAATAATTGGGGCAATTCTTTTCTTTCATCATTGACCTTGCAAACTCAACAAGAGCTCTATTTCTCCTTTCTGCTACACCATTTTGTTGAGGAGAGTACCTGCAAGTAACTTCTCTTTTTATACATGCATTCACAAGTAATCACTAAATTCATTAGAGAAATACTCTCCCCCTCCATCTGACCTTAGTCTCTTGAACTTTTGCCATGTGATTCTCTCTGCATACACATGATAATGTTTCAATGTATTGAATACCTCTAATTTATCTTTGATCACATATATGGTGATCCAGCTGGTAGCATCATCAACACAAATCACATAATATCTTGAACCATTAATGCTAAAGTCTTTTGATGGTCCCCACACATCTGTGTGTACCAATTCAAGCTTCTTTGAATACATGAAACCATGCTTAGTATATGATTGCTTATGAGCCTTACCTAGTTGACATGCCTCACATTTGTATGTCATATGTTGACCTGCAACATTAGGTAATCAATCCAAGAACTAAACCATTGTTAACCATATCCTTAATACCTCTTTCATTGAAATGTCCAAGCCTTTTATGCCAAAGATCTAACTCAGAGATCTTATGTCCTCCATAAGTGAACAAGGCATGACCAACATTGCCTTGAATCTTCAATGTGAATAGCCTTCCTTCTTTCTTTCCTGAAACAATTTGTTTATACCCATTGATAGGGTCTTCCACAAAAACTGCATCATTCGTGAACCTTACTTCATAACCTTTCTCAACAATTTGCCCTACACTTATCAGATTCTTTGGAATTGTAGGAACATACAAAACCTTTCTCAAAAGAGTACTTCCATCCTTGGCATTTACTGATCCAATGGACTTCACATTATGCTTTGTATTATCATCTATTTGTACCACATGATTACTTACTTTATTCTCCAAATCAGTCATCAAAGCTACGTTGCCACTCAGGTGATGGCTACACCCTAAGTCTATGTAGAAGACTCTTTGATCTTCACTTTGTCTTTCACAAGTTGCATTCATAATTAACGTTGAATCCTCCTTCTGATCTAAAGCATAATTGTAGTAGATATTTTTGTAGGATTGACTTTGGAAACCTTTACCTGCATTTCTTCCAAAGCAACCTCTACCTCTAAATTTACCTCTCTGATTTCTATTACCTCTTCCTCTTGAATTAAAATTCTAATTATATCCTCCACCATTCTGATTATTATGCCAACATTCATGAGCTAAATGATTTGTCTTACCACAAATCCAACAAGCTTTGACTCCATCTTTATTGCTTCTACCTCTACCTCTTTCTTTGCCATCATCTCCTCTCAAACCTGTGAGGATTTTCCTTGCCAATTTTTCCTCTTCAATATCTTCATCAACTACTCTTAATGCATCTTCAATGTCCTTCATTCTTGTTACATAATCAGAAATGGATTGAGAAGCCTTCTTTTTGAATGTGGTAAACTTTGCCCATAAGGATTCCTTCCTTGACTTTGTGGTGTTTTGGAAATGTTGTTCCGAAGAATTCCATATATCACTTGCACTCAAGTCCTCTAATATGAGGTAGCAAGTAGTCATTGACTACCATGTAGATTATGCTCCTAGCTTGAGCATCCTTCTTCATCCATGTCTTCAAATCTGAGAGTTCATCCCTAGTTGGAACACTAGGATCTCTGAATTCTGGTTTTTCTTCTTCACCTGTGATATAACCTATCAGGTCTTTGCTCATGAGATGAGCTTCCATCTCATTGGCCAAGCTGGATAGTTTTCTCTATCCAGTTTCTCTATCTGAAGAGAATCTCCCATCCTTTCTTCACCTGTGTATTGAATTCTTCAAGCTTTGTGAATAATAGATGTACCTTTACTTCGAATGAAGTTCCTTTTGATCTTCTTAATAGCTTCAAGCCTCCTTCTCTAGCTTTCACTTCAAACTTTCATCTTTTGAATCTTCAAAGGTTGATTTCTGTATAGCTGCAACAGTCGGGGTCCTCGTTTCTTCAATTTTGATGACTCTTGCTTTGATACCATTGATGGAGAGTGTTAATCTCCATAAAAACAAGTTATCCTTGATGTTATAGCACCTCTATATCAAGAAAAACTCAAAAACTTAACCAATTTTGGAAGACCAATGCCAAATCATCAAGATTTTATCTAACTGTGAAGAAACTCATTACACAAAAAAGTCTGTTGCACTTAACTCATTCATTGGCTGACCAAATGGGTAAAGTTTCTAATGAAACTTTGTACAAAGTGTCTTCTAAAGTGTCTAATGACTCTTACAACTTGTTATTCATCATCTCTCATACATGCCCCAAATTTTTACTTGTATATATAGGCATATATGTCCAAACTCTTAACCATAACAAAGGTATAAGTGAGTTAATTACAAGTCTAGTGTACATGTATATACAAGACTTCATTTTCTGATCATGCACTAACTTCAAACTTCATATATTGGTCTTTGCTTCATCCTTTGACTTCAAACCTTTGTCCAAAACATCAATTGATGGTTGTCATGCACCAACAGTTGCTATGACACTCATGTGTCCACCAATGGCTTTTGCTTCATGCTTGGTAGCTCATGCATATCTTGGTTGAGCAAGAAGAAGCCTATTGTAGCCACTTCTAGTTGTGAGGCTGTGTATAGGGCAACTTTCATAGCGATTGTTGAGTGTGTGTGGCTTAGACACCTTATGTGTGATTTGGGCATTGGTCACTATTCTACCACCACCATCTTCACTGATAGTCAAAGCGCATTGGCTGTTTCGAGGAACCCTGTGTTCCATGCTCGCACTAAGCACATTGAGGTGCACTATCATTATGTTAGGGAGAGGTTCTTTGTTTGAGAGATCAATTTGGCATATGTGCCCACACAGGAGAACATTGCAAACCTTTTCACAAAGGCTCGGCCTCAGGAGAAGTTTGAAGCTTTCTACAAAGCTTTGGGCTTACTTCCTTTTGTGGATTGATTCCACATATCTTAGCACTTCCTTTTACATGACTGCTAGCACCTTGTTCACCGCATCACTCATAGGGGGGATTTGTTGGTATATTTTGGTAGTAATGTGTGTGATCACACGAGAACCATCGAGGCACTTTTTTCCATCTTTAGGAGTTCCCACCCTTGTATATGCGCCTATAACACTTATCATTCACTTATCTATGGATGTTCTCTCGATAATACATTCAATATTGTGTGTTGTGCTCCAAGCTTGTTCTTCTTCCTTTTGCTACTCGCATGCTTCCATAAACCTCAAACTCCAATGATGGGTGTGTTTGTATATGAACAATGTCTACCTCCCATGATTGTATCTTGATGCACACATGTAAGGTTGCTATTATGAGGACAAACCAATCGTGTGTTACCCCATTGGTGGAACCCTAGCTTAGACATTGGAAGAAGGTCACTTTGGACCATTGATGGTTAGCAGATGGCTTAGGTAGACTTGATATATGACCAAGTGGAATACTACCTAGTTTGGTATGCAATACAAGTTAAAGCTTTGGGTGCTTTAACTTGCAAGCCCCACTTCACCTCAAGTTCTTAATACGAGCTCAAATTTGGACCCATAGCCTAATAAGACTCTTTTTGTTGTCTTTTGTGATTTGTGAAGTTGGTTCATAAAGTAGGATTTTCCTTAGGTTGGAGGACCCTGCATGGAAGCCATGTATGGGTGGTGGTCCTATTCACAGGACGATGGCCACCCACGTACAACCACCCATGCTTAGTTTCTCCTGGAAGGTCTTCTCTGTTCATGGCCTATTTAAGGACTTGTCGTTGGAGTCCAAGTGTGCGTTTCAGCAAGCATACATCTATCTTGTATTTCACCATCTAGAGTTTTCTAGATCACCATTGAAGCTCTACTTTGAGAGTGCAGGGGTGGACAATGCTATCACTTTGTATAGCTGCTAGTAATGAAATTCTGAATTTCTCCAATATTTGTGTTCGTTTCTTCTACTACATATCTCTTAATATCATTGCATGAAGTAGTTTTGGGTAACCTCCTAAGAAGTACGAAGAACCTCTATCTTCCTTCATCATTGAGATCCTCTCTCGCGTGTAGCCAATGACACCAATAGTGACTTTGGTGACTCAGATGACAAGGTATGCCAAGGTTTATGCTTTGGTCATAAGCTTTGAAGAAATCCTCATGTGGGTGGCTGGGTGCTCATTTGGTTCGCACAAAAGTAGCAAAGCTTTTGCATCAAAATGCTCTAATACCAATGAAGTGTTGTGATGGCAATGCACGAGGTTGAATTCTCCTTTTCGAGAGCTCCATGACAATAGAATACACATAAAACACAAAGTACATTGAGAAAACTAACACATATATGTTATGTGTTACAAATGTGGTCGAAGTTACAGTCTATGGCTAACCAAGCCCCTATATGTTTTATTAAAGAACATATACAAAAGTGTTGTCCAGCCATTTGACCTTTCACATGGGCACTAATGGTAATAAGAGAGTAGAAAGAAAGTATTGACACTTTGTTTGGGTCAAATCGGCCTATGAGATGAAACATTTAATCATAAAGAGTATAAATGTTGGAGTTCGAGGTCTGTGGAAGCATTCGAACAACACAAGGAAGAAGAAGAAGCTTGGAGCACAACACACAATACTGAATGTATTACCAAAAGAATGTACAAAGATAAGTAACCCATTCGGGCTATAGGCATATATACAAGGCAGAGGAAAAAAGCCTCCTAAAGAGGAAAAAAGTACCCTGACAGTCCTAGTGTGTTCACACACATCACTACCTAAATATATCAACAAATGCCCCCTAGGAGTGGTGTCGTAAACAAGAACTGACACTCATGTATAGAAAATGCCAAGCTATGTGGAATCAATCCACAAATGGAAGTAAGACTAAAGCTTTGCGGAAAGCTTCAAACTTCTCATTAGGTAGAGCCTTTGTGAAAAGGTCTGCAATGTTCTCCTATGTGGGCACAAATGCCAAACTGATCTCTCAAGCAGATAAGCTCTCCCTGAAATGATGATGGTGCACCTCAATGTGCTTAGTGGGAGCATGGAACATAGGGTTCCTCACAACTGCCAATGTGCTCTGACTGTCAATGAAGATGGTGGTAGAAGAAGATTGACCAACACCCAAATTTAGCCATAAGGCATATGAGCCACACACACTCAACAGTCACTATTAAAGCTACTCTATACTCAACCTCACAACTGGAAGTGGCCACATTAGGCTGCTTCTTGCTCAACCAAGATATACATGAGCTACCAAGCATGAAGCAAAATCCACTAGTGGACACACGATTGTCATAGCAACCAGCCCAATCAGAGTCAAAAAAAGCATGTAAATCTAGCAGTGGTGATCTCCCCGTAGGATAAAACAATCCAAGAAGCTGGGTACCACTCGAGTAGTGAAAGTTGCACTGAATCACCTACCAATGCTTGACACTTGGGCAATGCATAAACCAATGCATAAACCTACTAATCTATGAGATAAAAAATTGAATATCTGGGCGAGTAATGCATAAGTAAATCAAGCATCCAACAACCTGATAATAGAGAACAACATCAAATGCATCTCCAACATCATGAAGACTCAATCCTAAACCTATCACCATAGGAGTGGCAATAGGTTTGCAATCTTCAAGGCCAAAATGTTGCACTAATGTGTCTATATTTTGTTTGACACAAAGCTATTCTGCCATCAACTTGCAAAAATTGAATGCCCAAATAATGATGCAAATGACCCAAATCTGACATCTCAAATGAGGCATGCAAATCAACCTTAAAATAGGCAATATGCTTCTCATGAGGACCAGTGAGAAACATATCATCAACATAGACAACAATGATCAGAAGCACATCATTTGCACGCTTAACCTATAAGGTGCTTTCAATTGGATTGTTCTCAAAACCATGTGCAATCAGATAGGCATGTATATTTTCATACCAAGCATGTGGTGCTTGCTTTAAACCATATAATGCCTTCTTAACCTCCACACTTTGTTTTCATGCCCTTTCTACATAAAGCCAGGGGGCTAAAAAACATACACTTCTTCATGCAAATCACCATTCAGAAATGCAGTTTTAATATCCAACTAATGTGCATTCCAACCATGATGAACTACAAGTGCACAAATGCTATGAACAATAGCCATTCGGCATGTAGGAGCAAAGGTCTCATCAAAATCAATGCTTGTTTCCTGAGCATAACCCTTTGCAACAAGCTTAGCCTTATATCCATCAACTGTTCCATCAGGCTTATGCTTCAGCTTTTGTACCCACTTAGTGCCAATGGACTTCTTGCCAAGAGGCAAGTCACATAAAGACGAGGTACCATTCTTCATTATAGCATCATATTCAGATTGCATAGCAGCCATCCAATTTTTTGAATTTTGTGCTTCATTAAATGAAACATGTTCATTCTCATCACAAAGACTAGAGGTAGCCATAGCATAGCAATCTGATGCAATAGAGGCACTATGAGAACCAGAATGAGTACGATATGACAGAGATGCATCTAATTTGTTGTCATGCAAAGTCTGCACCAGCCATTTTGGCATAGTTTTTGCCTCCTCAATATCAGCTCTCTCATCAACAAGAGTATCATGTAAATCTGCATCAGAAACGGAATGATCTACATCATCACATGAAACCTATAAAGACTAAGAACTTGCATCATTCAGAACAACACTAGATTGTCCACCTATAAAAAGAGGAAGCAAAGTTCCACACATATCTTTGGAGCTAACATATGTCTCCTTAATACATGAAAGTAACGGTTGAATAACGTCTTCTAGAAAAACAACATCATGGCTAACTAGAATGCGTTTAGTTTGTGGATGATATAGATGATAGCCTTTGCCTTCAACGCGGTACCCAACAAAAATACATTTCACTACTTTATCATCTAATTTCTTGCGTTCTTGTTCATGCACTAATGCATATGCTAGATAATAAAAAACACGCAAGTGAGGAACAAATGGCTTGCAACCATGCCAATCCTCATATGGAGTGATAGTCTACAATTCCTTAGAGGGATACCTATTAAGTACATATGTTGCACACATAACAACCTCCAGCTAGAAACTATGTGGTAAAGTCTGACTCTTGACCATACAACTAACCATCTCCATGAGTGACATGTTCTTCTATTCAGCAATTCCGTTCTAATGAGGTGTATACAACAGTGTACATTGATGTTTTACCCTATGTTTAGCTAGAAATGCATTAAAATTAGAAGACATATATTCCCCCCCTTGATCAGAACTGAGGGTGCCCATTTTACATGCTGACATATTTTCAACCAAAACTAGAAACTATTTGAAGCACATAAACACTTGAGACTTTGCCTTCAATGGATATACCCATGCATGCCTAGAAAATTCATCAATGAAAGTCATGAAGCAAAGAAAGTTTCCAAAAGAGGATGTCTGCATAGGACCACATACATCACTATGAGCAAGATGCAATTTCTGAGTAGCTCAAAATGAACCATCTTTTGGGAATGAGGAATGCTCCATTTTTCCCAAAAGACAGCCTTCAACATACATGTTTACCAGGTGCCTTAAGTTTGGGCAGAGAGGACACCATTTTAGCAAAATGGTGTAGCAAAATAGCAAAATTTCTACAGGTGTAGCAAAATAGCAAAATTTTGATGACCAAAGTGTGCATGCCAAAGCTTTGCATCTGACAAAGCCTGAGAATCATGTACTACACATGCAGAATCATTCATAGATTTTTCATAGTCTATGAGCTTATAGAGCCCATGACATAAAATGCAAGAAGCAATAATGACATTTGATAGATCATGAACTATACATCTGTTATCAATAAATTTCACAACCAAGACAATCTTGGCTAAAGCTGAAACCGATAACATATTCTTCTTGATCCTTGACACAAATAAAGCATCTGACAATGTAAAAGAACTACCATCAACATTAGTCAGAATGATCTTACCAACTCCCATAAGAGGATAAGAGGAGTTGTTAGCACATGTGATAGTATTCCCTATAGGGGCAAGTTCGAGTGAAGTGAAGAAATTGTGCTACGTGGTAATATGTTTGGTTGCCCCACTATTAAAGTGCCAAACATCTGATTCTATTGCAGACATACACTGTTAAGAAGATGGGTCATAACTGCAAACAATGGTAAAAGTCCATTCTTCATTCTGCACAAGATTAGTAGACTCTGTTTTGGGTGTAGAGGCCTCTGCAACAACCATTCCAGCCTCTTTCTTCCTTGCCTCTTTAGTAGCCAGTTTTGGAAAACTCTTTATGACATGATCATTTCCTTTACAGTAATTGCAAAACAATTTCTACTTTTCTGTTTTCTTCTCGTCTCTGTCATCCTTCTTTGATTGTGCAGAATTAGCAGATTTTTGCTTACTAGTAGAAGAGTTCCATTTACCTTTGCCCTTCTGACTAGCCAAGAAAGCTTGATATGTGACACACATGATGGACCTATTCTACCTAAAATGATATTCTTGCAACATAACGTAGACTAAAATGTTAAGGCATTTGGATTGTCTTTCATCATTAAATGAAGAGTAGAAGAAAAACTCTGATATGAATCGAGATGACCATTGAAAACAATCTACACAAGTGAACTATAAGGCAAGACTTCATCAACAAAAATCAACTATTCCTTCAAATATTTGATCTTTGTCAGAAAACTATCCATGGAATCTGCTTCATTCATGTGCTCACTCTCCAACTATTTTTGGAGGTAAGTAACATGAGCCTCATTCCTTGTCTGGTGTAAAGTGGTAAGTGTATCCTAAGCATCCTTAGTTGTTCTGCAAGAGTGAATGTGAGGAATAATGGCACGTTTGATAGATAAGGCTATCAATGCATGTGCCCGAGCATCTCTGTCGTCCCAACAAATTTTCTCTACAATAGCTGTAGCAGGATTTGCAAAACGAACAGGAACATGAAGAATATCACCATCTTCAATGCCGTCTGCATCACATTCAGCAACTATGTTTACATGTGTAATAGGACTTTTTTCAACACGCTGCACAATATTCCACAGTCCTTTTGCAACCAATACGTCACACATCATATAAGCCCATAATGGGTAATTGGTATCGTCCAACTTATCCCCAACAACCAACATACAAAATACATCACTACTTTTAGCCATGTCCACTTACTAAAATACCCTGATGTAGAAAAATGACTGTATCTCAAAAAGTTGAACATAACTACGTTGTTGAGTTTTGCTAAACATATAGCAGACTTCAAGACACTTATACTGGCAAACCAAAACCTATATATATCTTTGGCACAAAAAGACAAAATTGCCTACATAAGTGCTACGATAGTGTGTTTGGAGGTGGAAACAAGCTGAGATCACGATTTCAAAACCACATGGCGAAGCCATTTTGATCTTCTAATCACCTTGAGTATGCCCACCAATTTTCATGCAATTTTGAGAATATAATTGGAGGGATGTCGAGGACGCCCTAGATGAAGCAACAATCTGCTCTGATACCAATTGTTGGAGTTCGAGGCCTATGGAAGCACGCGAACAACACAAGGAAGAAGAAGAAGAAGAAGCATGGAGCACAACACACAATTCTGAATGTATTACCAAGAGAATGTACAGAGATAAGTAACGCCTTAGGGCTATAGGCATATATACAAGTCGGGAAAAAAAAAAACCTCCTAAAGAGGGAAAAAAGTGCCCCAACAGTTCTATTGTGTATATCAACAATAAATTCCTGTCATTTGTATGCCTAAATGAGAAAAAAGTGCAAAGCGAAAGTGAATTGTGCAAAATTCATCATAAGCTTTCTTAGGGTGTACAATTGCATCGTGTATAGAGCGAGACTATATATTATAAGGGTATGTGTGGCAACTATAGGGATATGTTATGCTCAATCCTTGATATCTCAGAGTTACGAATACAATTGCTAACCCTAGGGCATATGGTCATCTACATGTTGCTTACCCCTATTCCTTTTTCAATGCGAATCAAGGATCTCTGGAAAATCTATTGCAATCTCCCTCTAGCTTTGAAAGACATGTGAGATTGATCTAGAATAATCTACCATTTGTTCAATGCAAGGTCGATGGATTGAAACTATATGCTAAAGGGGCATGTGTGGAAACTCAAGGGGAATGTTGTAGCTAGATCCTTAAGATCTGAAAATCTTGATGTGATAAATATCTATGTATCTAAAAATCATGATGTGAAAATCATGATGTATGTATGTATGATGCATACATACATACACACATACACACACACACACACACATATATATATATATATATATATATATATATATATATATATATATATATATATATATATATATATGTGTGTGTGTAGTGGGAATTCTCACTTTATTGCATTAAAGAAAATCATGCACACGAAGATGTGAGGGGAGTCACAACTCTCTAATCCCCACACATCTAAATTTCTTTCTCCTCAATTCCATTTACATGCATGGACTACTTTCACATGGAAGGAGGGTGATATCTGTTCTACCTACATCGAGTGATTTTGGCAATGCTTATCACTTGTTTACATGCTTGAGATAATTCTTAAAGATACTTTGCAAAGGAAGTTTAAAGATGGTTTATAAATAGGGATCCAAGCCAAGATCCATACACTATGTCCCATAATTCTTTATGAAGCTATTTCTTTTGCTCATGATGTAGAGAAAGAGTTTCAATCTATTACCAAGTCAATTCATTTGAACAATGGCATCAATAACAACCCCTTTTTAAGCCCAATTTCCTTTGAGGCACAATTTTACTATTTATCCTAGTTTTGCATGTGTTCCTCATTCCAACTTTTTAATAACATCCATATCCTCATAGCAACAATCTATCAAACCCCCTACCCTTGAAACTTTGTATGTGGATGGACAACAAAAGAGAGCATGTACCACATGTTTGAATTGCGGCAAACTTGGACATATTAAAGCATAGTGCATATTGTGGCCTCTCAATATGTAACCTATCACAACCCACATTCACAACGTGGAGGTACTTCATGAAGAAGCTCATCCTTTTTTGGACATAGGAAGCATTGGAGAAGGATTGAAGTACTTTGGATAAGGAAATTTCTTTTCATTATTTATTTGCATGTAGGGTACTATTAATGATAGGATTATTAATATTCCACATAATGATGATAGTTCACATGATTTTATTTCATATACTTTAGTGTAAGAACTCAAATTAAGGGCTTCTCTTTCCATGTATAAAGTTAAGATTGCATTTAAATGAAGTCGACATAACATAACCAACGAAGTGCATGATGTTACGATTTGCATTTGGTCATATGTACATCCATGAACATTTTTTATTGCCCCTTTGCAATTATATGATGTTATACTTGGTATGCCTTTATGCCATCATTATAACCCACATATTGACTATCACACACATACATTTAATTTTGAATTCAAATGTCAACTTATTTCTTTGTTTGCAATGCATGATTTCCAACCTTTTTCATTAGTTAGTCATATGCAAGTAAAACATGCATTTAGAAAAGGTTATAACTCATGTATTGTTTTTATGAATGGCATAGTTGATTATACTCATACACTTATCTGATGCACATAAAGAATTTATGATTGCCTATAAGGATTGTTTTATGTTTGATTATCTTTTGAATCTACCATCATATTGAGGATCCTTTGACCATAGTATAAACCTAATTCTCTGTAGTTCTCCTCGTAAAATAGCTTGTAGGCATGGCCCTTTCCATTGAAAAGAAAAATAAAACTAAGTTAAGGATTTACTTCAAAAAGGACTTATAAGACCTAGTTCTTCTCCATTTGGAGCACTTGTTCTCTTCGTTGAGAAAAACAATAAAAATTATAGGATGTGCATTGACTATAAATACCCCAAAAAAATTACAATTAAAATTGATATCCTGTTCCTTGGATAGGTATCTTATAGATAAACTTCGAGAAGCCCGAATCTTTAATAAAATTGACCTTAAAATCTGGTTATCATCAAATACATATGATGTATAGTGATATTTATAAGACTACTTCTAGGACTCAAACTGGCTATTAGGAATCTATGGTAATATCCTTTTGACTTACAAATACCCTTGCTACATTTGCACATGTAATAATTAGTAACTTGATTATCAATATTTCATTCTTGTTTTTCTTTTATGATATACTTGTTTATAGTAAGAATGAATGTGAGCATGAAAAACATTTAGAAATATTTTTTAGTTTGTTATGTAAGAATGCATTTTAGGTCAATCTTGAAAAAAGTTACCTTTTGTAAAGTGAACTATAATATTTGGGACATATTATTTCTAGTCGACGAGTGCATGTAAACTTGAAGAAAATCAAACTATAGAATGGTGTGTACCTCAATCAATTAATATTGCACACTCTTTTCTTAGGGTAACTAGTTTTCATAGAAAATTTGCTTTTTTTTTTCTTATTCGCATTTCCACTTTATTATTGAAGAAAAAAAGTAAAATTTGCATGGGGTTTATCACAAAAAAAATCGTTTGAAAGACTCAAACATTCACTTTCACATGCACCTATTTTGTAGTTATTAAATTTTGCATAACCTTTTCATTTAGTCACATATGTTAGTGCCTCACAATGATCACTCCATTGCATCTGAGAGTAAGAAACTTAAACCTTTTGAAAATTAATTATAACATCTATGATAAGAAACTTTTAGATGTTTTGCATTCCTTAAAGATTTGGAAACATTACCTTATCGGTTCTGAAGTTAAACATTTATTAAATCAATCATTGATTTTCAATAGACATATTAAATGGGACTCTTTTATTCAAAATTTTTAGCTTATGATTTAGTATCAAGTTGTCAAGGGTAATATTGTAGTTGATGCTGTTAGTTGTTTTCCATCATCACAATTACATTTTTTTTTTGTCTATAATATTTATGTCATTTATATTAATCCATTTCATGATATGATTCCTCTTATACTTTAGGTTTATACTTTTTATGGGCATGGATAATTTCTATATTTTTGCATCATCATTGATGATCATTATACTGGTTTTTTTCATCATCTATTGATGATCATTATACTTTTCATAATGATTTTTTTTGTATTTTTAGCATAAATTATGCATCACTTAGGCTTTTATAGATTCTGTTATGAAAGAGATGCATGAACCACGTTATATGGGACATAGGGGTATACAAAGATATGTTTCTGATTGTAAATATTTCTTCTTTTGGTTGAATATGAAAAAGGATATTTCCCATCATGTTTCCGAATGCATTGTGTGTTAGCATGTTAAACGTCATCATGTTTCCGAATGCACTGTGTGTTAGCATGTTAAACGTCAACATGGTAAAGTATTTGGCCTTTCACATGAGCATTAATGATAACAAGGGAGTGGAAAGAAAGTATCCATACTTGCTTTGGGTCAAATTGGCCTATGAAATGAAACATTTAATCATAAAGGGTGTAAATTCCTATCATCTCTATGGATAAATGAGAAAATCCTATGCCCCTAAATTTCAAGGAGAAAATCCTTCATTGCAAAAGTTCAAATTCCCGAACAATTTAGTCGCATCCTTGTTGACTAGTTGACTAGGTGGGCAGCGAGCTCATCAACGGCGAACGCTGCTCTATAATTTCAAAATTTGTATTTTGGCGCCTCCTAACAAGCACAGCGACATTCGCCCCCAGCCCGGATCAAGGAATGATCTCTAAACGTCCTAATTTCTCAGTAAAACTAATGAAAGCAGGCGCTGAACGAGAGCCTGCGCAACAGAGAATAACAAAATGCATATAAAGGAGATCTCACTAGAGGGTTTCAAGTCGTACGCTACACGTACGGTTGTTCCGGGATTCGATCCCTTCTTCAATGCTATAACAGGTCTTAATGGATCCGGAAAGTCTAACATTCTCGACTCCATCTGCTTTGTGCTCGGTATAACGAACCTGCAGCAGGTCCGCGCCAGCAACCTTCAGGAGCTCGTTTACAAGCAAGGACAGGCTGGAGTAACGAAAGCTACTGTTTCAATAATTTTTGACAACACTGATAGCAGCCGAAGCCCTATTGGCTACGAAGAGTGCAGTGAGATTACAGTAACTAGGCAGGTGATTTGATTATCTTTCAGAGCAGAACATCAACTTTATTAGCAATAAGTCGAATTTATCGCCTATGCCGTTATACACCTGGGAACTCCCATATTTGATACCGACAATCATCAATCTCGATAGTCATCAGTTGGATGAGCGCTGCATCTTTGACTAAAATCCTGCATCTCTAAATGTCGTTGGTTAGTATTTCTTAGTGGAAATGTGTTGGAGTATGATTAACGAACTATTCCCTAAGTAATGTAAATTGAAAGATTTGACATCAATGAGAATATCGCAGGAAGCATACAATATTTGAATATAATCACACTACATATACCACAGTAAACGAGTATATTTGTTGTGAGCTATTTGCATCCTGATTGCACCCAACAATAATCATGTCGGCTGGGGGCTTATTCCCTGCAATGTCCCACCGGTTATTGATACAGAAACAATTCCATTCATGTTTGACAAGGCATACCGCTGAATACACTACTGATTAGCTTGAATTCATGCTCTATTGGTAACATGGCATTTCTGTGCGATTGGACTGTGAGAGTGAGTCCACATATTAGAATGGAAACATGCTCCATTCTTTCATGTAGATCGAGTGATGTGGCCCGTGGGAATACTAATTTTCTAGTCCGTGCTTTGTGAATGGTATGGTGTAAATGTTACTACAATTATTTAAATTGTTTATGCCGTTTCACTTATTCTGGATCATATGCATATTCCAGATTGTTGTTGGAGGAAGAAACAAGTATCTCATCAATGGGCATCTCGCACAGCCAATACGTGTGCAGAATCTTTTTCATTCTGTACAGTTGAATGTAAATAATCCTCACTTTCTCATAATGCAAGGGAGAATCACGAAAGTGTTAAATATGAAGCCTCCAGAGATCTTGTCCATGTTGGAAGAGGCTGCAGGTACACGAATGTATGAAATGAAAAAGGATGTTGCTCTCAAGACTCTTCTAAAGAAACAGACAAAGGTTGATGAAATCAACAGTGTTCTTAGCCAGGAGATTCTACCTGCTCTTGAGAAGCTTAGAAAGGAAAGAGCTCAGTATATAAACTGGGTGAATGGTAATGCAGAACTAGACAGGCTGAAACGCTTCTGCATCGCCTTTGAGTTCTTTAAAGCAGAGAAAATAAAAAATGCTGCTATACATGATGTTGAGAGCATGCAATGCAGCATTACTGAATCTCAGAAGGCAGTTAAAGATCTGAATGATGAAATAAGTGAGAAAGAGAAGACCATCTCTGATCTTACCTTGGAGAAAGAAAAAAGTATGAGCAATGACATTCACAAATTGTCTGATAAAGTCGATCAACTATCTAGCATGTTGGTCAAGGAGACATCAGTATATTCAAACCAGAAAGACACATTGAAAACAGAAAAGGCTGCTATTAAGAAGGTGATTCTTTTTTCTTTTCTTTTTTTTTTCTAATCAGTACATAAACTACATTTCTTTGGTATCTTTAGCTTGACATGTTTATTGACTCTTTTGTAAAGCTTGAAAGAAATATTAAGGACCTTGAGGCATTTTATGCGGAGAAGTGCGCAGAAATCCTTAAGATTGATAATGATGCAGCAGGCTTAAAGAGCAAAGTGGAGATGTTGACATCTAATTTAGTCGAGTTTGAAAAAGAGTACCAGGTGAATGCAGTCTCGTGACAAATAAAGTCTGCCCTTTTTTTTGTTGTATGTTAGGTTTGGCTGAAGTCTTTGGCTTTTCTTCATTATAGGGAGTCCAAGCAGGCAAAAGTGGAGGCCATGAAGAAAAGAGTTTAGCTGATCAACTATCAGAGATGAAAGTGGCAGCTGGAAAGGCAATGACTGAATCTAAGCAGGCTAAAACAAGGATTCATCATTTGGAAGAAGAACTGAAAGAGAGGAAAAGGCAACTTGCATCAAAGAAAGAGGAAGCAAATGCACTAGACAAGGAGCTTCAATCCAAAAGAACAGAAATTGAAAAGATAAGGAATGCTTTGAGTTGCATTCCCATAGAGGAAGGACGTTTGGAATCACTAGAAAAGGTAAGGTTTGGATAGATACCAATATTCAAGCTTTCATAATGTTGTCCATCTTGATGGCAGTTATATAGACACTTGATGTAGTTCTTAAATTGCTGAAGATGCAAATTAGTCTTTCACTCATTCAATAGATGAGGATCTGTTTGTAACCATCAATATATTGAAAATAAATAAATAACACACACACACACACACACGCACAACACAACAACAACATCTGTAATGCATTATTTCATGTAGAATTATGCCTCCATAATAGCTTGTAGTTCATGTGGGAGCTCTCAATCAAACCTACAATTTACTATATAGAATGCATTCCATTCCTCAACACATAAAGCTGTAACTTCCTTTAACCTTGTAGAATCAATGCAATTCAAGGATGGAACATTTTCAATCATTCTATCATTAAGTTTAGAAATCAAGCCCTAAAGTTGTCCTCTCTCTATCAACTGAAAGTAGAATGTTTAAGATGAGAGCATATGGTCATCATCTCTCTTATGTTTCTTCAAAAGAATGAACGCACAATCGCAAAAAATATTTGTCTTTTGAGTTTTGGAAACTCTTTTACTTCTATACTTTAGGCATACCATCAAAGAACGAAAACCATTGTACACACTCTAATCAAGTAAGTTGGAATTTTCAAAGCATAATAAATGTGTATTCAAACTTCATAGGAGCAAGTTTCATCAAATCTTTGTTGTTGAATTTTTTGAACAATGCAAAGCCACTAGACTTCATTGTGACAAATGCCACAATCTTTGCAACATTCTTCAATACTGACTTCAACCATGCAAACTATATAATGTCTTAGAAAAGAAGATCCAAGCAATGACAAGTACATTATGTATAAAAAATGTAGGGTCATTGTTTCTCTGCTATATAATCGATCCTCATACAATTAGATGCATTATCCATTACAACTTGAACTACACCGTCTTCTCAACATCTATCATAGATCTTAGAAATAAACTTTGTTGATCTAATCTCGAAAGAGGTATCCTCAAATTTCAAGAACATTGTTCATAAATGAATGATGCCATAATACTGATGATTGGTCTATTTTAGTGACCTACTATCAACCATCACATAGTGCTACATGTAGATGTCTTTCATTTTTCACGAATCTATAATAGAAGATCACCCTCGATGGACTTTAATTTGATGTGCAACTCCTTTGCCCTCATATGATGGGTGTGCTTAAGATTTCCCTACCTTCTTGACAACATGGAGCATTTGAATGAAATAAGGACTTCTTACTTTCCAAAAGAGAATATGCTTATCAAAGAAAAGATGAAAGAGAGCCTTATTCACATCACTTCTTGCTTGGACATCCTAAAATTTATCTAATGGTCCTTCAATCTTTTGAATATCTTGTCTTTTTTAGTACATGGTTTGTAGAGGACCCTCAACATCCATGATCATCACGTTACGATGCATCTTGGGTATTAACCACGTTATGAAATCCATTTGAATCACCTTGTGATTGCATATTTGCATAACTTCTACTATCTATTATTTTCCCATGTAATTTTTTGTATTTATGCCTCACATTCTCACATTTGCCTATACCATATCTTTTTAGACCAAGTCAATATGCTCTTATCTTATTTGCTCCCCCATTCCAAGAATGGGGACAATATTTACATCTTATTGTTCGATTGCCTTTTGGCAAGAACTTCAACTTACAAAGTTCCACTCCACCCTTGCTTTTTGAGGTATTTACACAAGAAACATAATACAATCTTGATTAGAATTCAACTTGTGACAAGATATTGTAAATTGATGAAAACGGCTCAATTCAATTTAAGAATCAATTAATTTGACATGTCAAATTATACATGTGGATCCAAGTTTATAGACCATACATGAGAGAGATTGATCTAGTAATGCCATGTGCCTCGGCCTTCACCCCTCAATCCTTAATCGCTACTGAGACAACCATGGATCATTGAAAATTTGAAATCACTAGTAGATTAAGGCTTAAGCATGTGCAACCCATCTCAGATGTCTCTTCCACTATTTCCTCATAGCCCCATGCTCTTCAAGTTCAAGCCTCATCTTGATAAATCATTTGCCAAGTTGAGGTTCAACTTGGCATGAAGAAGACATGTTGTAACTTGTAGCTTGTCGGTGGCCTTGTGGGCCAAATAAAGGCTGTTCGATAGGCTTGGTCTTGGCCATGCAATTGGTTATTTAATATTGATGTATATGCTATCGTCTATGATGACCTAAGAGCCCTTGACTACAGAGGATCTCACATAATACAAAGGGAACTTTGATCATTCTTCCAGCCTGCTCTTCATGCAAGCAAGCTGCAACAAGATACATCATACATCAAGCATGTAACTTGAGAAAATAGCACTCTGATGGCTCTACAACTTCATTAAACAAAGAATTCGAGCACAAAAGGCTTTGGAATGACTTGAGCTTGGAATTTCATCACCCAAGAGCATTCTACTGCAGGAAGGCTGCAGCTCATTCATAATTTAAGGGGGGGGGGGGGGGTTAATGAGCCTTGATGATTTGCAGGCCTGCAACCCAAAGTCAAGAGGGGAGGGGGACGGGTCCCGGGAACGGTGGTGTCCTCGGGATGGGGACGGAGCCTAGGGTGTCTCGGGGACTCTTCGCTGGGATTGCATTAAAAAAATGTTGATTTGTTTGAAATAATCAGATAAAGTCATGTACAAATAATTCTTCAACATATGAAATGACCTATAAGAAGAAAAGCATAGAAAAAAGCGTTTTTTATGTATAAAGAATGAACATATAGGGAGCACGTTGAATCATTGAAAGTTGAAGTTGTTGAACATTAAGAGTTACTCCAAGAGTGGCAACTTACATCATGTATTTCATCATGTCCAAAAAAAGATTCTACATCATCATCATCATCATCATCATATCAAAAAGATGTTACATCATGAGAATAAAAAGATCTTATATCATACGATCGATCGACAAAAAGACTACATATGATGGGAACATGGAACATAAATGACAAATATTAAACAATGCAACATAAATGTAATGACTAATCACTATGGAAAATCCAAGTGGGGAGTCACGGTTAGAGTCTCATTTTTTGCAACACAATCAATGGTTGCTTCATCTTCATGTTCTTCATTCCCCACTTGGTCAGATCTTTTCTCTACCTCCCATTCTTTGAAAAGATCTCCCTCCATGCATTGTGTCCATCGAAGCATCCTCGAATTTGCACTAACAAACACAAGATCACTAACAAGTTGCACACCAAGCTTGTTCATCTTCTTAGAGGCTACATGTCCATACACAATGCATAGTTGCTCAAGGCAACTCGTTGTGCACGCCTGACTAAGTATTCAAATGGCTAATTGTTTCTCCCGACCATCAAAACCAAAGTCCTTCCACCATAGTGTCATGAAGAAGGAGATAAGGAAGAGAGCTCACACACACACTCTCACTCTCAAAGAGAAGCACACACACATTGAGGCAAGGAAGAATGATCTTCTTCTTCTTCTATTACATAAAAAGGAATGTACAAGAAATGACTTGAAAAACAAGAATACAACAAGTGCAATATATAATGATTAGTGCATAAGAAAAAACCTAATGTCCGCGAATGAGTGAGCTTGCAAGAAACAAATGTTCCATCACTCTGAGTAGATAAATCTAATAAAGCTCAATGAAGTATCCTTGACATATACCGGCGTGACCACTATACACGTCAGAGAAACGAAAAACTAGTACGTGTCATCTCAGATCATCACATGTTGAGCTTGATATCTCAACACTCCCCCTCAAGCTCAATGCCATATCGTGTAATCCAAGCATCTCCCGAAATTTCTTCAACTTCTGAGCTCCAAGTGCTTTGGTGAAAATATCAGCAACCTTCTCATTTGTTCTCACATAAACAAGATCAATATCACCTGCGAATAACTTCTCTCTCATGAAGTGATAATGTACCTCGATATGTTTTGTTCTAGCATGGAAAACAGGGTTTCGTGCTAATTGTATGCTGCTAAGATTATCACAATAGATAGTGATAGGCTTTTGCACTTCCACACCTAAATCTACAAGTAACATCTCAAGCCATGATGCCTCACATGCTTCCATTGCAGCACCTCTATACTCAGCCTCTATACTCGACAAAGCAACAATGGGTTGTTTCTTACTGATCCATGTAATAGCTCCACCTCCAAGTGAGAAAAGAAAGCCACCCGTAGATCTTCTATCTGGAGTACTACCAGCCCAATCTGCATCGGTGTATCCATAAACCTGCAAATCTACACCAACCTCATAAAACAATGCATAATCGAGAGTAGCACTCACATAACGTAGAGTGGGCCTCAGAGCATCCAAATGTGGCTTCTTGGGAACCTTCATAAACTGACTTTCAAGTCCAACTGTATAACTTAGATCAGGCCTTGTAATTGTGAGATATATAAGACTTCCCACAATTTTCCTGTACATAGTAGCATTTTCCAATGCTTCACCTGATGTAGTATCCAACTTCAAATTCTGATCTAATGGCATAGAAATTGGCTTACAATCAGCCATACCATACTTTTGCAGCATATTCAAGGCATATTGCCTTTGCGACATCCATATACTTGTTTCTATATGTATAAACTCGATGCCCAAGAAATAGCGCAACACACCAAGATCTTTCATGTCAAATTCCTGCATAAGAAGTTGCTTTACCTTTTTGATGCTTCCTTCATTATCACCACCTACAATCAAGTCATCAACATAAATAGCCACAATAGTGAGACCATCATCAGCCTTCCTTGCATATAGTGAGTGATCTTCATCACACATAGAAAACCCAGTGCTGGTTAAGTAATCAACAATCCTTGCATGCCATGCACGAGGGGCTTGCTTCAGCCCATACAAAGCCTTTTGCAACCTACAAACATATTCTGGATGCTTTGAATCTTCATATCCTTGTGGTTGGTCCATATATACTTCTTCCTGTAACTCACCATGTAGGAAAGCATTCTTCACATCCATCTGATGCAAAGTCCATCCTTTTGCTGTAGCTGATGCAACAAGTGCCTTGACAATAGACATTTTAGCTACAGGGCTGAATGTTTCCTTATAATCAATGCCATATGTTTGTGCATATCCTTTAGCTACCAATCGTGCTTTATACCTGCTTATGCTACCATCAGCATTATGCTTTACCTTGTAAACCCATTTGGAGCCTATGGGCTTCTTTCCTTGGGGCAATGGAACCAACTTCCATGTATCATTTCCATAAAGTGCAGCCATCTCCTCATCCATAGCTTTTTCCCAATCTGCACTTCCAATTGCATCTTCAAAACAAGAAGGTTCAGCATCTTGTATTACCTTTGTCATGTAGGCACAATGACGAGCCATGTAACTATCATATGTCAATCGTTGCATTGAATTCTGCATCCTCCCAGATCTTCTTGGTCCTGGATCACTTCTCCTTGTATCATCTGCATGTGCCCTTCTTACTCTTGGACTCTTCACAGAGGGCAATCCAAGTTCCTCATCAAGACTCTTTTCTAAACTGCTTGAATCTCCATCAACGTCTTCAAAATCTGCACATGTTTTATGACCAGCATAAAGCTTTTCTTTACCTTTCTTGGATGTATTTGATGAATTTGCTTGACTGAAATTTCCATGTAGTCTTCCACTCCATGGATTTGAGTTGGAACTATTGCTTGGTGATGCATCCGGTCCACTCAAAACCTGAGATTCTGCACTTGATTTTTCAGCATTTTCTTTGTCATTTGGTTCAAGACTCAGTCCTTCTTTGGCATCTGCATAGAAGCTTGACATTTCATCAAATACCACATCTCTGCTCACCTTTACCTGTCACGAGTGGGTTATAACATTTATATCCCTTTTGCTCAAGGGAGTATCCAATGAAGACACACTTTTCTGCTTTTGGATCAAGCTTCGTCCTCAATTCATCTTGGACATATACATATGCAATACAGCCAAAAACTTTCAGATTTGATAAATTTGGCTTTTTACCTGTAAACTTCTCTTCATGTACAATAGCAGTCGGAGTTCTTTTCATGATGTATATAGCAGTATGCACAGCTTCTGCCCAATAACAATGAGGCATATTCTTCTCATCCATCAAGGCTCTTGCTATTTCTGCAATATGTCTATTTTTGCGTTCAGCAACGCCATTCTGTTGTGGTGTGTACCTTCATGAAAACTGACGACGAATTCCATGATTTTTTAGAAAACTGCTTAGCTCATTTGACATGTATTCACCTCCTCCATAAGATCTTAATGTCTGAATGTACTTCCCTGTCTGCTTTTCCACCATAAGTTTAAAATTCTGGAAGTGATTGAACACCTTGCTCTTCTCTTTCATGAAATATACCCATACTTTGCGTGTATGGTCATCAATGAAAGTAACATAAAACCTGCAACCTCCAATAGATTTGGTCAATAGATGTGGTCTTTGCTTGACCCCAAACATCTGTATGTACTACTTCTAGTACATTCTCACTAACATGCTTGTCATGTGGAAAGGATTCTCTTGACTGTTTACCAAATTGACATGCTGCACATACCTTTTGCATTTCTGCAACTTTGAAATTTGGTAGTCCATGGACAATCTCCTTTGACTGCATCATGTTTCAGCCTTTGCAAGTTTGCATGTCCAATCCATTTGTGCCACATATCTATATCTGCAATAACTCCTGCACCTTTTGCAAACATGGCTTCATTCATTTCAGGAATCTTGACATTTAAGGTGAACATCCTACCCACTTTGTTTCCTTTGGCAACCAATCGTCCATCCTGCTTGTACTCTTCTACATATAATCCATCAGCATTGAACCTGACTTTTAATCCCTGGTCAACCATTTGTCCAATAGGAACCAGATTCTTTATTATATTTGGAACATGAAGCACATCAGCAAGATGTTTTACCTTCCCGTCCTCCATAGACAATGCTATGTTTCCTGTATGCTCAATAGGATGCGATTTATCATCACCTGTTTCAACATATCCACGATCTTGCATTTTCTGCAAACTACTAAACCATTCTGCATGACTAGTCATGTGATTTGAAGCACCTGAATCAACATACCAAACATTATCATTCGATTTTGAAACACCAGAAGACATCGTATTCATCATGTGATGTTGAACCATAAACAGCTTCTCAAAATCATCTTCACTTGTGGATGCATAGTTGTTTTGCTTCCTTCTGTGATTTTGATTCTTCAACCTGCAATCACGTTCAAAGTGTCTAGGTTTACCACAATTCCAACATCCTTTACCCTTTACTATCATTACCTGAATCATTTCTTTGGAAATTTCTGCGGCCTCTTTGGCTCCCCCTGCCTCGAAACTGTCCTCTTCCTCCTTCATGATTCTGTTGTTGACCTTGGTCTTGGTTACTGTTTCCTCTTCCACTTTCGAAACTTCTACCTCTGCCTCTTCCTCTGCCAGAGTAGAATACCTGCTCAGAACTGGGCTTTCCTTGGGAGTTTGAATCCTCACCAAGATTCTTTTCTTCAATAATCAGCATAGATGCCGGATCAACAAAATTTGGAATATTTTCCTTGGTCTTAATGCAAGTTCTGAATTGCTTATATGTAGTTCCTAAACCACGAAGGCACACTTCCACCTTATCATCATCATCTACATTCACGCCAATAGATGCAAGTGACTCACATATGCTTTTGATTTTTAGAGTGTAGTCACTTACCAACATGCTCTTCTTTTACAATGTATGCAGCTCGTTCTTGAGTTGCAATTTCCGTGCTTTTGTATTAGTCTCATACAAAGTGACCAAACTGTTCCAAGCCTCTTTTTGAGTCTTGGCATCCTGTATGTGTCCAATCATGCTATCCTGGATGCTAACAGCTAGCCAATACATTACCTTTCGTGCTCCTTGATTCCATTCCTCATATGCTCTTAACTGGTCTGCAGTCCAATTCCTTTCTGGTAATTGCGGAGCATTTTCATTCTCTCCTTCGATGTACTTCCAGTAGCCTTTTCCCATCAGGAAATTCGTCATTCTGAATCTCCAAGCATGGAAGTTATTCTTGTCTAGCTTATCGCTCATAAGCTTACTCATTCCATCTGCGTTTTCCATTTCTGCAACAATTCACAACACTGGAAAACACTACAAGCAGCACTTTTGCTTGAACAGTGTCGCACTATGACATTATAGTTCGATCTCAGAAAAAACACAGTTTTCGTGTATCAACGGTAGACGGAATCGCTTGAAATTCTGGATCTGGAATATATGAGTGTCGCGGAACACAATGCAAGTTACAGTTTCTGAAACTAACCTGGTTTTTCTGTGGGCACCACCTTGCGGGCTCGAAATGGAGGTCGAGATGGCTCCGAAACTTCTACCTTCGTGCCGATTTTCGTAGCAAACGGAGGCCGTTTGTGAAATCGCGTTTTCTCCACGCCTTGCCGCGTAGTCTTCACCGTCGCCTTCTCCACGAGCTCTCTACAGCCACACTGGCTCTGATACCATGTGTGTGGCTCTGATACCATGTCACGAGGAAGGAGATAAGGAAGAGAGCTCACACACACACTCTCACTCTCAAAGAGAAGCACACACACAGATTGAGACAAAGAAGAATGATCTTCTTCTTCTTCTTCTATTACATAAAAAGGAATGTACAAGAAATGACTTGAAAAACAAGAATACAACAAGTGCAATATATAAAGATCAGTACATAAGGAAAAACCTAATGTCCGCGAATGAGTGAGCTTGCAAGAAACAAATGTGCCATCACTCTCGGTAGATAAATGTAATAAAGCTCAATGAAGTATCCCTGACATATACCGGCGTGACCACTATACATGTCAGAGAAACGAAAAACTGGTACGTGTCATCCTGGATCATCACATGTTGAGCTTGATATCTCAACACATAGGGAAGCATCAACACGTAACCTATTCTCTTGGGCATCTTCACATGCATACTAAGCATCTTTCCTTATTCTACATTTGAAGAGATGATCTCTGATAATTCGTTTAGCTTCACTATGTGGGACAAATCTCTATAATATGATCCTCCATCCATGAGCCACCTTTGGATTTGCATATTGCTTATTATCTTGGAATTCTAGATCGAACATGTATACTACTGCATGAAGTGGGGAGTAGTGTGCATCCCATCTACTAACACAAATCGCTGAAATTTTTTCATACCTATCATTATCTTTCACCAATGTTTTTAGTGCTGCAATTGTGTGATCCATAGCTTCATACACTTTACCAATGCATGGCTCCATGGAATCCACAATTTTCAATAAGTGCACAAGTGGATGAACAATATCAACGATGTGAGAAATGTTCTCCCACCATGCTCCATCTTCAACCAATCTTCTAAATTGCCTTCCTGTTGAAGTAGAAGCCTTTGGCATCTTTGTGAATTCATCACTCAATAAAAGGCCTCTCAAGACACCACTACATTTCACTACTTTGTGTAACATGGTAAACTTATATGCAAACCTTGTGTTTGAGTACTTGAGCAAAGCAAGAGTCGATCTCTTGCTAAAATCATTCTTCACACGAGTATGGTTGTTGATGAAGCGAATCAATGAATTTGCCTCATTGATTGTAGGTAGGGTTGGTTACTTACGTGTCAGGAACTCCCTTTCTTGACTTTAATTACTTTTACCTTATTGCCACGTCAGATAAAGGTTCCTCACTTCACCCCTTTTTTTTTCCAAGGCTCAAGTCAATTTACTTGATTCTATGTGTGCTTCTCATTTTTGCCTGTTAGATGTCACTCGTATGGGTTGTACTGCCCATCCGCTTTAGGCTGATGCGAGTCATCTGCTAGAGTCTCTTCCATAGTCTATATAAGCTCAAGCCTCAAACCTTGGAGCCCCAAGCCTTTGAAGTGGACTTTTAAGTTTACGGCAAAGGCCCTAGAAGTATATGATGCAAAAGCATTGTGAAAAGTAAAACTCATGATCTTTTAATGATTTTATGTAATTAAATATGATTAATTCATAAATAATAATGTGTGTTGCATGTTCATGCTAAGTATATTATGTGCACAGTGTACAATGTATTGTATAGTATAACTTATATGTATATTATGGTTCTCATTCAAGAGAAAAAAATGTCTAGCAATTCGTGTCCAGCATCCCAAATTGTAACTTGTAATTATGTACCTACATGTTTAAGTGGAGCTTCAATCATGTGTACATGTTGAGAAGTTAGAACAATTATATGTCCAACAGATTTGAAAGTTCTTGCTTCAGCTCAAGCCTCACATACAAATAAGCTATGCAATATGCATATGCTATATCAGAAGATTCATATATCCTATACGCATATATCCTTTTCATGAATTCAGATGCTTACCTGATGCTTGAGCAAATACATGTGTCCAGACTCAAGCACATTCAGATACATGTCCCCATACTCAAGCACATTCATTTATTGACAATTGTTGTACTTTGTACATGTGCATAATGCTTCTCATGTTTGAACAAATATATCATACTACAAGTGCATATGCTATTGATCCATGCTCTTAAGTACATTTTAAGGAGATAAATATGTCCAAGAGTTGGTACAAATCTCAGATGCTTCAACATCTATGTATATGCTTGGAAGTTGCTACACATGACTTGGAGATTGTAGTTCCAACATATTTAAATGCTTTTGCCGCATTTCACATATGAATGGCAACATAGGTTCATAGCATAAATTATAATATATATTTGATTGTACAATGTAAAATATATCATTATTCATATATGTAAAAATATTATATAGAGTTTATTTTTTAATTTAAAAAAAGACCACCTCGGGAAACATCAGAAATGTTTTACTGTACCTATCAGAGGTTGACCAGATGTCACAAGTCAAAAGTCAGTAACAACCATGATTACAAGAAAAATCCAATCTAAATTCCCAATATCGTTGAGAATATTATTTAAACAATGAGCCATGCAAAAGCAAACAATAATGTGAGGGTTCAAAGTTTCAATAATTGCACCTGCACCTCTATTTGCAGGCTCCCCATCTGCAATAATGCAAACCACATTTGATGGCCCCACAATCTCTATGGCACTTGCTCACTCTGTGGCAAGTACATCAACTTGCTTTCATGTGTCAGATGTAGCATGTGATGAGATAAAGTACATCTCCCCACAAGAATAAGCCACCACTCCATGGAGCAATGATACTCCATTTCTTTCCCATGATTTTTTAATAGTCTTGTATGTAGCTTTGACAAGCTTCATCTCTCTCCAATAAAGTGGTGCGCATGCACCCAAAAGATGGAGGCACATAGTGTGCTCCATATTGACCAATTTTCTTTACCATATCTTTGAAATATTGCAATCTATGGAAAAAGTTAAACAAATAAAATCTATAAGTAGGTTGTTATGAAAGTTTCAAGTGAATTTTGAAGTTTGAACAATAAATCACCAAATATTGAAATAGAATGAAGATTCAATTCTTACCGAGCTTCATTGAAAGCTATGTGGTCATGGTAAAAAAAAAGTGCCACTGTAGTGTCCACCTCCTCCTTCAATATGGAATTCCAATTCTCATTGAGGTGTTTGTTGAGATCATGGACGTGCATAGGGCATTCTCGATGGTGTGGAAGAACTAGGAGTAGGATGAGGAGTGGAAATAGGAGTAGGAGTAGGAATACGAGCACAAACCGGAGCCGATGAAGATTATGCTCTTGAAGAGGATGGCATAGAAGACCTCACAATTGATGCAGAGTCGATAAGAGCTTGTGACGCAAGACAAGCATGAGTTTGAGCATCACTAATAGCAAGTTTGTTGAGTAATTCTTGCTTCTTCTCTGAAGTGATTGCAAAACAAAATCTTACTTCATTTCCACGCTCATGAAGTAAGTGTGCATGCAGTGTGCACCTTGTTTGCTTCACCGGTCCTTTTGTAGCCACATAGTTTGCAACTCCATGGTCTTGCACCACCACCTTCTTCTGCGGACATGTCCATTTGTTTGTAGCATGCCTCCTCTTGGTGTTTGACCCACTTGTTCACGATGAAAAAGTCATAGGAGAAGAGAATACTATGAGGAGAGGAGCAAGAAAGTAAAGGGTGAAGAGAGAGTTCAGAAGATAGATCTCAGCCCTTGAATATTCAAGGGTGAAGATAGCTCAAGCTTTCACACACACAATATGCTTGCAATGAAGGCTCTAAGTGAGCTTGTGGCTTGAAGAGCTGAAATGATAGGTATTTATGCTTGTGTATGGGGCCAAAGAAAGACTATAGAAGTTCCCCAAAAAGGAGAAAAAATTCAAACTTGAAAATCGAAGCCGAAATTCCAATTCAAATTCTTTTAAAAGTTCCCTCCATTTCTCCCGCCATCGACAATCGTCCTCAAACCCTTGTGTCACACGTCCCCAATCCCTCGGAGGCGTTCTCGAGATGGATGCATGTTACAAAAACCTCAATTGCGACATCCCCCGTCTCGCTCTAGTGTCCCTGCATGCTAGTGATCGGGGACAACGTCCTAGCTTCTCAAGGACCCTAAGACGCGTCCCCATGTCACTTTGTTGCAGCTTGCATAAAGTTGTGAAGAAACTTAAGCTTGATAGTTGTGAGTAGGTAATATGCATGTATGTATGTATCTATGTAATATGTATATAATTTGTATCTATGTATGTATGTATGCATGTACTATGTACATACATAATATGTATGTATATATTATACTATGCACTATATAAGTTACATTGTATGTACTATGTACATACATAATATGTATGTATATATTATACTATGCACTATATAAGTTACATTGTATGTATGTACTATGTGCTATGTACTATGTAATATGTATATATGTATGTACTATGTGGTATGTATGTATGTATTATGTAATAATAAAAATGTATGTATGCATATTTTTTTATGTGTTTTTTGATGATAATAAAGCATCTATAAGATGATTCATACAATACCGATACCTAAAATTTGAAAAAATAAAATAAAAATTTGATTCGTATGCAACTTCATTGCAACTTGGGGTTTGCAACTCCAACGTGTTGCGAACATGTTGTTAATGTTAAATGCATTGTCCCATTGCTATTCTGTTGCTAACCACATTGATACTTATCATTATCAGTCATAGTTTGGTCCTCGGTTAGATGATACATCAAGTTTAGATGTTTAAAGTTTTTTGTGTACATTGAGTGATTAATGATCATGATTAATGTGTATGGACATTGCTTATTGTAATTTGTAAGTAATACCATGTATATTGATTATAAGTGATGAAACTTGATACATTGTCTTACTTATCTTGTATAAATGTCTTCAATTATGGATATAGTATGTCTTATAGGTACATATGTATTTTGTCACAATCTACCTTGCACACATAGAATCAAACACACTTAATGACTATTGAATATCTAAATCTCAGGGGATCTCTATGCATCACATTATACATGATTAGTCTTTTGCATACATTTTTTTTTGTTAGGATTGTGGTTGTACGATGCTTATGACATGGAGGGAGGTTTAACTTATCACTTATAATATTTCATGTGTCATGTGTTATCATTGATAACAAGCTACAATCTATATATCACATTAATAGATGCATTGTGTACTCTTTGTTTTTGTTCTGAATCGATGCCCTACATTTGGTTTCGTATGCAATTTCATATCCACAGGCACATAATGCAATGTTAAGTTAGATTCTAAGAGCTTTGGATAAATGCTGACTCCACGATTTATTGTAATTTGTTCATCATTCATGTAGGTTGAAGCCAAATTCATTTAATTTATTTTGAAAGACATACATAGACACATTGATATGTATATTTTTATAGAGTTTTTATAGATACAACATACATAACTGATCTTTGATGTAAGGTTTGATACTTGAACCATGCATCAAACCTTATGCATCTTATGTGTCAAGTAACCTAGTTGTAGCTAGAGCTTGTAGATTTCATGCTCATGGTTGTGGGTATATTTGGAATCTAGGACTTGCATTTGTCTGTGCGTATCCTTATGTCAATGAATCTCAAGGGGATAAGCTATTTAGCCTCCTAGATTCAAATGTGTAATCTTGTAGAATGGTATCCTATTATAAGTCTTGGGGTATGTGGGGCATAATTCTTTGTAGTCTCTTTCTTATTTTAGAAACATGTTTTATCCATCACTTATTTATATATACCTTCATAAGTTCAGAGTTATCCAAACTTACGAACCCAAGATAGAGAAAGTAAACAAATACACATAAGAAAAAACAACAAATAAAAGCAAGAGACTACATAAAAAATAAGATCAATATAAAACATGAAAAATACAAACAAGGAAGAAAACCAATACAAAATGAACCGCACTAAAAAATAATAATCAATGTTTAAATAAAAAAATAAATTAAAAAAAATATACATACATACACACACACATATATATATATATATATATATATATATATATATATATATATATATATATATATATATATATATATATATATATATATATATATATATATATATATATATATATATATATATATATATATATATATATATATTTTTTTTTTTCCAATGTGTATGTGTTTGTGTTCTCTATCTTGAGTTCGTAAGTTTGGATAACTCTGAACTTATGAAGGTATATATATATATATATATATATATATATATATATATATATATATATATATATATATAGAGTTATATATATATATATATATATATATATATATATATATATATATATATATATATATATATATATATATATATATATATATATATATATATATATATATATATATATATATATATATATATATATATATAGAGTTATATCTGGACGCGTTAGCAACGTTTATTGCGGATTTTTGGCTGATGTCCTATACGGACGCGCTAGCTACAGTTTCCGGACGGGTTTTTTTTTTTTTGCCCAAGCATTATTCGAAGTCGACCAAAAAACGGGGTTTTGCTTTGACTGAGAGCATAGTTTGGCATTCGGACGTCTACTGGAGCAGATCTTCATCGTTGCCGCTTGCAGGAGTCGACTGTTTGTTGAAGCCCGAGTGAATTCGTGAGCAGCAGGCCTACTGGTCGACGTTGCAGAGAGTTTGGAGGGTGCTTTCTCAGCTTCTACTTTAAGTTTCAAGGTATTTGGCAACTCTGTCATGATGCATTCATGCATGAACATTATGCATATCATAAAAAAAACATGTGTAGACTCTAGTGATAGAAGATACATTGACCGTTGCTAATGTTAGTATGTAGACAGTAATATACTGTATATGTACAAATTACAGTGACATAAAATACATCATATATGTCATATACTATATCATATATGTTAAATGACATGTGTAAACAGTAGTACAGTGTGCTATAAATTACAATAATCAATTTACCATTATGCATAATACATGTTTATGCATTTATGCTTCAATGTGCATGCACATGTTTGTTTTTTGACATATGTGATATCCAACAGCCTCTGCCTTAGGGATTGCACAATGCATAATGCATGTTTATGGTTGCAGCTTGTGCACATATAACTTATTGTTTTGTTTGTTGGTTGTGATTTGTAGATGCCAAAGAAACCAGGACAAGAATGGGACTATGTAAATAAGCTGAAGGCCTTGACCAAGGGTCAACATAGATGCAAATGCAATTTTTGTGGTCATGTATGGGATGGAGGGGCTAACAGAATAAGGGCACATATCCTTGGTTTGAAAGGATATGGTGTTGGTAGATGTGATAATGCTCCCCAAGAGGCTAAAGATATTTGCAGGAAACTTCAAGCAAAGGGAAGCAATGAATGTGAAGATGCTTCTTATGCATACATGCAATCCAATGAGGATTCTATTCTGTATGGATCCAAAAAATGTTATACTGATACACATGAAAGTGCAGGTCAAAGTGATGTGCATGCATCGGGTGAATCCTCTGCATTGAATGCAAGCAAAAGAAAAAAAGAATCTTCAGGGGCATTGCAAAAGGCTTGGGAGTCCCAAGCACGTTCGGAAGCAGACAAAGATTTGCGTAGGTTCTTTTTTGCTGAGGATATACCATTTTGGAAAGTAAGGAGTCCTTACTTCCAAGAGTTTGTGACTGCCATTGGAAGGGTTGGCCCTTCATACAAAGTTCCTTCATATAATCATTTGCGCGAGGGGCATTTGAAGGAGGAGGCCAAATGTATTGAGAACGATTTGCTCATATTGCGTGACAAGTGGAAAACATATGGCTGCACTATATGTTGTGATGGTTGGTCTCATACCAGAAATCGGCCAATCATTAATATCATGGTCTCGTGCATTTATGGAACTATGTTCCTAAAGTCAGTTGACACCTCTGATCAAATCAAAACAGGTGAATATATTTTTGAGATTCTCAAAGATGCCATTATGGATGTTGGACCACAAAATGTGGTCCAAGTATGTATGGACAATGCAGCTAATTGTGTGAGGGTTGGATGCTTGATTGAGGAGCAATGGCCACACATTTTTTATACTCGTTGCACTTGCCATTGCATTGATCTCCTCTTTGAGGATATTGGTGGACTTCCATGGGTGAATCCGATATTGGCTTAAGCTGTAAAGATTGTCACTTTTGTTACCATGAAGCCCACGATTCTTGCTATATATAGAAAATTCAGCAAGAAAGAGTTGGTTAAGTCAGCACAAACAAGGTTTGGCTACATGTTTATCATGCTTTCAAATTTGATTGATGATAGGGTGTACAATGGCTTGCGTGCCATGATTGTCTCTATTGAATACACTATGAAAAAAGTGTCTAAAAGCAAAAAGGAAGAAGATATATCTTCTATTATATTGAGCTCTTTTTTTTGGAGAAGTTGTAGGGAAATTGTGCATATTTGTGCTCCTATATTACAAATCTTACGCTTGGCTGATAGAGAAGGCAGCACCATGGGCTTAATTTATGAAATGACTGATCGAATGGTGGAGAAGATTGGAAATATGGAAGGAATTGACTCCTCTAGACTTGAAGATGTGAGGAAATTATGCATAGAAAGGTGGAATATGATGCATTCTCCATTACATGCAGCAGCATATGTGCTTCATTCCATATGGCTTCATTCCATATGGAGAGAAAAATGTCCAGAGCATGATGGGGAAGTTAATGATGGATGGATGGATCTCATGGAGCGATGCACAAATGGTGATATTGAGAAACAAAGTATCTTATGTGATGAATTAAATGTGTACAAATCTATGGAAGGCACATTTGGCCGTCCCATTGCAAAAGATGAGAAAAGAATGCAATATGCAGTCAATTGGTGGGAAATGTTTGGCACACGAACTCCTAATTTACAAAAGCTAGCACTCCGCATTCTTTCACAAGGGACTTGTGCTTCCCCTTGTGAAAGAAATTGGAGCACTTTTTCTTTGATACACACCAAAAGAAGAAATATATTGCTTCCAAAGAACACTGAAAAATTGCTGTACATTCACACAAATTTGCTCCTTGCAAGTAAACTTAAGGAAAGAGGCTTTGAGAAAATGGAAGTCACATTGGACATGATTGAGAAGGAAAAGGATGATGATAGACTTCTATTGTGGCAAGAAAATCATGAAGGTGAGGAATTTGCCCTCACATCTACTACTGCCATCACAGAGAGATTGATGGAGGTTGAGGATGATGATGATGATGTTGAGGATGACGATGGAGGTGAGGATGATGATGGAGATGAGGAGATTGGCTCCCAGGATGATTGAAGATTTTGTCATATGATATATCATATATCTATCATGTTCTATCACATATTTATGCCTCATGAGTCATGAGTACGGTCTATATGGATTTTTTGACTAGTCGCTAATGAAAAGTACTCTTTTTGACTTTCTCATCATTTTATACATGAATTATATTCTGTTTATGCATGAATCATGGAATTCTAATGTTTTTTAAGTATATATATGGTTTTCTTTAATATTTATGTTAAGGAAAAAGGTCACGTCCGTAAATGTCAGGAACATTATGGCAGACCTGTCAGACATCATAATCTCGTCAGAAGTCAGAAGTTAGCATCGCGTCAGTAACAACTATGTATATATATATATATATATATATATATATATATATATATATATATATATATATATATATATATATATATATATATATATATATATATATATATATATTAATAAAAAAAATAAAAATAAAAATAAAAATAAAATTATAAAAGATAATAAATAAAAATAATTAATATATATATATATATATATATATATATATATATATATATATATATATGTATGTATGTATAAGAATATATATAAATATATAAAAATGCGAATTAAAGAAAACAAAAAACAAAACAAAAAGTGCATCATCAGCTTCTATGTATGTCCAAAACAAGAAGTATTAGAATTAAACTTTATCATGCATAACTTGGACAAACAGCTATGACATCCCTACTCACGTCATCAGTGCCTAGAGTAGGTGAAGACTTTAATAAATAGTCTTTCTAAATAAAAATCTCTAACAAAGCCAACGAATGGAGTTTCTATCACTTTCGGAACTGAAGGACAATCTCAGCCATGACAAATTCTTGCACAAAGAACAAACAAATAGTATAAAAATTAAAAGCAAATAATAAACAAGACAAAATAACAATAGATAAATAAATAATATTACTATAAAATAAAAAAATTTAAAGAGGAAAAATTTATAATAATGATATTATTATTAATAATAAGAATTAAAAAAATCCCAATGTATATAAAGACATAAAAATAAATAAGAAGAAAGAAGTTAAAATAAGAATTATAAAAATGAAAAATTATATATATATATATATATATATATATATATATTAAAAGCATTTTTTTTTCTATTTATTTATTTTTTAAAAAATAAAGAAATAACTAAAATAGTAATAATAATAGTAATAATAATAATAATAATAAAAAAGGAACAAAAAACTAAAATAAAACTATAAATAAAGAGTGAAAGAACCCCCATAAAATCCTTATCATCAACCATTATAAAGTTCCCCTTTTCTATCGAATTTACAAATGATTAATTTGAACACAAAAAAAGAAGAAGAACCATAAATGAACTTGTTACAAAGTAAGAAAGTCCTTACCTTCTTTGAAACTTTCTTGAATGAATACCCTTTTTGAACAAGCAAAGAGATTAGTTGACAACAATGAACTACAAATGAAGACAAGCTTGAACATAGGCAAGAAATTCTAAACAATTGAGAAGAAACAATGCCATACTTTGCTAAATGAGAAATATTTGAATCAATATGAGGCATTCGTATCATGTTAATGCTAGCAAATTCCGGTTCTAATTTTTTATCATAAATGTCTACTTCCAAAGCAAAAGGAGATTGAAGTATTTTTTGATCTAGGAAAGCACAAGAATCACCATATGAAGTACAATTCAGCTCACAAAAATTTTAGGATAAATACCACCACCAAAAGCATCATTGTTTAAATATATAAAATCTTGAAAAGAACTCGAATCAGGAACAAACAGATCATCTACAAAGCGTCTAATATTAGATCATCACTCATTTAGTTGGACTTTTGTGGAATGGTATCATTGTGTCTTTGAATCTCAAGGACGTATCTTCTTAGCTTCTCATATAGTGGTACATTATTGAACCCTGGGCTGAATGTCTAGGGTTCAACTCTTGCCAATTTGCTCGACTTGAACCCTTGATGTGGGGGTCAAAGGGGGTTTCTTGTGTTTGTGTTTGTTCTTTCAAATTTCTAGCTTGAATGGAGAGTAGGTAGTAAGATTCACACACACACACACACACACACACACACACACACACACACACACCAAAAAAAAAAAGAGAGAGAAAACGAAAAAGAAAAAAAATATCACATTATCTCTTTTGGATCCCTGATATGCTACAAGCCTTTGCTCTTCAAAAACTTTTGGGCTCTACCTTTCATATCCAATCTGTGTGAGGAGACGTTGAGCTAACTAATGGCAACTCTCATAGCATGTCATAAAATACATCGAAATAAGGTGGTATCTTGATGAATGCCACCTCAGATATCCTAATGAGCAAGTTCTACATTTTGGGTGGGAAAGGAGAGGCTGTGATGGGATGGGCAGATTCACTGCTTTTTAATGATCATGTGCCACATCTCCTTTTTAGTCACTCTATCCCATTCACCATGAGATGTGAATTTAGATCCTCCCTATGTAAAAGTAGTCATGTGTTCGAGACCATACTTTTGTCTGATTAAACCATAAGGCTGTATCTCCAGGACTCATACAGTGCTCGGGAAATTGGAGAAGCTATATGAGGGAATTTGTCTGGTGGTAAGTACTAGGTCTGTATCTTGGCAATAAAACTCAGACTATTCGTAGCAATGAAACATATAGTTTGAATGAGGGCTTCAACAGTCATGACAGTCAATGCAAGCTCTGCTTTGATCATTTTATGTGCTATTGGCTGTTTGACTAAGCTCGTTTCAAACAACATTATCATCAGAGACCTCTCAATTTGTGTCCAAATGTGTGAAGGTAGGACAAGTGGTCAAATGACAGCGGCATACATGAGTGAGTGGGTGACCATTGTGTCAAAGATTTATTCCTAGTGCAAGGCTCTTGAAAGAAGGCATGGTGACACCTTTTTTCAAGTAAGGAAAATTATATGTATTCCCTTGTCAATGTCTCTCAAAGCCTTTCGATAAAAACTTTATTTGTGTGTGAAGTAAGTGTAACCCCATTGTATGCATGTGAGCCAACCACCCCAACCTGTCCTCCAATGAGCATAAGCAGACAACTTATCCCTGTTCTGTGTGAAAGATCTTGGACTCAGATTGTAGAATAGCATAATTTATATGTGGGTGTCTGTTGTCATGTCACTATTGCCTCCTTATCTCAGGATGAAACCTCTAATCTCAACGGCAGAGATGCTGAGGAGTGTTTGTGACTCATGAGAGGGGACATCTCTGCTTTGTTTTGATAGTCCTGAAGAAGCCCTTTGATAAGCTAACACTTCTGTGAGCATGGTCAAAGACTCAATCATACAGCACATTTATACCCAAAATCATCTCATTTGGACCTGCCTGGCTCTAGAGACTATATTCTCTGAAAGAGCCTGCCTTTGGGGATCTTCTCCAAGGGTTTGCAAAATTCCACAAAGCATCAAGTTACAATAGAATCTATGTCTCCAGACCCTCAATTGGTCTATCTGACATTTCCAGATGAAAATGTGGTCAACTTTAGAGAAAACTCTCATGAGACCTTCCTGCTTGGGTGCTCTGAGTCCCTCTCTCTCAATATAATCACCAGTTCTGCCCTCACAGTTGTCTAATAGAGCTTGACAAAATCAAAGCCTATTATGATGGACTTGTAGGTGTGTAGGTTTATAGAATCTCCCCGTTTGTGTATGGGGTTCATGGTATGCATAGCCCATTGTTATGGGATACCCTTGGCAAGGGTTTGATTGAAGAGAAAGGTGATATCCAGGTGATGATGTGCTTTGCCTGTAAGCCAATGCGTTCGGCTACTCTTCCACGTGGTAGTCTCCTGAGAGCTTGTGTAATCATCTGAGAAAGCCTCCGACAGAAGGTTGTGGCACATATGCTCATGAATACTTGACACAAACCCTAGAATTGGGAGTCCGTCTATGCATACTTTTAATGGCATGTGAGAGACCTCAGCTTGCTGTAGGCTTCATACTCCTTATCTGTTCTTGTGGTTTCTGGAAACTAAGTTCTGCACATAGCTCTCTACATTCGACATCATACAATGCATTTCGAGCCATGATCCCATATGTCATATACGGAGGGCAGTGTGAATGTTGAGTATGGGGAGAGCTGTCCATGGCACCCATATGTCGAGTAGATGTAAGCTTAGTGATGCTCAAGAGAGGTCGAAGCACCTATATAATGTAGTAGATCCTGGATTGACGGGAATGTATATCTGAAAGCTCATGCTTGAAGTGTATCACAACATGTGAGTCGGCTATGGTATGATCTGAGTTCCTGACATGCTTTTCTCGCGTGCATGTGCACACACACATACACACACAGAGAGAGAGAGAGAGAGAGAGAGAGAGAGAGAGAGAGAGAGAGAGAGAGAGAGAGAGAGAGAGAGAGAGAGAGAGAGAGAGAGAGAGAGAGAGAGAGAGAGAGAGAGAGAGAGAGAGAGAGAGAGAGAGAGAGAGAGAGAGAGAGAGAGAGAGAGAGAGAGAGAGAGAGAGAGAGAGAGAGAGAGAGTGTGCAGCTTAAAGAACAAGAGCTAGAAGCAATTGGAAAGCTGGAGGCTGAAATTAATGAGATCTCAGCGCAGCTGGGGAGTATGAATTTTCACTACAGTGATCCTGTAAAGAATTTTGAAAGAACCAGAGTCAAAGGTGTTGTTGCACGCTTGATGCATGTCAAAGACATCATGGCAGCGACTGCTCTTGAGGTGTGTGCTTTTATATCAGTTGCATACTTTTCGAGTCTTCCTCTCCCAAATTCAACCACGACACTAGACCACACTAAAGAATTATTAAGGATATAGCGTGGAACTTGAAACAGGTCGCAGCTGGAGGAAAACTTTATAACGTGGTTGTTGACTCTGAGCAAACTGGAAAAATGCTACTGGAACGGGGAAATCTAAAGCGTAGAATTACTATGATTCCATTAAATAAAATTGAGAGCAATACGATCTCTACAAGAACACAAGATGTTGCTTCTAGACTGGTTCAACTCTTGGTCTTATCAGGCCTTTCCTATTGTATATTTAACTCAGATGAATACATGTAGAAATCACATTCAATATTGTTAAGTTAATTACATGCATTGTCTAATACAGGTTGGACATGGAAATGTGACACCTGCACTCTCTCTTGTCGGCTATGAAGAGGAATTAAAGGCATGCCATCTCAGCTTGTCGCATTAGTAAACTAGATTTCTTTCAGAATTATAATATCTGTTTCGCTTAGTTTGCTAGCGTTCATTGGTATTCTGTTTAAGTTTCGGTGGGCCTCTGTTGATTAAGCTTAACTACATTGTGTAATGATGCAGGTCTAACTATCACATAGTGACTTTGAGTGCAATCTTTCTTTGATGTGCAGGTGGCCATGTGCTACGTCTTTGGTGGTACATTCGTATGTAAAAATACAGATGCTGCTAGGCAGGTTTGCCACAGCTCGAAACATTTACTTGATGTTGTGTTGTGTGGTTGTTTCATGAGTTTCAGTACACTTGTTCTGTAGGTGACCTTCCACAAGGACATCAAGGTCCCTAGTGTTTCTCTGGAGGGAGATATCTTTGATCCTAGGGGACTGCTTACTGGTGGAGCTAGAAAGTAAGGATACCAAGTATCCAGCTTAGATTACAATATCCGCAAAAGAATCTTGTATTTCACAAATGTCAAATGTTTATCGTGCACATGTCCTGTGATTTTCCCTAATTAGCAATTGGGAATTTTAGCTGATTCTATTTCTAATTCAAGATGATTTCTCTTCAGCATATATTATTTGTGCATCTACTTGTGTAAATATTTCATTAGTTGAAGGATCTCATTCTCTTGCAGGGGAAGTGGTAATCTCCTTAAGCAACTTCACAGGCTTTCAGTAGCAGAGTCTGAGCTAGCAAAACATCGAGCTAAGCTTTCAGAAGTTGAGGCTGAGGTATTTGCACTTTTGTGTGGTTATTTCTTCTTGGCAAACAAGCACTGCGACATGAAATGTAACTTTTACATTCAACACAATCTAATGTGGCTATTACATATTTATATTACGATTGAGCTCCTCCTTTCTACAGATCAGGAGTCTATTGCCCTCACATAAAAGATATGATCAGCTTAAATCACAGTTAGAGCTCAAATCTTATGATTTGGCTTTATCTGAGGAGAGGGCCAAGGAGTGTGAGCATCACAAGGTCTCTTTTAAACTTAGTAGATCTCATTCTATCTTTGCAGTATATCAAAAGAGATTGTTTAGGAGTTTGTGGTGTTCACCTCGTGGAGGCTTGTGTTTGCAGCTGAGTGAAGCAGTATCACAATTAGGACAAGACCTTGATGCAGCTACAGCAGAATTCAGTGCAAAAGAAGAGCTTTGCAAATCTTGCTTAGAGAAGGTGACATCTTTGGAGCAGGCAATCAAAGATCATGGCAGAGATCGAGAGAGTAGGTTGTTTGCACTCGAGAAACAGATCAAAGCTGTCAAGCAACAGCTTTCTGTTTCAGCAAAAGAGTTGAAGGTGGAGTTTAGATAGGCGTAGTTCTCCATTTTCATACTGGTGGTAATAGGTATGTAATTTATTTTGTGGAGGTATTAATATGCTTTCAATTTTTCAGGGATTCAGTGGGCAAAAAGAGCGTCTGATGATGGAAAAGGAAGCGATAGCTCAAGAGCAAAGCTCATTAGAGGCTCAACTTTCTTCAAGCAAGGAACAGGTCAAGGTTATGGAGGAGTCTTTGGAGACACATGCATTGCAGGTATGCTCATTGAGTCCTTTTGGCTAGAAATCGTAAAGTTGGAGCTGGTATGACCAGAGACTTCTGGCTCTTTGGTTATTGTTTCAAGGTGGATGCCATCAAAAAAGAATACATGATAGCAGAGGAGCAACTTAAAGAAAGTCGTACCAAGATTAAGGAGTGTGATAGTGAAATCAACTCATTGACAAGGGCTGTGAACAAACTTCAGCAGAAGAAGACAGATTGGCAGGTTGAAATCAGAAAGATGGAGAATGAGGTTGGTGATGGTGGAGGGAATGATGGCTGTTTTACATCCTTATTTGTGCTGTGACTGCTCACTCATAGATATTGACAGATCAAAAGGATGGAATCTGAACAAGTGGAATGTAGTAGGGTGTTTGAGAAACTGCTACAGATGCATAAATGGATTACAACTGAGAAGCAGTTGTTTGGAAAGCCAGGAACAGATTATGATTTCAGCTCTCGTGATCCAACAACAGCAAGGGCTGAGCTTGATGCCAGAGAATCAGAGCAGAGCAAGTAAGCACTTGATTGTAACTCCTTATAGGTGTAGGCTGAGCTGAAGCAAAAGTTAGCTTGATGCTGCAAATGATGGTGTTTCATACTGTAATGGCTTCCTATGAGCAGATAAACATTTTTGGACTTCTGTTTGATGTCTTTCCTAAACTCCATCCTGTGACTGTTGCAGTATTGAGAAGCGAATCAACAAAAAAGTCATTACGATGTTTGAGAAGGCTGAAGATGAGTATAACAGTCTTATCTTTAAGAAACAAATCATTGAGGTGCATAATTGTCGCTATGTCATGGTATTTATCTTAGAGGGCTTGGAGTTAGCCATAAGTTTTTTACAATGAGCTTGTCTTTCTAGCTTTTAATGGGATTTTTTTTTCTGAACTTGACAGAATGACAAGTCCAAGATACATAAAGTCATCCATGAACTGGATGAGAAGAAGAAGGAGACCCTAAAGATTACATGGCAGAAAGTCAACAAGTTTGTGAAAGCGTCCCTTCCCACAATATGCATGCTTAAGTTAAATTTCTGATCTTATTGCCTGCTTTTTCGGTAGGGATTTTGGCTCAATTTTCTCGACTTTGTTACCTGGAACCACTGCTAAACTTGTACCTCCTGAAGGAGGCAATGTTATGGATGGCCTTGAGGTTCGTGTAGCCTTTGGTAGTGTCTGGAAGCAATCACTCTCTGAACTGAGTGGAGGCCAAAGGTCACTCCTTGCACTTTCTCTCATCCTTGCACTGCTGCTCTTTAAGCCTGCTCCTCTCTATATACTTGATGAGGTACGCTTTGCAGCGTGCACAGATTTTTTCAACAGGAAGCAAGGATTATGTTGTCCACTATTGTATCTGTTGATTGTAGGTTGATGCAGCTTTAGATCTTAGTCACACACAGAACATTGGTAGAATGATCAAGGCACATTTTCCTCATTCACAGGTTCAGACTAACTATATGCTTTATATTATTGTATCTTAAGCATGAGATGTATGTTGAAATTGCCGCTTTGGTTTGTGAACAGTTTATCGTTGTTTCATTGAAAGAGGGCATGTTCAACAATGCAAATGTCATCTTCAGAACAAAGTTTGTTGATGGAGTGTCAACAGTTACCAGGACAGTGCCTGATGCAAAACAACAGAGGAAGAAGTTGGGATCCACACCAGAAAGGTGAGTGATTGGTTTTGTAATTATTAGCCTAATCACTATCGAGGAAGCTATCTCTTTCATCTTCATGCTCATTCTCTTTTTCTCTCATTTTGCATCTATAATAAAACCTTCAGTATGATGTTGATTCATGTTCTAAAGGTGTTATTTATTTCATTGAATATGAGCAGAAGAATGCCCCTCAAGGAGAATACCGTTAGATGAATACATTGCCTCTTGAACGAGACTTTCTGGAGGAAGTTGATGGTGGACAACATCTTGTTGTAATAGGTGTTACTGCTTAACTTGTAAAGCATTAATTAATAGCTTTGGAGTTGGATTACATTAAATGCGGAATGTTGAATTGAGACTGAAACAAACACTGGAAAGGCAACCAACCGGTTCATTCTCATGAATTGGTTCGTAATCATCTTAAAAATTGATAGCTTGATGCATGGACAGAATATTTATAGCAAATTTCATCAATGTTTCATTCATTGTGAACAAATTCTGCTTTGATGCTGGTAGAAGTCTTTGCATTTAGTCCAGGAATGGCACGACAATGGCGGGAGCAATTGGGCAGAAGGCTCCTATATTGAACAAGTCCTGCTTTGATGCTGGCAAAAAGTTTTGTCGAGGAATGGCAGTACAATGGCTGACCGGAAGGTTCTTTCCTAAGGTTCAATATCCCTGGAAACCTTCTACACTCTAGTTATCACAAAAGAAAACTTCCAGAATTGCAAGATTGTGGCCATTACATCACAGTAGAAGCAGACATTGAACGATAATGACTACATTGAACCACATGAAGAGTTTTTCTTTAACTAGCTTTGTTTCATGTTTCAAGCTTTGATGGGCCTTCCTAAAAATGTCAATTGGATGGGATACAAAGTCCACACAAGATCCTTCTATTGGCCCTCAATTGTAGGGACTCTGAGGTGAAGGAATCATCGCCCAACAAGAGAGATTGTTGTTATTGTGTCGTCTATGTTGCTTCACTCACTAAAACAACTTTTCATATTGCAAAATAGAGAGGATCTTTTTTCTTAAGCGGGATTTGAACAGTTGGTTATTTATGTCTAATAATTCACTTGTTTCAAATTCTGAGGTTAAGCTCCTTGCTCGAAATTGGTTAATTTCTTGATCTCTCTAAGATATCTTTGAGCCTTATTTTGACTAAAAATATGCTGATATTTCATCCCTCTTCCTCCAGCAAATCAAATAATTTCCCAATGGTCATTGTCGTTTGTCAGATATGGCATCTTCTGCTTGCGTGAATGCTCATCAATACTCTGAGCATTTTTTTATATAGATGCTGCATTTCCTAAGTCTAGCTCTTTCTTAAGGAATTTGTTTCGAATAATTGACAGGATTTTGAAATGGCAAGTGTCATGTCTGTGATCTCTTCAGTGTTAGAGCTTCGTAGGTTGTCATACTGAATCGAATAGTACAGATGGGAACATTTTCTTGCACAGGTGTCTGGTGGTTTCTTGTAGCTCTAGGCCCCATGGTAGATTCTCCTCCCTTGAACTTCACTTTTCTTAGCTGCACCTTTCATTTGTCTCTTGTTTTATTGAAGCATTATATCAGATCCATCATATTATGAGTTTTTGGTCTTGTATTTTTGTTTGGCCTTCCAATGATGTTATATATCATTGCATCTATTTCACTTCTGTTTTGTCTTACATTTTGCCTCTAATACTAGTGCTTTCTATTTCTTGCTTTGCACAGAAGTTTTTCTAGCTTGTGTATAGAGGGTCTTTCATGCATTTGTTCATGTGCATATGTCTGATTGCATGATCTGCTCAATGTGCAGTTAATTTATTTGGAATTTGTCTATTACTGCATCAAATATTGTTCATTTGACTTAGCTTAAGACATCTTCCTCCAAGGTGTTGCTTATTCCGTCTCATTTGAGTTTGCCTTTGTATTTTTTTTGAAGCGAGGCAGTTTCCTTGTTCATTTTTGAATCTAGCTGTGTTTTCAAAGAAGATTGAATTTTTCAGTTCAGTTCATAAGGATGAGGTGTGCTATGTAATTCTTGTGTTTCCCTGCTTAAGGCTTTTAATGTTAACGTTTTTGACATGGAAGCCCCTG
>CM035417.1:95865815-95928315 GCA_020310875.1 Ceratopteris richardii | reverse complement strand
CTCTTTACCCAATAAAATAATTTCCACTCCTAACCTTATCAATGTTAGATTCTATTTAGACCTACATGGTCTACCATTGGTCCACCTACATTCGTCAAGGACCCTAGATGGGTCAAGGATCAGATCTCGAGAAGCCAAGGCTCGAGCACATCATTGTTCAAAGGTGAACTTATGGTTCATTCCACTATGCCTACACGAGTCAAGTTATAGCTTGGAAGAACCTAATCCTTTAGAAGAAGCAAATAAGCACAAGGAATGGAATGAAGCAATGGGTGTAGAAGGTAAATAGGCATGCAGATGGGAGCATGTTGGTTGCCAAAGGTTTTTCTCAAACCTATGGCATAGACTTTGAGGAAACACTCAATCTAGTAGTTAAGATGTCTACCATAAGGAGTTTGATTGTCATATCAATCTCAAAAGATTGGAAGATGTTCCAATTGGATGTAAAGAATGCTTTCCTAAATGGAGAGCTTGAAGAGGTAGTCTTCATGGAATATCCCCAAGGCTTTGAGTATTAGACCTTTCCACATCATGTATGTAGGCTTAACAAGGCTATTTATGAACTCAAGCAAGCCCTAAAGGCTTGGAAGACTTGTGGACCACTTGGTCAAATGTGGATACAATGAGAGTTATGCAAAACCATCACTCTTTGTGAACAAGGAAGGTAGCAAAACTGTTTTCATTCGTATATATGTTGATGATTCGATCATTATAGGGAATGATGAAGCCAACTTCAAGGAACTTAAGAGGAAGCTTGGGTATGAGTTTAAAATCTCTGTTTTTTAGATTTTAAGGTACTTCTTGGTATTGAAGTACTATATAAAGAAGAAGGCATATACTTGATGCAAAGGAAATACATTCTAGATCTTTTGAAGAAGTTTGTCATGTGTGGTTACAAGCTCATTTCAAATACATTAGAAGTAAAATGTTAAATTACGTGCTCATAAGGGTGAAGAAGTGCAAGAGATGACCATGTGTAGGTCAATTATTGGTTCTCTTGTGTATGCTACTATGACAAGACCAGATATTGCACATGTAGTGGGAGTGTTATCTCAATTTTTGCAGACACAAAGAGTACCTCATCTTGTTGCAGCTAGAAGGGTACTTGGGTACATCAAAGGATCCATGAATGAAGGGTTCTATTATCTATTTGATGATGGATTACATGCATAGGCTTATTATGATGCTAATTGGGTAGGTTCCAAAGATGACAGGAGGAGCACCAATGGATACATTATCATGCTAGGGAAGAAGACCATCCCTTAGACGTCAAAAGAGACAACCAACAATGGCTCTCTCCTCGACTCAAGCTAAGTATAGAGGCTTAGTACAAGTCTCATGTGAACTTATGTGGCTCAAGAAATTGTTTCTTGATCTTGATTTGTAGGTTAAGCAAGTAACTTTTTTTTGGTGAAAACATGAGTAGCATATGCTTGGCTCAAATTTCAATGTTCCATGCAAGGTCCAAACATATAGAAATGAATTACCACTTTATTAGAGAGAAGATCATAGCGAATGATGTAAAGATGGAGCATGTCAATACAAAGGACCAATATTCAAATATGTTTACCAAAGCTTTGGATGGAGTAAAGTTACAACACTTCAAATCATGCATTGGAATCAAGGGTCTAGGTATTGAGACTTGAGGGAGAGTGCTTACAATCAAGTCTCAACCATAAACAAGGGCTCATCCACGAGTTTTGCAAGCGAACCAATAAAAATGGAGAACCAAAGTCATGGAATCAAGTTAGGAGCTCCAACAAAATTAATCAAATTCAAATATCATCAATTATACCTACACTTATTTGTGGGAGGTGATCTAGATTCTAGGAAAAAGTAAAACTCCTATTTAAGCATCATTTTTTCTTTTTTTCTTGCATTGTATGAGTTCCACGAGTTTTGCACTTAGTCACAAGGCCCAACAAGTAGCCCCCTTTCTTTCTTGTCTCATTTTCTCATGATTTTGCACCTTTATATCTAGAGGCATAGTTAGGCTTTCGCAATTCTATTTGTACCAGATTGCAGAGCATTGTGTGCTCTCTCATTCTATTCGTTTTTGTTGATTTCAAGCTCCATTTGGTCTCTCATGTAGTGCCCCAAAGTGTGCCAAAGTTTCAAGTTTTTCTACTAAATGAATTGTGAGAAATTTCCAAGTTTGTGAAACTATATCTTTGCACATAGGCAGAGTGTTGCAAATAGGTAGCCAATCTTGAAGTGGATGGTTCTTCATTGTTGAAATATCAAGATCAACATGTGATGATGGGGGTGACACATATCACTTTTTCATTTCTCTGACGTGTATATGTTAGGGATACTTTAGTGAGCTTTACCAGATTTATCTACCGAGAGTGATGACACATTTGTTTCCTACCAACTCACTCATTTGCAGACATTAGGATTTCCCTTATGTACTGTTCTTTATATATTGCACTAGTTGTATTGTTGTTTTAGGTCATTCTCCTATATTCGTTTTATGTAATAGAAGAAGAAGAGGAAGAAGAAGAAGAAGAAGAAGAAGAAGAAGAAGAAGAAAAAGAAAAAGAAGAAGAAGAAGAAGAAGAAGAAGAAGAAGAAGAAGAGGAAGAGGAAGAAGAAGAAGAGGAAGAGGAAGAAGAAGAAGAGGAAGAGGAAGAAGAAGAAGAGGAAGAGGAAGAAGACGAGGAAGAAGACGAAGAAGAAGAAGAAGAAAAAGAAGAAGAAGAAGAAGAAGAAGAAGAAGAAGAAGAAGAAGAAGAAGAAGAAGAAGAAGAAGAAGAAGAAGAAGAAGAAGAAGAAGAAGAAGAAGAAGAAGAAGAAGAAGAAGAAGAAGATCATTCTTCCTTGCCTCAATCTGTGTGCTCCTCTTTGAGTGTAAGAGTGTGTGAGTGAGCTCTCTTCCTTATCTCCTTTCTCTTGACATGGTATCAGAGCCATTGTGGTTGTAAAGAGATTCTGGAGAAGGCTGAAAATGAAGAGTACATGCGAAGGCATGTAGAAAATCCGCTTCACAAATGACCTCAGATAGCTACGAAATTCGGTGAGAAGGTAGAAGGTCTCAAAATGTTTTCAGAGTTATCCCTTTTGGGTCACTTGTTTTTCTCCAATTTTGATTTTGGAGCCATCTCAACCTTTGTTTCGAGTCTGCAAGGTAGGGCCCATAAAAAAACTACGTCAATTTGCATAATTGTAACTTGTTGTTCTATTCGGCAATAGTCAAATATGTTGGGAGAGGATGGTTGGATGCACTCAGAGGTTGAGTAGGTGCTGCTAAACCTGCTTCACACCAGCCCTCCTTTGACTCCAGGATGATTAATACACTTGCTTAGCTTCCAAATGATACCAAGAAATCATATATGTACTTTGCAAATGATATGTGTAATGATCAAATCAAAACAGATTACTTGAGACTTCAAAAATCCAAGAAAACTTGCTATTTTGGTATTGACACCTGCTTAGTCTTTCACTCAGTATGACCAGCACACTTACAATTGATCAAATTCCTTTTGGACATATTAAATTAGCTTAACAAGCTATCATTTTCAAGTGGAATGAGAAGAAATGACAAACCATACTCTGAGAAATCACTTTAGCAAAATAAAGTTTACCCCCGATATTTTAGGAGCTCTGCAGACACAGACCAGTGAGCACTTCGACTGAGATTTCTCTGCAATGGCTGAACCAAAATGCTTTAAATTTTGTAGGTATGTAGAAAACTTTGAGCTGAATCCAATGTGCTTTGAATCACTTGATTTTGTTGAGAAATCACCGAGATATGCCTCTTTAAAGTTGACAGACTTGAAGGTAGACAACTCAGAGAATACAGATATGATATATGAACAATGTATGTATTAAATCATATTGATGTACATTCCCATTGACATGAAAAAACATAGTCCAATGGTACTCAGAGGTGTAAGCTATAGAGTAGACCTCACACACTCAATGATCACAGATGTTAGCCTCGGGAAAGGTGAAGGCCCCCCGCGACTTTTTCCTTGTAGTTTTTATAGGAATTGAGTGATGATTTGAATTTGAATTCAAATCAATCTCCTAGAATCTTTCACCTAAAAGTTGATTGAGATATTATCTCAATTAAACAACAACCTTTTCCACGACTTCCAATCAATTAGGTGTGATTATATAAAATGCCAAGTCACTAAGATTTTTACAAGAGATAAAATGATAAGAACTTATAAGCATAAGTTCCTATAGTCCTTCTCACATGTTGAGTCTTCAAGATAGTATCCAAGCCAAATTGTGAAGGCTTGAATTGCACCAACAGCTCCCCCTCAAGCCAAACATTTTGGCTCAAGTCTTCAGCTTTATTCTTCAATCACATCCTGCAATCCAATCATGGATTTGAATCTGCATAACTTGTTTCCATCCAAAGCTTTAGTAAGTAAATCTGCACATTGCATATTAGTGGACACATAATTCAATTGAATGTCTTTGCTTAGCAACTTTTCTCTCACATAGTGGTAATGAACCTCTATGTGTTTTGTCCTAGCATGATATATTGGATTAGCTGCAAGGTGAAGTGAACTTGTGTTATCTCCAAAGATAATTGGAGGCCTTGTGTATAGGCCTAACTCTGTATACAAAAGCTTTAACCAGATAGCTTCTTGAGTGGCATTGGCTAGCCCTCTATACTCTGCTTCAGTAGATGACAAAGCTACTGTAGGTTGTTTCTTGGCTGACCAAGAAATAGGTTTATCACCTGCAAAACATATGTATCCTGATGTGCTTCTCCTATCATCCTTGCATCCTGCCCAATCTGCATCTGAATATACTTTAATATCAATATCTGATGTATAAGGAAAGTACAACCCATGGTTCTGAGTTCCCTTTAGATACTTCAAAATCTTCTTTGCTGCCTCTAGGTGAGGTACCCTTGGTTTGTGCATGAATTGGCTTAGCACACTAACTCCATATGCTATGTCAATTCTGGTTAAGGTAGCATAATTCAAACTACCTACCATACTTTGGTATCCTGTGATGTCTTGGACTTCATCACCTTCATGAGCACTAAGCTTTAGGTTGACCTCCATTGGAGTGCTTGAGACTTTAGCATCCTAAGAAGTACTTTAATAATCCAAGATCACTGATCTTGAATTCCTTCATCATCTGTCCTTTGATGTGTCTAATCCCACTGACATCATTGCCTGTAATGATGATGTCATCAACATAAACACAGAGATAGATTACCTCTGAATTGTTCCTTTTGATAAACAATGATGTATCTGCCTTGCTCATTATAAATCCTTGGTCTTGGAGATAGGTTGTCAACCTGTAATTCCATGCTCTAGGTGCCTGCTTCAAACCATACAGAGCCTTCTTCAATTTACAAACATAATTTACCTTCTTGGGATCTTCATAGCCAGGTGGTTGTGACATGTAGACTTCTTCAGATATCCATCCATTCAAGAAAGCATTCTTGACATCTAATTGGTACATGTTCCAATTCTTGAATGCAGCTACACTCACCAAAATTCTGATTGTTGGCATCTTAGCCACAGGTGAAAATGTCTCCTCATAATCAATGCCTTGGGTTTGTGCAAAACCCTTGGCTACCAACCTATCTTTGTACCTGTTGATTGTTCCATCAGAGTTCCTCTTTAGCTTGTAGATCCATCTGAATCCTATCACCTTCATAGAGTCCTTCTTGGGTACTAAGTCCCATGTGTCACTCTCCTTGAGAGCTTCCATTTCTTCATCCATAGCTCCTTTCCATTCTGGTTTGGTGATTGCCTCTTCATATGTACCTGGTTCTTCATTCAACACATCCTTTGCAAGGTATACAGAATGCTTAGTTATAAGAGATGTATCATACCCAAATCTGATTGGTTTTTTGCTTTCTCTCTTAGATCTCCTGATTGACTGATTTGAGGATTCTGGAATATCCTCTAGTTGCTTTGTCTTCATCTTTCCTTTGGACTTCCATGCTTTGAATTCTTCAAGGTTGATTGTGTCATCATCCTCTGAACTTGAGTCTTCTTCTTTGTTTGGTTCCACTTTGATTAGCTTTGGAAACTCCTCTTCCAAATCATAAGGTAGACTAACCTTCCTGCATTCATTCTCATACCATGAGTCATTCTCATCAAAGATGACATCTCTGCTTACCTTGAAGCCTTTGTTTGTTGGGTTGTAGAATCTGTACCCTTTTTGATTCAAATCATAACCAATGAAGATACATTTTTCAGCTTTAGGGTCTAGCTTTCCCCTTACCTGTGAGGGAATATGCACATATGCAATACAACCAAAGATTTTGCAATGATCCAATGATGGTCTCTTACCATGCCAAGCTTCATATGGTGTCATTCCATCAAGTGACTTTGATGGCAACCTGTTAATGAGATAGGTGGCAGTAGATACGCTCTCTGCCCAAAGATAATTTGGCAACTTCTTTTCATTAAGCATAGACCTAGCTGTTTCAACAATGAGTCTATTCCTTCTTTCAGCTACCCCATTTTGTTCAGGTGAGTACCTTGTAGTTATCTCCCTCTTGATGCCTCTTTCCTGCAAGAAGCCTTCAAATTCATTGGAGAAGTATTCATCTCCCCCATCCGACCTTAGTCTTTTCAAGTTTCTACCTGTTTGATTTTCAACTAGTGCAAGATATCTTTTGAAACAATTAAATACTTCATCCTTATGCTTCATAAAGTATAACACAGTCCATCTGCTATAATCATCAATGAAGGACACATAATACCTTGATCCTGAAATGGATGGTTCCTTGCTAGGTCCCCAAACATCTGTATGCACCAATTCCAGATAGTCTTCATGCATAAAACCTTTCTTTGAATAGGGCAACCTGTGTGACTTACCAAACTGACAAGCTCCACACTTGTAAATCATGTGTTGCTTGGATACATTAGGTATCCCAAGCACACATTGATCCCTGCACATTTGCTTTAAGGTCCTTTCACCTATGTGACCTAACCTCTTGTGCCATATTTCTAATTCTGAAAGTGTTTGATCCTTGTAATTGTATAAAGCAATGTTCTTTGTGTCCTCTAACTCAAAAGTAAACAATCTACCTTATTTTTCTCCCTTGGCTATCCTTCTGAATCCATGTCTTGGGTCCTCCACATATGCTCCATGTTGATTGAACCTGACCTGTAAACCTTTTTCCACAATCTGACCTACACTCATTAAGTTCTTGGTAATTGTTGGGACATAAAGTACTCTGCTCAATAAGTTCTGATTACCATCACTAGTCTTTACATTACCAATCTTTACAATAGAATGCTTAGTATCATCACCTGTCTGCACTTGATGTTTGCCTTTGGGTTCTTCCAAATCAGAAAGTAGTGCCACATTGCCAGCTACATGATTAGAACATCCTGAATCAATATAGAATAAGTGATCATCATTGATACCTGACTTAGAAGTCATATTCATGATCAATAGGGAGTCATCTTGCTCCTCTATGTAGTTGTTGTAATCCCTTCTATTTTTGAATCCACCTTGGTAGTTATTATTGTGGTTGTGGTTGTAATTGTTGTTGTACTGATTGTTGTATCCATTGTAGCCTTGGTGTTGGTTGAACCTGCCTCTACCTTGAGAGTATCCACCTCTTTGATAGCCTCTTCCTCTCTGATTCTTATAGTTTTTGTAACACTCATCTGTGGTATGGTTAGAAAATCCACAAATGTTGCATGGTGATGAGTTGTAGGGTCTCCCCCTACCTGACTTACCTCCTCTGCCTCTACCTCTTGAAGATCTACCTCTCCCTGCATAGTTAGCTTGGGAGGTAGAGCCTTCTTCTTCTTGCTTCTTCCCTTTACTTTTATCCTTAATCTTCTTATCAGTATATAGAGCAGAGGGGTTGTTACCTTTTGATTGATCTCCAGCCTTTGTAAACTTTGCTTCATGTGTGAATAGTTTGCCCATGAGAGTTGTGATATCTGGGGTATGCATGTCCATGTAGAGATCCATTGCAGTGGTGAAGCTTTCCCACTTATCATCTGCCTTGAGTCCATTTGTTATTTGCCTTACTATTTGTTCCTCTTCAATCTCCTCTCCAATGCTTGCTAATTGGTCTGCCACATCTTTAATCTTGGTCACATACTCTGAGACTGATTGCTTGGGCTGCTTCCTAAGGGTTGTGAATTCAATCCACAATTGATTCTTCCTGGCCCTTGTGTTGGAAGAGAAGTATGATGACAAGGTTTCCCAAGTCTCTTGGGAAGTCTTACACTTCCTAATATGAGGTAAAAGGAAATCAGATATAGAGTTAAGAAGGTAAGACCTTGCCAATGCATCTTTTGCACACCATGTGTTGAGCCTCTCTTGTTCATCCTTGGTGGATAGTCCTCTTGCTTTGAATGAAGGCAATTCCTCATCTCCTGAGATGAATCCAAATAAGCTTCTTCCTTGTAGATAGGTCTTCATCCTTAGAGACCAAGCTTGGTAATTGTTCCTGTCCAATTTGTCAATGAATGAAGGAAAACCATCTCCCATGTTACCTTATTTGCTCTGATACCACTGTTGGGAGTGGATGGTTGGATGCACTCAGAGGTTGAGTAGGTGCTGCTAAACCTGCTTCACACCAGCCCTCCTTTGACTCCAAGAATGATTAATACACTTTCTTAGCTTCCAAATGATACCAAGAAAGCATATATGTACTTTGCAAATGATATGTGTAATGATCAAATCAAAACAGATTACTTGAGACTTCAAAAATCCAAGAAAACTTGCTATTTTGGTATTGATACCTGCTCAGTCTTTCACTCAGTATGACCAGCACACTTACAATTGATAAAATTCCTTTTGGAAATATTAAATTAGCTTAACAAACTATCATTTGCAAGTGGAATGAGAAGAAATGACAAACCATACTATGAGAAATCACTTTAGCAAAATAAAGTTTACCCCCGATATTTTAGGAGCTCTGCAGACACAGACCAGTGAGCACTTCGACTGAGATTTCTCTACAATGGCTGAACCAAAATGCTTTAAATTTTGTAGCTATGTAGAAAACTTTGAGCTGAATCCAATGTGCTTTGAATCACTTGATTTGGTTGAGAAATCACCGAGATATGCCTCTTTAAAGTTGACAGACTTGAAGGTAGACAACTCAGAGAATACAGATATGATATATGAACAATGTATGTATTAAATCATATTGATGTACATTCCCATTGACATGAAAAAACATAGTCCAATGGTACTCAAAGGTGTAAGCTATAGAGTAGACCTCACACACTCAATGATCACAGATGTTAGCCTCGGGAAAGGTGAAGGGCCCCCGCAACTTTTTCCTTGTAGTTTTTATAGGAATTGAGTGATGATTTGAATTTGAATTCAAATCAATCTCATAGAATCTTTCACCTAAAAGTTGATTGAGATATTCTCTCAATTAAACAACAACCTTTTCCATGACTTCCAATCAATTAGGTGTGATTACATAAAATGCCAAGTCACTAAGATTTTTACAAGAGATAAAATGATAAGAACTTATAAGCATAAGTTCCTATAGTCCTTCTCACATGTTGAGTCTTCAAGATAGTATCCAAGCCAAATTGTGAAGGCTTGAATTGCACCAACAAAATATTCAAGAGCCAAAATTTCAAGTGATTCCGTGTACTGTTGATACATAAAAATTGTGTTTTTCTGAGATCGAAGTGTCACGTCACAATGTGATAGTGTCCAAGCATATGTACTACTAGTGTTTTTGAAGTGTTGCCAATTGCTGCAGAAATGGCAAATGGCTGACTAGGGAGTACAAGTCAAGTTCAATGCTGATCGTTTATATGTATAAGAGTACAAACAGAATGGAAGATTGGTCACCAAGGGAACAAAGTTGATAGGATGTTCACCTTGAATGTGAAAATTCCTCAAATGCATGCAACCATGTTTGCATAAGGTGCAGGTGTTATTGCTGATATAGAGATTTGGCACAATCAAATTGGACATGCAAATTTGAGAAGGTTGAAATTGATGCAGTCAAAGGAGCTTGTCAATGGACTACCACATTTCAAGGTTGTAGAGATGCAAAAGGTATGTGAAGCATGTCAATTTGGTTAACGGTCAATGGCATCATTTCTACATGACAAGCATGTTAGTGAGAATGTGCTAGAAATAGTACACAAATGTTTGGGGTCCTATAAAGGCCACATCTATGGGCGGTTGTAGGTTTTATATCACTTTCATTGATGACCATACACAGAAACTACTGGTATACTTTATGAAAGAGAAGAGGGATGTGTTTACTCACTTTCAAAATTTTAAGACTATGGTGGAAAACAGACAGGTAAGTGTATTCAGACATTAAGATCTCATGGAGGAGGTGAATACATGTCAAATGAATTCAATAGCTTTCTTAAAATTCATGGAATTCGATGACAATTTTCATGCAAGAACACACCATAACAGAATGGTATTGCTGAATGCAAAAAGAGATATATTACGAAAATAGTGAGAGCCTCAATGGCTGTTTAGAATACACCCCATTATTATTGGGCAAAAGTTATGCACACTATTGTGTACATCATGAACAAAACTCTGATTGCTGCTGTACATCAAGTTACACTTGAAGAGAGGTTTACAGGTAAAAAGACAAACTTATAACATATGAAAGTATTTGGATGTATTGCATGTGTACATGTTGTAGATGAGTTGAGGATGAAGCTTGATCCAAAAGTTGAAAAATGTATCTTCATTGGGTACTCCCTTGAGCAAAAGGGATATAAATGTTACAACACACTCAGACAACAGGTGAAGGTAAGCAGAGATGTGGTGTTTGATGAAATGCCAAGCTTCTATGTAGATGCAAAAGGACTTAATCTTGATTCAAATGACAAACAAAGTGCTGAAAAATCAAGTGGAGAATTTCAAGCTTTGAGTGGAACTAATGTGTCCCTAATCAATAGTTCCAACTCAAATCCATGGAGTGGATGATTGTGTGGAAATTTGAGTCTAGAAAATTCATCCACTACAACCAAGAAAGGCAAAGAAAAACTCTCTAGCGTTAGTAAAACATCTATATGTTTTGAAGACATTGATGGAGATTTAAGCAGTTTAGATTAGAGCCTTAACGAGGAACTTGGATTGCCTTCTGTGAAGACTCTAGGTGTAAGAAAGGCACATACAGAAGTGATCAAGACCAAGAAGATCTAGGAGGATGCGCAATTCAGTGCAACAATTGACGTATGATAGCTACATGGCTCATCATTGTGCCTACATGACCAAGGTAAATACAAGATGTTGAACCTTCTTGTTTTGAAGATGAAATTGGAAATGTAGATTGGGATAAAGCTATGGATGAGGAGATGGCTTCACTTTATGGAAATGAAACATGGAAGCTAGTTAGATTGCCATAAGGAAAGAAACCCATAGGTTGCAAGTGGTTTTACAAGGTGTCGCACAATGCTGGTGGTAGCCTAAGAAGGTATAAGGCATGATTGGTAGCAAAAGAATATGCACAAACATGTGGCATTGATTATGAAGAAACATTAATCTTTATAGCTAAAATGAATGCTATTAGAGCACTTGTTGCATTAGCTACAACAAAAGCATGGAACTTAACCACCATTGGATTTTCTATGTGCGATGCAGATCATTCATTATATGCAAGGAAGGATTATGATGACATCATGATTGTGGTTATTTATGTTGATGACTTGATTCTAGGCGGTGATAATGAAAGAAGCATTAAAGAGGTAAAGCAACTCCTTATGCAGGAATTGACATGAAAGATCTTAGTGTGCTATGCTATTTCTGAGTTGATACTACATTAGGTGAAGCATTGGAAAATGCTACTATGTATAGGAAGATTATGGGAAGTTTGATATATCTCTCAGAATTACAAGGTGTGATCTAAGGTACACTGTTGGAATTGAAAGAAAATTTATATAGGTTCCTAGGAAACCACATTTAGATGCTTTGAGATGCACTTTATGCACTCTACACACTCTACGCCCATCCACCCAAGGCTTTCTTCAAGGCTTACGATTAAGGTGGCGACCAAGGCATAGACCTTGGCATACCTTGTCATACCTTGTCATCCGAGTCATTGAAGTCACCCTTGGCGTTGTTGGCTATAGGCAAGGGAGGACCTCAACGATCAAGGAAGACAGAGGTTCTCGGTACTTCTCGGGAGGTCACCTATCCCAGTACTGTTCCCCCCATATCTCACTTAATCATGGAAATCTCTTGCCACTAAGCTGCACTCTTGTGGTGCTTGAAGAAGGGAAAAGACTAAGGTTCACATTATCTTCAACAAGTTTTGGACCCTCAAAGCTTCATTCTTTGCTTTCAAAGCCTATCTTTGAAGCATTTTTGGGGTGATTTTTTAAGCCATTTGGGAGTATTTTAGTGCATAGTCCTCTTCACAGAGGTCCAAGAACATCAAGAAGAGTGTTTCTTGTACTTCTTCGACAAGGAATGTTCACCTTTTGGGGCTGTGTTTTCAGCCTCACTAGTTAATCTTGTCATGAGGAAGGAGATAAGGAAGAGATCACACACACACTCTCACAATCAAAGGGAAGCACACACTCAGATTGAGGCAAGGAAGAATGATCTTCTTCTTCGTCTTCTATTACATAAAAAGGAATGTACAAGAATGACCTAAAAACAAGAATACAACTACTGCAATATATAAAGATCAGTACATAAGGAAAAACCTAATGTCTGCAATGAGTGACCTGGCAAGAAAAAAATGTGCTATCATTCTCGGTAGATAAATCTAATAAAGCTCAATGAAGTGTCCCTGACATATATCGACATGACCATTATACATGTCAGAGAAATGAAAAAGTAATACATGTCATCCTTGATCATCACATGTTGAGCTTGATATCTCAACAATACCCCTCAAGCTCAACGCCATGTCCTCTAATCCAAGCATCTTCTGAAGCTTCTTCAGCTTCTCTAATCCAAGTGCTTTAGTGAAAATATCAGCAACCTGCTCATCTGTTGTCACATAAACAAGATCCATATCACCTGCTAATACCTTCTCTCTCATGAAGTGATAATGTGCCTCGATATCATGCTTTGTTCTAGCATGAAAAACAAGGTTCTGTGCTAGATGCACTAACATCATCACAATAGATGGTGATAGGATTTTGCACTTCCACACCTAAATCTGCAAGTAGAATCTTCAACCATGATGTTACACTTATCTGTTCCTCGAGTAGCTTTGATGTGAACCTTTTCCCTATACATGGGCACTTTTTACTCTAGTGCTGGCTAGAGGTCTTTTCCCCATGTTACCACATACGTGATACTCTCATATGTGGTGGTACTTTGTACTTAGAGATAGTATTCAGCTCTTACTTCAATTCAGTTCATCGTCAATAGAGAGAGCTATTCTAGCCATCGTCTTCTTCGCGTGTCTTGCTACGTTTGTGCTCCTTATGTGTGTGATTCTTGTGCATCTTTCGCACTTCTACACATACCCAATAGTGGTATCAGAGTATGTTTAGCTCCTTCTCAAGTTTTGGTTTTTTGCATCGCGGTGCGCATGCACTTTTAACAGTGCAAATCGACCTCGGAGCATAGAACTGTGAATTTCAGCAGCCAAAAGCATTTCCAACAAGTGCATTGACATTTTACCCCCATTTTGAAGCCATTCGTGCATTCAAAATTGCCATCACAGTGACAATTTATGAGTTGAAATTTTAGCATTCATTTTACCTTTCGTCGAAGTGAAGATTTTGTCACATTGTTGTTCTTTTGTGAAATGGCGGGCAACAATGACTTGTTTGGCATGCTTCAAGCTGAAGATAAGCTTGATGGGGCCAACTATCCGATGTGGTCTTACATGATGAAACATGTTCTTGTTGCTGAACAACTTTGGAACATAGTGGCAGATGTAGATCGAAGACTCGCATGTTCTTCTACTTCACAGTCTACTGTCACAGATAGAGCTTCTTCTTCGAGTACAGTGGTTTCTCCTTCTCCACCTACATAGGAGCATCTTAGATGGGATGGAAAAGATGCTCAAGCTCATGATTTGATTGCACTTTCAGTGAAGCATCATATAGTTCCACACATTCGATCATGTTCTACATCGAGACATGCATGGGACACTCTTGCTTCTTTGTATGCTGTGCATAATGAAGCATGTGTTGCATACTTGAGGAAGCAACTTGAGGATGTATGTATGGCTGAAAATGAGTCGATGGATGTGTATGTGACATGCATCAAGGACTTGAAAGAGCAATTGACAAACATAGATGAGATTATTCTGGATGCATCATCATTTCTACATTGTTGAAAGGATTACCAGAATCTTTCAAAGCTTTGCTACTACACTCCCGTTGGTTGCAAAAGGAAATCCTAATATGTATGCATTTGATGAGGTTGTGTCTCTTCTTTTGCAAGAAGAGCGATCTAGAGTGAATAGGAGTGGTTTGATAGAGGGAACACAAGCACTTGCTATCTCACAAAAGGGTAAAAGCAAGTATGGTTCAGCTTTGGGTTCATCAAAACCAAATCCTCAACCCTCATCTTCCACTCATTCCTCTAATGATGGTGATTTTCAAAAGAAGAAGGGATGCAAATATTGCCGGAAGGCTAGTCAGACTATTGATGAGTGTAGAAAGCTTGCTAAATGCAATGAAAAGAAGAAGGAATTTGGCATGTCTATTGCTGAAAATTCAGCAAATGTAAAGAATGATGAAGCTAACATGGCTCAAGATTTTTGGGCATGTGTTGTTACATGTCATTATGATGCTTCTTTGCATTCTAAAAGTATGGTTGTGAGTGAGGTTGGTTCGGATTGGTTCTTTGATAGTGGTTCTTCAAAGCACATAACATCATGTAAAAGATTTTTTGCCTCTTTGAAAGATGCACCCAAAGGAGGACATGTGATGTGTGCAAACAATGCCTCTTATCCTATCATTGGAGTAGGAGAAATTGAGCTTACGACTGCAAATGGAGGTGTGATTCTCTTGAAAATTGCATTGTATGTGCCCAGTATCAAGAAGAACTTAATTTCAGTTTCGTTGATTGCCAAAAAAATGGCACGATGTATGGTTAAAGGAAAGCATCTTCCTGATAAGTTTTGGATGGAAGCGGTCATGTGTGCAAACTATGTGTTGAATCACTACCCTACAAAAGCATTAAGAGTCATCACTCCTTATGAGGCTTGGAATGGTCATACGCCTATGGTTAGTCATATGCGTGTGTTTGATTGTTTGGCATATGCTCTTGTGCCATCACAACAACATCACAAACTTGATGACGAGGCAAAGAAATGTATATTTGTTGGTTATGGTGCTGAAAGTAAGGGATATCATTTGTACCATCCATTGACGAACACAATTATTGTGAGTCGAGATGTGGTATTTGCTGAAAATTCAGTTTTCCCTCTACTTGAATGTAGAAAAACAGCCAACAGTTAGCTCACAAGATGTGTTCGATACACTCATGCCTTTGTTCCAAAATGGTGTGCTCGACCATGGCCATGTAACCAGCCAACTCAGGCTCAAAGGGCTGAAAAATTCCAGAAAAATAGAGCTGAAAATGCAAAGAATTTCCAGCCAAACATGGCTGAAATTTTTTAGCCAAAAAATGTCCAAACTGTTGGAAATTTCTAGCCATATATGGCTGAACATTTGCGTCAAAATATGGCTGAAAAGATCATGAAATTCAGCCCACGCATGATGTACATGTTGAAGATGTATTACATAATGAACGCATGTCTATCAAGAGTGCACAATCTATGCCAAATTGGCTGAAACAAACTTTGCAGGACAGCAAATTGAGTGCACCTTTACTTTGTAGAACAAGATCAAGCTCTCACCATGCATCAAGTAATTTTGTGGATTATTCTCTTATTGCTACAACATGTAATGAAGAGCCACTTTTATTTGAACATGCATGTGATGATCCACAATGGATGAGTGCTATGCAATAAAAAATGGATTCCATACATAGGAATGGTACTTGGGAGTTACGTGAATTGCCAAAAGGAAAGAATGCCATTGGTACAAAGTGGGTTTACAAGATTAAGAGAAAATCGGAATGTAGCATTGATCGCCACAAAGCTAGATTGGTTGCTAAAGGATATGCACAACAATATGGCATTGACTCTGAGGAAACTTTTGTACTTACTTCACGCATGACTACCATTCGTACTGTGGTTGCATTGGCTGCCCATCGAGGTTGGAAAGTGCATAAGTTGGACATAAAACAACCTTCTTGAATGGTGATTTGCAAGAAGAGGTTTATGTGAAGCAACCTCCTGGATTTGCTATGAAAGGGAAAGAGCATATGGTTTTTCGCTTGCATAAAGCCTTGTATGGTCTCAAGCAAGCTCCACATGCATGGTATGACAAAATCCATAAGCTCTTGATTGCTCTTGGCTTCACATGTAGTCCGATTGAAAGCACACTCTATGTATACAAAAATGAGTATGATCTTATAGTGCTTGTTCTTTATGTCGATGACATACTCTTGACTAGGTCATGTGATGCAAAACTTGACATTCTTATGGCTAATTTGCAGCATACTTTTGATGTCACTTATCTTGGTCTTTTGAGCTACTATCTTGGCATGCAGTTTGTATCCGTTGAGGGGGGAATTGTTATGCATCAAGCAAAGTATGTTGAAAAACTACTTCAGCATTTCGACTTTGAGGATTGTAAGCGAGTTTCCATACCAGTTGAGATAAGATTCAGGTTCTCAGTTGAGGATTCCAGTGATGCATTTGACACTTCTCTTTATCAGCAAGCTGTGGGATGTCTTATATATGCATGCAACACAAGCGCGGATATACAGTATGCAGTTTCCTAGTTGAGTCGATTCATGCATAGCCCTGACGCTAAGCATTGGCAAGCAGTGAAACATGTGTTTAGATATCTCCGAGGCACTTTGAGCTTAGGTATCTTTTATGGAAGAGACATTTAGACATGCTTGCATGCTTTTATAGATAGTGATTGGGCTAGTTGTTATGATGCTCGTGTGTCCACTAGTGGTCATTGCTTTTTCCATGGAGACTCATGCATATCTTGGTTGAGTAAGAAGCAACCTACAGTGGCGACATCAAGTTTTGAAGCTGAGTACAAGGTTGTTTTCACAGCTACAGTGGAGTACATATGGATGAAACGGCTATTGATGGATCTTTGCATGGAGATTGATGCTGCTATGCATATTCTCACTGATAGTCAGAGTGCTTTGGCTGTTGCACGAAACCTAGTGTTTCATGCACCGACCAAACATATTGAGGTGCGTTATTACTATGTGAGAGTGCGCTTTCATGCAGGAGATATTGATTTGGTATATGTGCCTACACAAGATAATGTGGCAAACATATTCACCAAAGCTCTTCCACGGGAAAAGTTTGAAGCTTTTTGCAAAGCTTTAGGCTTATTACCTTGTGGGGGCTGATCTCTCACTCCCTGTATGTGTTCACATCATTCGCTCCAGGGGGGTTTGTTACACTTATGTGTTCCTCGAGTAGCTTTGATGTGAACCTTTTTCCTATACACTCTAGTGCTGGCTAGAGGTTTTTTCCCCATGTTACCACATACTTGATACTCTCATATGTGGTGGTACTTTGTACTTAGGGATATTATTCATCTCTTACTTTAGTTCAGTTCATCCTCAATAGAGAGAGCTATTCTAGCCATCATCTTCTCTGTGTGTCTTGCTGCATTTGTGCTCTTTTTGTGTGCTTCTTGTGTGTCTCTCGCACTTCTACACACACCCAACACACGATGCCTCACATGCTTCCATTGCAGCACCTCTATACTCAGTCTCTGTATTTGACAAAGCAACAGTGGGTTGCTTCTTATTGCTCCATGTAATAGCTGCACCTCTAAGTGAGAATAAAAAGCCACTAGTAGATCTTCTATCTAGAATACTACCAGCCCAATCTGCATCAATGTATCCATGAACGTGCAAATCTACACCAGCTTCATAAAATAATGCATAATCCAAAGTAGCACTCACATAACATAGAGTGTGCCTCAGAGCATCCAAATGTGGATTCCTGGGAACCTACATAAATTGACTTTCAAGTCCAACAATATAGCTTAGATCAAGCCTTGTAATTGTGAGATATATAAGACTTCCCACAATTTTCCTATACATAGTAGCATTTCCCAATGCTTCACCTGATGTAGTATCCAACTTCAAATTCTGATCTAATGGCATAGAAATTGGCTTACAATCAACCATACCATACTTTTGTAGCATATTCAAGGCATATTGCCTTTGTGACATCCATATACCTGTTTCTGTATGTATTAAATCAATACCAAAGAAGTCGTGCAACACACCAAGATCATTCATGTCAAATTTCTACATAAGAAGTTGCTTTACCTCTTTAATGCTCTCTTCATTATCACGACCTACAATCAAGTCATCAACATAAATAGCCACAATTGTGATGCCATCATCAACCTTCCTTGCATATAGTGAATGATCTGCATCACACATAGAAAACCCAATGGTGGTTAAGTAATCACCAATCCTTGCATGCCATACACGAGGAGCTTGCTTCAACCCATACAAAGCCTTTTGCAACCTGCAAACATATTCTGGATGCTTTGAATCTTCATATCCTTGTGGTTGGTCCATGTATACTTCTTCCTGTAACTCACCATGTAGAAAAGCATTCCTCACATCCATCTGATGCAAAGTCCACCCTTTCGCTATAGCTAATGCAACAAGTGTTCTGACAATAGACATTTTAGCTACAGGGATGAATGTCTCCTCATAATCAATGCCATAAGTTTGTGCATATCCTTTTGCTATCAAACGTGCTTTATATTTTCTTATGATACCATCAGCATTATGCTTTACCTTGTAAACCCACTTGAAGCCTTTGGGTTCCTTTCCTTATGGTAGTGGAACCAGCTTCCATGTATCATTTCCATAAAGTGCAGCCATCTCCTCATCCATAACTTTTTCCCAATCTGCATTTCCAATTGCATCTTCAAAACAAGAAGGTTCAACATCTTGTATTACCTTTGTCCTGTAGGCACAATGACGAGCCATGTAACTATCATATGTCAATTGTTGCACTGAATTTTGCATCCTCCCAGATCTTCTTGGTCTTGGTTCACTTCTTCTTGTATCATCTGCATGTGCGTTTCTTACTCTTGGATTCTTCACAAAGGGTAATCCAAGTTCCTCATCAAGACTCTTTTCTGAACTGTTTGAATCTCCATCAACGTCTTCAAAACCTGCACATGTTTTATGACTAGTAGGAAGCTTTTCTTTATCTTTCTTGTATGTATTTGATGAATTTGCTGAGCTAAAATTTCCACGTAATCTTCCAGTCCATGGATTTGAGTTCGAACTATTGCTTGGTGATGCATCTGGTCCACTCAAAACTTGAGTTTCTACACTTGATTTTTTAGCATTTTCTTTGTCATTTGGTTCAAGATTCAGTTCTTCTTTGGCATCTGCATAGAAGCTTGACATTTCATCAAATACCACATCTCTGCTCACCTTCACCTATCATGTGAGTGGGTTATAACATTTATATCCCTTTTGCTCAAGGGAGTATCCAATGAAGACATATTTTTCTACTTTTGGATCAAGCTTTTTCCTCAACTCATCTGGAACATGTACATATGCAATATGGCTAAAAACTTTTAGATGTGATAAGTTTGGCTGTTTACCTGTAAACTTTTCTTCAGGTGTAGCTTGATGTACAACAGCAGTCGGAGTTCTATTTATGATGTATACAGCAGTATGAACATCTTTTGCCCAATAACAATGAGGCATATTCTTCTCAGCCATCAAGGCTCTTGCTATTTCTACAATATGTCTATTTTGCGTTCAACAACGCCATTCTGTTGTGGTGTGTACCTGCATGAAAATTGACGCTGAATTCCATGATTTTTTAGAAAATTGCTGAACTCATTTGACATGTATTCACCTCCTCCATCAGATCTTAATGTTTGAATGTACTTCCCTGTTTGCTTTTCCACCATAGCTTTAAAAGTCTGGAAGTGAGTGAACACCTCACTCTTCTCTTTCATGAAATATACCCACACTTTTCGTGTATGGTAATCAATGAAAGTAACATAAAACTTGCAACTACCCATAGATGTGGTCTTTGCAGGGCCCCAAACATCTGTATGTACTATTTCTATTATGTTCTCACTAACATGCTTGTCATGTGGAAATGATGCTCTTGACTGTTTTCCAAATTGACATGCTGCACATACCTTTTGCATCTCTAGAACCTTGAAATTTGGTAGTCCATGGAAAATATCCTTTGATTGCATCAATTTCAGCCTTTGCAAGTTTGCATGTCCAATCCATTTGTGCCAAATCTCTATATCAGCAATGATTCTTGCACCTTGTGCAAACATGGCTGCATTTATTTCAGGAATTTTCACATTTAAGGTGAACATCCTACCCACTTTGTTTCCTTTGGCAATCAATCTTCCATCCCGTTTGTATTCTTCTACATGTAACCCATCAACATTGAACTTGGCGTGTAATCCCTAGTCAACTGTTTTTCCAAAAAAAACCAAATTCTTTGTTATATTTGGAACATGTAGCACATTAGCAAGATGTTTTACCTTCCCGTCCTCCATAAACAATGCTATGTTTCATGTATGCTCGATAGGGTGTGATGTGTTATCACCTGTTTCAACATATCCAGGAACTGGTAATTTCTACAAAGTACTAAACCATTCCACATGACTGGTCATGTGATTTGAAGCACCTGAATCAACATACCAATCATTATCATTCGATTTTGAAACACCAGCAGTCATCGTATTCATCATGTGATATTGAACCATGAACAACTTCTCAGAATCATCTACGCTTATGGATGCATAGCTGTTTTACTGCCTTTTGTTATTTTGATTCTTCAGCCTACAGTCACGTTCAAAGTGTCTAGGTTTACCACAATTCCATCATCCTTTATTGTCATTACTTGAATCATTTCTTTGGAAATTTCTGCGACCTCTTTGGCTCCCCCTGCACCGAAACTATCCTCTTCCTCTTGCGTGATTCTACTGTTGACCTTGGTCTTGGTTATTGTTTCCTCTTCCACTTTTGAAACCTCTACCTCTGCCTCTTCCTCTGTCAGAGTAGAATACCTGCTCATAACTGGAATTTCCTTGGGAGTTTGAATCGTCACCAAGATTCTTTTCTTCAATAATCAGCATGGTGTCAAATCAGCAAAATTTGGAATATTTTTTCTGGTCTGTATAGAAGTTCTGAACTGCTTATATGCAGCTCCTAAACCACGAAGTCACACTTCCACCTTATCATCATCATCTACATTCATGCCAATAGATGCAAGTGACTCACATATGCTTTTTATTTTCAAGGTGTAGTCACTTATCGACATGCCCTTCTTCTCAAATGTATGCAACTCGTTCTTGAGTTGCAATTTCCATGCCTTTGTATTGGTCTCATACGATGTGACCAAACTGTTCCAAGCCTCTTTCAAAGTCTTGGCATCCTGTATGTGCCCAATCATGCTATCCTGCATGCTAATAGATAGCCAATACATTACCTTTCGTGCTCCTTGATTCCATTCCTCATATGCTCTTAACTGGTCCGCAGTCGGAGAATTTCCTCTCTTTTAATTGCGGAGCATTTTCGTTCTCTCCTTCGATGTACTTCCAGTAGCCTTTTCCCATCAGGAAATTCGTCATTCTGAATCTCCAAGCATTGAAGTTGTCCTTGTTGAGCTTATTACTCATAAGCTGACTCATTCCATCTACGTTTGCCATTTCTATAGCTATTCACAACAATGCAAAACACTGCAAGCAACACTTTTGCTTGAACACTGTCACACTATGACGTGACAGTTCGATCTCAGAAAAACACAGCTTTCGTGTATCAACAATACACAGAATTGCTTGAAATTCTAGATTTGGAATATATGAGTGTAGTTGAACATGATGCAAGTTATAGTTTTTGTAATTGACCTAGTTTTTTTATGGCCCCACCTTGTGGGCATGAAACAGAGGTCGAGATGGCTCCAAAACTTCGATATGATAGAAACAAGTGATCCTAAAGGGATAAATCTCGAAAATATTTTGAGGTCTTCTACCTTCACACCAAATTTCGTAGCAATCTGAGGTCGTTTGTGAATCGTGCTTTCTCCATGCCTTCTCTCGTACTCTTCACCGTCGACCTTCTCCACGAGCTCTCTACAGCCACACTAGCTCTGATACCATGTCACAGGGAAGGAGATAAAGAAGAGAACTCACACACACACACACACACACTCTCACAATAAAAATGAAGCACACACTAAGATTGAGGCAAGGAAGAATGATCTTCTTCTTCTTCTTCTTCTATTACATAAAAAGGAATGTACAAGAATGACCTAAAAACAAGAATACAACTACTGCAATATATAAAGACCAGTATATAAGGAAAAACCTAATGTCTGCAAATGAATGACCTGACAAGAAACAAATGTGCCTAGCTTCCATGTATAATTTCCATAAAGTGCAACCATCTCCTCATTCATAGCTTTTTCCTAATCTGCATTTCCAATTGCATCTTCAAAACAAGAAGGTTTAGCATCTTGTATTACCTTGGTCATGTAGGCACAATGACGAGCCATATAACTGTCATACATCAATCGTTGCACTGAATTTGGCATCCTCTCGGATCTTCTTGGTCTTGGGTCACTTCTCCTTGCATCATCTGATTTTGATTTCCTTACTCTTGGAGTCTTCACAGAAGGCAATCCAAGTTCCTCATCAAGAATCTTTTCTGAATCTCTTGAATCTCCATCAACATCTTGAAAACCTGCACATGTTTTGCTACCGACAAAAAGCTTTTGTTTACCTTCCTTGGATGTATTTGATGAATTCACTGGACTGAAATTTCCACGTAGTCTTCAACTCCATGTATTTGAGTTGGAACTATTGCAGGTGTTGTTGGCCAGTGTTTGGGCAATGAATTCAGCCTTTTAGTTCCATTTTACTGCATATATTGAGCACATACATAGTATGTATGCTTATGTGGATACCTCTTATGTACGTCCATGTGGTCCTTGATATAGCGGTTATGTTTTTGCATAAATCTTTTTACATTTGATAAAGAGGGTCATGGTGAGGTTTTCTTAATTGGGAGACACCCAAATGTTGGGGTCTCTTTGGTGATGCAGATGGAAGATTTACCTAGCCTCGCCATAAGAGATGTATGATAGTTGTTCATAGGTGCTCTATAAGCCTAGTTGTCTTCTTTTGGGTAATTGCTTATATGCAGTGGAGTCAATGATTCACTATGTAGGTAAACACGTGAACACTTGTAGTTTATGAGATTTTGACACTAGTCATATGCTTATTTTGTAAAGGATACTCGGCCAAAATTTTTCCAAGTGTTTGGTTTTGTCAATTATATAGTGGTTGATTTACTCATTGATACATTATTGGTGTGAGCACATTTATTCTCACATAATCTTTTTGGTTGGTCATTATTGTTCATTAATTCATTTTTTTGGGAAGACTGCTGAATTCTCTTCCAAAATCTGACACATGGTCATCCTTCTTTGAGCCCTAGTGGTGTTTGGACTCATTTAACTCCATTATCATTCTATCTAGTTCTCTACCATCATGACATCAAAGGTCTCATGCACGTTTGGTGGATCAAGGTCTAGTGCCAGTGTTCCAAGGAGGAGCTATAACTTGCAAGCCAAATACCATTTTGAGATCCAAAAATTTGATGGCACAAACTTTGCTCTATGGAAGAATCAGATTAAAGATGTGCTGATTCAGAGGAGGCAATGGAAGCCAGTAAATGGAATCTCAAAGAAGCCTGCTGACATGGATGAAGATGATTTGGATGATTTAGATGAAATGGCTAGGTTTACCATTCGATTACACTAGGCAGATAATTTTTACTTTATAGTATTAGAATGTGAAAGTGTAGAGGAGCTTTGGAAGAAGTTATGCAATACATATGAAAAAGAGACAACATCAAATAGAGTCTATCTGATGAGAAAATTATATGTCCTTCGCATAAAGGACACATAGGTTGCTATTAATTTGAATGATTTTGATGCTATATTCTCCCAATTACAAGCTCAGAAAATGGATATGGATAATGAAATGAAAGCAGTCTTACTGTTATGCACTTTGTCATCATCATGAGATACGTTTTGCATAACTATTAGCAATAGTGCACTTGGAGGTAAACTAGTCTATGATGACGTATGTGGAGCACTCTTGAGTGAGGATATTCGTAGAAAATCTATGGTTGGCACTCAGAGTGGAGATACATGTAATTTTTGTGATTCTTAGCAAGGAAAGAATCAAGAACATGGCAGGAGCAAGAACAAGGAAAAGAATGGTCAACAGAATAAGAGTAGAAGTAAATCAAGGAAGTGGGATATCAAATGTCATTATTTTCATAAGAGAGGACACATGAAGAAAGATTTTTATGCATTAAAGAAAGGAGACATGAAGAAAGATTGTTAAAGAATGCTAAATGTAAATCACAGAATGTTGATGGGCATGTTAAACAGGTGCCTGCACCATCTACTTCGACTGTGAAGATTGAATAAATTAATGCTATTTTATATGATGCTAATGTCTTGACACTCAATAGCACTGTGCCGATTGAGGCTCTTATGGTTGATTCTATTTCCTACACATGGCTGCTAGATTTTGGTGCTTCTTTCCATGTGACACCACACAGAGAATGGTTCTCTAATTATGTAGCAAAGTCTCTTGGTACCATGAGGCTTGGGGACTCTTACTAGTGTGACATTGTGGAGATTGGAGATGTGGTTGTGCAGTTCATTGATGGTTCAAAAATTTACTATGCGTAATGTATGCCATGTACCTCAGTTATCATGCAAGTTGATGTCAGTTGGTCAACTTGATGACCTTGGTTACAAGGTGGTTTTCTATGCTCATTCCTTTTGCATATCAAAAGGCAATATGGTTATTGGAAAAGGAAGCAAACTTGGCTCACTTTATCCTTTACTTGTATCACAGAAAGAACACTTGTTAGTTATTACTGAATAGCCTATAGCTTGTATTTGGCATGGCCATTTGGGCCATATATCACGTAGTGGAATGGAAAATCTTTCTCGTTCTGTCTAGCTACCTCTGTTAGCTTTCTCTGATTTTTCATTTCGTGCAGATTGTCAATATGGAAAGCAAACTACCAATGTGCAGAAGACACACATTGATTCTTCAATTTAACCTTTAGATCTCGTTCATACAAATGTGTGTGGTCCTATGCCTAGAAGGTCATTAGGTGGTTCTCTTTATTTTGTCACTTTCATGGATGATGCTACTAGAAAATTCTAGGTATATCCTATCAAAGAAAAGGATAAGTGTTGGAAGCAGCCAGAGGCACAGACGCCACGGAAGCATGTAAAGACAGAGCAGGGAGCCGGTCGGATCAATTTTCCAAACAAATATGTTTCTTATTAATTCTTCAAACACTCAACAGTGATTATTATCACTAATTGTAACATATGTATCATAAAAAAACCTCATTTTGTAATCCATAGCTCCATTTTGTGCAAGCCGAGGAGTCCTCGAGCTTGAGGAGCTTAGGTAGATTGCTCGTACCAATTTTCGTTATTTTTAGACATCGTTTACCCTTCCAAATAGCCTCTAGGACCTATTTTTTAACTAGGCCGGTCACTAGATGTGAAACCGGTCAAAACTAGTCTAGAAACTATAAAAAGAGCTAGAGAGCTCATTTTTGAGGTTGATTCATTTTGGTTAGTGTGAGCCTAGAGCTAGTTTGAGCTTGTAAGAGTGTTCTTGAGTAATAGAGCTATTTTCCCACCTTCCATTGTGTCTTGCTTGTCTCTTCATTGTGTGTGTGTACGTGTGTGTGCATCTTTGTGCTTCTCACCTTCACTCTCACTTCATCTCACGTTCACGATCTTCATATCACTCCTATCTCTTCCGCGGATTGACATTAAGGAGGTGGAGCTTCTTAACGTGGTTCTCACCATTGTGCTAGAGCAACACCAAATTTGGCGCCGTTGCCGGGGATCGAGTCTAGGACGAATGTGTGATGGTAAGAGTATAGCAAGAGGTGGCGTTGGAAGGTAAAAATCTCAGTTTTTGTTGATTGTTTGTACTTAGTTTTTAGTGTTTTTCACTCCCCCCACACTCCATCTTCATCACCGCATCATCATCTTCATCTCCAAAAAAATCAGAAAATTTACCATATCCACCCATTCACCTCATTTCCCCTCATTTGTGCATGCGAGAGAGTGAGAGAGAGCCTTTGTGCCTGTGTGTGCTTGCATTTTCTTGAGTTTTCTTGCAGGTACAGAGCTTCAGAGCATCAGGAGAGCTTCCAAAAGGTAAAACATGTACTTTCTGTCAGAAATTTCCGAGTAGGGCGGACCATCGCGATGGTCTGCAACTTTCGGATTTTGAGGTAGGCGACCACACCACGAGGTAGGCGATCCCTGCGCATACACGGAACCATTTTTGCATTTCAAAAATTCGTTGTTTGGTGGACCATCGCGATTGGCTCGGACCATCGCGATTGTGTCGCACCATCGCGATAGGCTCACGCCATCGCGACGGCTCGGCCGGACCATCGCGACGGTCTCGGACCATCGCGACGGTTCACTTGAGCCATCGCGACGGTCCACTTGGACCATCGCGATTGTTCACCATTTCGGGCCATCGCGATTGGCTCATGCCATCGCCACGACGGTGCCACGTGTCACGATAGACCATCGCGACGGTTCATTTTTTGAACCATCGCGACACTTCGAAAATTCGGGCCATCGCGATTGGCTCAAGCCATCGCATCGCGGACCATCGCGACGGTTCGCTCGGACCATCGCGATTGTCCCCCGTTGACCGTTGACTTGTGCCATCGCGATTGTCCGCTTGATCACGCCATCGCGACGGTTCAATTTTTCGGGCCATCGCGACGGCTCGACTTCACGCCATCGCGACGGTTCACCATTTCGGGCCATCGCGATTGTCCAAATCCCACGCCATCGCGACGGTTCGCTCGGACCATCGCGACGGTCCCAGACCATCGCGATTGTGCACCCACATCGCAAATTTTAGGGTTTCATTTTTTGGCCAATTTTGGGGCTATTTTTGAGAAATTTTTGGACCATTAGACTCATAAGAGACCCCTTAGCCTATATTTGAAGGAAAATCTGATTGTCAGTTTTTACCCCCCAGGGCCTGAACGCTCATAACTTTTTCATCCGAAGTCCGTTTTTTGAGCTTAATAGCTCGTTAGAAAGCTCGTGACGAGTACTACGTGACCTCAACTGTTTTTTTCATAAAGAATACATCTAATTTTGGATAAGCTATTTTGAGGTTCACTCAGTTTGGGACTAGGAAGCCAGGGGGTACACATTGAAAATTTGGGCAAAAAGAGGAAGGGACTTAAAAGGTGTATATACTCAAGTGTTTGATCATCCTGTGAATTGGTCTAATATTGGAATTTTCCAGGTCTAGCAAAGGCAATCAAAGGCAAGCAAGCAAGGCAGTGAAGACATCAGAGCTTGGGAAGCGCAGCTTCTTGGGCAACAGGGCATCAGAGCAACAGAAAAGCCGACTCGAGGTTGGAAGATTACTCAACCCCCTCAGTCAATTCTTAGCTTAGGATAAACGTTAGCATTGTGGATTTAAAACGATAGGAACGCCTCAAGTTCAAGATACTTAATTCTTTCAAGTCCAAGACTAAAGTAAAGGTGTGACGCGAAAACCTAAAGGAAAGAACCTAAGTCTGACGGAACGAGAACTCAAAATTGTAACGGAAAGTCGAATTCCTGACGCATACATTAAGACAAGAACTTAACGACCTTTAAAAAGAAACAAAAAGTAATAACAAAGAATCAGTGGCGATCTAAGTGTGTACTTGAGTGAGCAAGGGAGAAAATTAATGAACCTTAGATCGGGCAAACATATAGGTAAGTCAGACAGACGAAGCCTTAGATCATCAGAGGCGAGTGTAAGAACTACTGCTCGATCGTGGGCTCAGCAATTGAATACTAGTTACCCTTACGAGGGCTCAGACACCAGTGGCTCAGAAATGGCATTTAGCACAGAAAGACCAGAACTAGGGTCAAATGTTGCTTACCTAGAAAAACCAGAAGGACCCTATAGAACGCAATTAGAGTTTCTCCGAACCAACCGATTAGGTGCTCGCATCTATGAGGATGGTTTGCGAAGGCAAGTGGTGCAACTGCACAACCCCGATCAACCCATTGGATTGGAAAGACCGGTGGTGAAATTTGAGAAGGACGCTTATATAGACAAAGAAGGAACCATGTACATCCTAAGTACGCAGCCAAACGATACTAATGAATTTGGCACAATTCAATTAGAGACGGAAGCGAAATTTCAAGGAAAAGAACCGTTAGAAGAACCTAGAACACCTAGAGGGAAATCCGTATTAACAAGAGTACTCATCCCAGAGTGGATCCCTCAGGACAACAGGAGCATCGAGTTGTTGGTAAATAAAGAGACCGATGAAGCCTTTTGGAGGTACAGAAAGGAACATCCTAGTGAAGTAGGTATCATCACAATCTATGAGTTCAAGGACCCGGATACACCTGGAAAGGTCGTATACCTGGACGAGACATCAGAAAGAGTCTTTGTGGTGCCTGACCACGCTAGAAACACATACACATGGAGAGGTGAATTGGTATTCCCTCCATCTAGAATGAACATGAATACAAGTCAACAAGGGGCTGGAACATCATCAGCCTTTGGAAATCAAAGAGAAAAGAATAAAGAAAGACCCGAAGTAAGCTTCACTCATCCCGTAGGAAGAGATAGAACAACCACGGATAAACAAAGAGATCATGGAATACCAGGTGGTAGAGATGATTTTCCTCTACCTAGACCACGTGAACACACAAGAATGTTGAGACCCACACAGTTGGTGAAATCCATGAAAAATTATTTTGATGGGACAGGAGATCCCTATGATCATGTCGCAGAATTCAAGCAAGTACTAAGAGCAGAACAAGTCGAAGACATGTTTACGCAATACAACGCATTTGGACTAACGTTAAAGAATACCGCTTTAACTTGGTTCCAACCATTGCAGCAAAGGCAATTTAGGGACATCCATCACTTTTTAGAGTCATTCATCACTGAATTCTCTAAAAGTGGGATTAGACATGACACGTCGTCGTTGATTCATAGCTTTAAACAGACCCCTCAAGAAACAGTCAGACTCGCAGGACGTAGGTTTAGACAGTATGTTGAACGATGTCCAATGCAAGAGCTACCCTCACAAGCCAAGCAAGTGTCACTGTTCCTAGATGGCTTGTTGAGCGCTAAACTACGCTCCTATGTGTACTTGAAAGAACCCAGAACGCTAGAGCAATGTGTAAGAATTTGCATAGACATTGAGGACAACTTAGGAGACGAGTTGGAACTTTCAAAGGTCTATAAGGACTCAGACTGTTCATCTCTAGCATCCACGAAATTGTCTAGCTCGATAGAGGACCTAGCAGAGAAAGTGGCCCAGAAACTAGGAGTTTCTAGTAAACCTAGGGGGCTTCCAAACAAGCGTTGTTACACCTGTGGCGGTGATCATATGGCAAATGTGTGTCCCAATGCACCACAACCTCAAGCCAATCCTAGTGGCCAATACTGTACAATTGAAAGAAGATACACGAATCATACGGCTCAGGACTGCCCATACAACAAACAGACCGTAAGACAGAACTACCCGCAAGCATACCAGCAGCCAGGTAGGTATCAAGGCCATTACAATGCTCAGCCTTATTACTATAGGCCTCCTCAGAACTACCCATACCAGGCTCAACAGAGACCTCAACCTGTCTTAGCTCAGCAGCCACCACCACCAGCGAATGTTATCTCAGTCAAATATGCTGCTGCAGAAGAGAACCTAAGCAGGGCCTTAGTGCCTTCTTCACCTTTGATCACAGAGAGTGATCCAACCTCAAACAGTTTTGACTCTACGCATGTAGATAGTCCACCCGCATATTACACGGAGTCACCAGAACATGTGGAGACATATAATTATGATAGTCCACCAATGGAACCTAGTTGGGAGCCCGACTACGCTCATGTGATGTACGCAAACCCAAACCCACGGCCCCAATTAAGACAACAGAGACCACAGGGCCCTAGAGGACCATGCTTTAGGTGCCAAGGAGATCATTTTATAAGGGATTGTCCACATCCTCCGATAGCAAGGCAATCACAGTACTATAACATACAAGGCTTTTGTGCCGATTGTGGCAAAGAGCACATAATCAAAGATTGTCCTAAGAACCCAGTTAATGCTTCGAATGTGACACCGATCAACGTGATAGGTATTGTAAATAACGCAGATGGATCCAACCCTACATACGTGCCTATCCAAGCTATAACAAGAGCCCAGGCGCTCTTACAGAACCAACAGCTTAATCAAGAGAAAGTAGCTGGAAGTAGTGAAGTTGCAGAATCTAGCAGTAAAAAGACAAAATCTTGGAAAGATTCTAGAGAAAGAATTAAGAGAAAATGGAGTAAAAAGATAACTGAGTTGGAAGGAAGTTTAAAGGAATCTAGAGCAAAAATCCAGGAATTAACTTCGCAGGAATTGAATCAAGAGAATCCAGCTCAGACATCAGGATCAGTGTTAGCGGAACCCATACCAGAGAATCTAGACATGATGTTTCGTGCATATGAGGCTAGATTAAAAGAGGGACCTCAAGTAGCCGAAATGAGTAAGAACTACCCTCGAGCTGATCTAGAAATTGAGAGAACTAAACTTTGCATGAAGATGGTAGAATTAGCACAAGCACTGTTCGAAGCCTCTAGATATCTTAATTGGAATAACATGGCAAAACCTGAATTACACTTTCAAGGACTAATGGAGAGGCTAGAATATTTGATAGAAAGCAAAGAGAAAAAGGATCAGCATAGGAACCCTATTGTCCTAGAGACGCAGGAAAGGAATGCACCATCCCTGTCTCAAGTACCCAATACAGAAAGTCAAGACAATTTGTCTTCTATACATAGGTACTCACATGAATTTTTGAGAGAAATCCAAGAAGAGAAATGGAGAAAAGAACAAGGAACTCATCCTCCTATTCAAGAAATAGATGATTTGCAGGAGCAATTCCCCCAAGACATTCCCTCTATATATGATGATGTAGAGGAAGAACAACTGAGTGAACACACAGGCTTTGAATCTAATTCTTTACAAGAATTACCTCAGTTCACAGGACCTTGGGAAGCAAAGTCTATTAATATGAGAGCACCCACGATAATAGTGAGGAATGAAGAATCAGTAATCCCTAGAAACACAGAAGTGATAAAGAACACTAAGGTACAGTGTAACCTCACTCTAGAGGAGTTGTTAAAGGTAAAACCAGAATTGTGGAAGCATGTAGCAAATCAATTCCCCGAGCTTGCTACTACTCCCTCACGAATAGGATCACATAATAAGGTACCAGAGATACCCGTGGAAAAGATCGGAGATGTAAGCGAAGGAGAGGAAGGTAACACATATCTTCCAATAACCCATCAGGGCTACACCACGAAAGCCATCTTAGATTCAGGAGCCGGAGTAGCCATCGCTACTACCGCTTTATGGAAACGTTGGGGTAAGCCAGCACTCAAACCTACCAGGATGAAGCTACAAATGGCTGACGGGCACATAGAGAAACCATTGGGCTTACTAGAAGGAATATCTCTCACCACTTGTGGTGTAGAATTTGAACATACCTTTGCCATTTGTGATTTTAGTAAAAACCATGCATATGAGATGATATTGGGACGACCATTCATGCGTCAGTTGCAAATTGTACAAGATTGGGGAACTAATTCGTTGTACTTGCAACATTTAGGAGTGACTACCAAAGTCAATCTTAAAGACTATTCACATAGAGACGTACCCCCAATACAATGGAATACCATCCATAAGACACAAGTAGAGACGGAGTCCGTGCACTCATTAGAATCAGATCCTTCTTGGTTGCATGAGGATACTCATTTATGGATGTGTAAAGTTGCAAAACAAGAGGAAGAAAGATTAGAAGCAAGGACCTTAGGTGCAGAACAACATCCACGAACCCTTCAAGATCCAGCCTACGCACCTGTAGTATTCCCTGACGAAGAGTTTGAACCCCATGGTTGGGCAGAAATCCTAGCAACTATGGACGTAGCCATCAATGAAGAACAATGGACACCCCACTGTGACGAGGATGGCTATGACATTTCAGTTTTTACGATAGAGCCAATCATGGGCGATGCAATTTTAGAAGAATGTGAACCGAACACTGATGCATTTGAGGATGCAAGCGATTTCGATTTAGAATCAATTATCATGGACCCACCCTTTGCATCAGAGGAAGAATATTTTTTCGAAGTAGAGACTCACCCTCAGAGACATGAGGAAGTTACGAATGAGGTGAGATTAGCCACTCAAGTGACAACTAAGAATGAAGGCAAGAAAAGAAAGAAGAAAGAAACCATGACAGAAAAAGAAGAATCTTTATTTGAAGTACCCGAGAATTTCAAGAAATATGAAATTGAAGATAGAAGAATCATGGTACGAATGCCCAATAGAAAGGCGAATGACGGACAAGTATATGATAACCGAGAGAAAACCAAGAAAATAATAGTAGCCATAGAAGGAGAAGAAGAAAAATGTACATACATAGGGCATGATTTGACAGCTGACGAAGAAGAAGAATTAGTTGCTCTATTGCGTGAATATAGAGATGTGTTTGCTTGGAGTTACAAAGACCTGAAAGGAGTAGATCCAGATATATGCTCTCATAGAATCCCTACGACTCCAGATGCAAAACCTACGAAACAGAAACCTTACACGTACAATGACAACTACGCTGCAAAGATTAAAGAGGAGATAGATCGGCTGATAGAAGCAGGATTCATTTACGAAATTGAGCATACCGAATGGGTATCCCCCATTGTGGTAGTGCCCAAGAAGAATGGAAAATTGCGTGTGTGTATTAATCTTAAAAAAGTTAATGCCGCCACGATTAGAGACAGTTATCCTCTTCCTATCACAGAACATCTATTGGAAAGAGTTGCGGGCAAGGAAGTCTACAGCTTTCTTGATGGATTTTCGGGCTATAATCAAGTAGCCATTGCTCCAGAAGATCAACACAAGACGGCTTTTGCCACTGAATGGGGCATATTTGCATTTCGTGTAATGCCATTTGGCTTAACAAATGCACCCGCCACTTTCCAGCGACTCATGTGTCATGTTTTTAAGGAATTCTTACGCAAGAGTTTGGAAATTTATGTCGATGACATATGTGCTCATTCTAATGTAAGACAAACGCATATCCCAGAGTTAAGACAAATATTTGACAAATGTCGAGAATATCAGGTTTGTTTGAACCCAGAAAAATGCGTTTTCATGGTCAGACAAGGTAAAATTCTAGGACACATTGTGTCAAAAAATGGAATCTCTACGGATGAAGAAAAGGTGAGGGTAATTGCAGAATTACCTAGACCAACTAATGTGAAAGAGGTACAGGCATTTATGGGCCATTGCGGTTATTATAGGAGATTCATACACATGTATGCAATCATAGCTAAGCCCTTGTACTCTCTTCTAACTAATTTCGAATGGACAGAAGAATGTGAGAATTCATTCAATGAACTTAAACGACGTTTGTGCTCAGCACCTATATTGACTACCCCAGATTGGAATAAGCCATTCCATGTACATGTGGATGCATCCAATTACGCCATAGGATGTGTGTTAGCACAACCCACGAGTGAAGGTAACATCGATCTCCCCATAGCTTACGCGAGCAGACAATTAAACGCAGCAGAAAGGAATTACACCACCACGGAACGAGAAGGATTAGGGATGATCTACGCAGTAAAGAAGTTCAGGCACTACTTGTTGGCCAACAAATTCAAGTTCTTTACAGATCATCAAGCCTTATTGTACCTAGTCAACAAACCATGTAACACGGGACGATTGATACGTTGGTTTCTATTACTCATGGAGTACGATTTTGAAGTGGTAGTCAGGAAAGGAAAGACACATCTTAGAGCTGACCACCTTTCAAGATTAACATCAGGAGAAGCTCCTCAAGGAGTAATGGATGATCTACCAGATGCATATTTGTTTAATCTTGAGATAGCACCAGAATGGGCTAAGCCTATAGTCCCTATTCTCACTTATGGACCCAAGAATCCTAGGTTAAAGATCAAAGAAGGAGAGATTACCAAATCTCAGAGATACCAAATCTTAGCAGGAAGCATATATAAACAGGATAATCAAAAGATTCTTGCTTGTTGTGTAGATGAATCAGAACATGCGAATTGGTTGCAATTAGCACACATAGGTGCATTAAAGCAACATCATTCAAAACATCGAACATTACAGACTCTGCATAGACTAGGAGTATATTGGCCTTCAATGGAAGCAGATGTCTACAAGTTGTGTAAAGAGTGCTATGTTTGTTGTGGAAGACCACCAGTAGAGCATGCGACATTATATCACGTGTCTCTCACACCAGACTGGAGTGAACCTTTAGTGACATACTTGAGGACGAAAACCTTCCCTCAAGGCATGACCTTAGCTCGACAACGCAGTCTAGAGCAGGAAGCTCAAGATTATTCACTGATTGGCGATAATCTATACAAAAGAGGACGAGATGGATATCTAAGACAATGTGTTCATGAAAGCGATTATCTGAGCATACTAGAGACTGCACACCAAGGTGTTGCAGGAGGTCATTTTGGACCTGATAGGATAATCAAAGCCATCCTCTTCGCAGGATTATGGTGGCCCACTCTTCACATGGATGCTCATACCTATGTAAAGAGATGTGATGTGTGCCAAAGAACTCAGTTTCCTACTCGCAGAGATGAAATGCCATTGAAACCCATGATGGGCGGACGTGCATTTTCTAAGTGGGGTATAGACTTTGTAGGACCCATTAACCCCCCTGCAAAAGGTACACATGCGGAATATATTATTGTTGCCACAGATTATCTTACGAAATGGGTAGAGGCAAAAGCCACAAAAAAGAATGATGCACACACAACTGCAAAATTCTTATTTGAAAATGTCTTCACAAGATATGGATTGCCTATTGAGTTAGTGAGCGATCGAGGAACTCACTTTCTAAACCAAGTCATTGAATATTTGTTACAGGATTTTATGGTGATTCACAAGAAATCCGCACCATATCATCCTCAGGCCAATGGTCAGGCTGAAAGCACTAACAAGATACTTTGTAACGTACTGACGAAACTCGTGAACAACAAACGTTCAGATTGGGACAAACAGTTACACCACGCTGTTTGGGCATATCGAGTGGCCTACAAGACCGTACTCAATGCAACTCCCTTTCAGATGGTTTTTGGTCAGAATGCAGTGCTTCCTTTGGACTTCTTGATACCGACCCTTAAGGTTGCACAAGAACATCAGTGGACCGGCCATGAATTATCAACGAGAATAATGGACTTGGAACGATTAGGAGAAACCAGGCTAAAGGCAGCAGCAGGAATATATGCAGCGAAGAAGCGACAGAAAGCATATTTTGACGCACATGTGAAGGATAAAGGCCTAAAAGAAGGAGATTTAGTTCTAGTATATACGCTGAAACAACACGCACGGAAGTTAGAAAAGCGAGGTTATGGACCTATGATCATTAACAGACTCTCGACAAGTGGAGCAGTACAGTTAGCCACCTTAGAAGGAAACATAATGCCTAATTATATTAGTGGCTGTAGAGTCAGGTTATATCAGGAACCTCTTACGGAGGATATGCTTAGACGACTCACGTTGGCAAAGAAGCGTAAGGAGGAAGAAAATAGAATACGAGCGGAAGCTCAGGCTGAAGCAATAGAACGCATTAAGCGCATGAAGTTAAGAAGACAAGGACTAGGGAGAGAACATTATAACTATCTGGAAACAACACCCAGATATCCCATGGCTATGTGTGAGGTAAAGTCACAAACTCATCCTAGCATAGTGGACAGGAGACCATTCATTACAGTCAGGTTAGAGCACGGTAACCCTTGCCAAGAGCTCAGGGCTTTAATTGACTCAGGTGCTGCGACTAGTGCTATTAGGTGGTCCCACTATAAGGATTCAGGAATAGAAATGCGGCCAATTGAGGCATACCTCATAGGGCTAGGAGGCATGGAAACCCCTTGCATGGGTGAAGTGGACCTTCCTATCCGCATTAAGGATGTGACCATGACAGCGAAGCTACTAGTGTGCCATGATGACGACCTGATAGAACCCCTAATCCTTGGCCAAGAGTGGCTATACGATCACTCAGTGGACCTAAATCTTAGACAAGGCTCCTTACAAATTGGAACCTTAGAGCAGAAGCGAGTGATACCGCTTGACTTCCCTAATGGCATTCCGCCTGACGGTTGTGACCCTAGACCCTATGAAACGCATGCGACGGAAGACCGGAAGATCTTTAATCAGCTCAGTCACGTTACGTCTACACCAACCCCCTCGGGCTTGGCAATAGACAGTTGTCAATCAGAAGGACGACAGAAGATCTTCCCTGGGACTTCCTGCAAACTAGAAGAGACTGTTACCCACCCACAAGGGCAGACGGACACAATCAGCGGGCAGATGGGCACAATTTGCGGTCAGGTGGGTTGCATCAACGGCCAATTGAGCACGACACCCTACGGTGCTCATCCTTCCAAACTTGTTGCGGACTGGCCTAGATTAAAGTTAAATAAGGCATCACTTCCTAATGGGCAGGTCACGCAAGTCTTGGATCTCCCTTCTTTTCCAAAGCAGAGTGTCCATCCGACCTCTCAACTCCAGCAACAACTGAGTCAATCACGACGAAGGAACCCAGACCGACTGCAGTATCGGAGGAAACAACAAGGAAGGCAGTTCAGGCCACCCAAAGGAAGCGGCACCAGACAAATGTGGGTGCCAAAAGGACAAAAAACACCAAAGAACTACAGCCAAGCAGAAATCGATAAAAAAAAGGCAGTACAAAAACAGAATCGATATCCACCATCCCCTCGACCTTCTTCTACAGGTCCGAGCATCCGACAAATGTGGATCGCCAAGAAGTACCTTACCCATAGACCCACGCCCACGCAGATTTGGGTACCCAAACCATGTATCATAGCTCAACCCATAAGCCATGTAATATATAACCCCCACAACTCATTTCATCCCTCGATACCACCACACACGACACCACCCTTTGCCCCTCAGCAGAAACCCACCACCCACTCCAAGATCCTTAGGAAATGGATACCGAAACGTGGCCAACCGTCTCCCCCTAACCCCATGTCTGATAAAACTACCCCCCCGACTAACATACAACCTTGTGATAAATCACTAACCTTTAAACCTTGTAGAATTCACCCACCATCATCACACGTCACTCATGATCTCATCTCATCAAGGAATGTATGCATAATCTGACCACGTAGGTGTCTAGAGACCTGCATTAGCTCTACAAAAAGATCATTGCATCAATCATGTCACAACACTTGGCTACACGGGTTACGCATCAGTTATGGAAAGGGATTGCTGTCTCACTTTAATGGGATCATAATTAATTTCCATGCTAATGTGTTAATCTTTTGTAGCAGATCTTTCTCATTAGCGCATCAGTCACCATGCAAACCGACGAAGGAACATCAGGAGCAGGCCCCAGTGTAGCGGCTGTGCCCCTCAACGTGCTACGAGCAGAGTCCCACCCGACTGCTCCACCGCCGGAATTTCAGGGATTTCCAGGGCCCATGCCTATCGACAACCCACCCATGGGCTACACCGAAAAAATACACAGGAACTCTCATTGGTTTCAGGGCCTTGCAGGACCCCTTGCGGACGCGGACTTTATATTTGAATCCTCTTTGACATTTGATGACCGCACGTGGGGAAAATACCAGTTTTTCTCCAGAGAGTTCGAAGCCCTACAGAGCACCCAGGATTTAACTCATGTTTGGGCCAGAGCAGGCTTCACAGAGTATTTCAGTGATCCTCTGCCCAAACCGGATTTTTACAGGTGCTATTACTTAATCACTACCCTACTGGCCTCAGAGAATAAGGACATCCCAGGGACCTTCATATTGCCTACTCTAGTGGATGATCCACCTTACAAAAGGTTTTACCTATCTAAGGATTTAATCAGAGCGGCCATCAAAATTCATGGCACCCACACACCCACAGATCGAGAGAGATTAATTCCAGAACCGATGAAACGTGGGGATGTCACTAAGTGGGAGGAGATCTCAGCAATTACACCTGAGCTGTCAAAGCCGCTACGCATATGCATGCAACATTTTGCATTCCCCGCTCAGGACAGATTTACCATGCCCCATAAACGAATCTGGTTCGGATTGTATTTGGCATGCACGGGACCTCAAACTGTTGATCTGGCAAGCTGGATCATAGATCAAATGTATCTGGCACAGCACAGATGGGAGCGCAAGAAAGTACTTAATGGATGTTGTGCACTCACTAGAATTGTGTATATGTGCTTAGCATATGACTTGCCCATCGAGCGTGCATTAACAGGAGAAGAACTGAAGGCATTCAAAGGCACAACGAAGAAAGCTAGGAAGCCCAGTCGAACAAGGGCAGGTAAGCGCATGAGAGGCACCATCCCTTGCCTTCAAGTGCCAGAGTCGCCATCACCACAACCCTCTCCAGAGCGACCACAGACAGAAGCAACTCCCGCAGTACAACCTATTCGCATAAGGTTGTCCAGACCAGTGGTTACGGAGGCCACCACTAGCACCGCTGCACCTCAGGCAGCTGCCACCACAGAAGCCACCACAACGACAGCAGAAGCTCCCACAACTATTGGTGCGAAAGCCTTTTCTTTCCCAATACCACACATGGAGGCAGAACCAATAAACACAACATTCGATTTTGAGATGCCTGACGCATTCTCAAATGAGTTCCAGTTTTCAGAAGGACAGTTCTTTTCTCAAGAATATGAAAGACCCAGCTACCCTAACACACCGCGAGATCTGCCACAGGGACAAGCTGTGTCGAGCTCTGAAGAAGAAAGAACCGAAACAGACGACGAGGAAGGCGACGATGAAGCCAGCCAGGGCTCACATGACGGACAGACAGATGGTCAAGGCCAACAGACTGACGCACACGGCGACACCAGCACATATGAAGAAGAGACTTTCGAAGCCGCAGCGTACACGCTGGCCATCAAGAAATTATATCGTACCATGGAGAAAGTCTGGGCCCGGAAGAAGTTAACGGAAGAGGAGAGCCAGGCATTAATCGAACAGGAACTCATCTCCGGAGGATTCGAAGACGCATACATCAGAGGGTTCAGGGAGTTAGTCAAATCAGTAGGCTCCCATGAAGCACTCAGGTTTTTACAAAGAAAGCAACTACCACAGTTTGATCCCCGCCGAGTGCGACTACTTTCAAAACCCGGAGAGTATATTCGCGTACCAACAGGAGCTCAGTCTTCAGCACAAGTCAGGGAGGCACGCCTCGTCCCCGAAAGTTCCTTGACCGCAGAACCCATCCTTGTAGATTCCCAACCACGTACCACTGTTGTACATACCACTACTATCTTCGAAATAACATCCACGCCCTCTACTCCTCTCTCACCTCATCTTTCACCAACCCATCCTGTATCCCCCGCACACCCACCCACTTCCCCCACATCCACACCAGTTCAAGGCAACACAACCGCACCCTTTGCCCTGCCAATTCATACTTCCATGCCCACACCCAACCCTCCGCATCCATATGTTAACCCCTTCACCCCTTCATCCTTCCCAGCGTTTCCCCCACCTCTAAGAACCCCATTTCCCTTTCTAACCCCACTAACCTTCTCACCAGTCTCACCTCCCCAACCTACCATAACCCCTATTTCCCCGTTTCACCAAGCCGCTCCAGATATCCCCCCTGTAACTTACTCTACATTTGTAAATCCTGTCTTCACACCTGCACAACCACCCACTTACACACCGCTTTTCACAATCACCGCACTTGACACGTCCAACGGCATGGACATATCACCATCCACCTCACAACCACCCACTCCACTCACACCACCCTCATATTTAGGCACGTCACAATTTTCCACAATCACCACTGCATCCACCTTCCCAACCCCATTCCCCATCCCCGCTGCATCTAATTCCACTGCATCTTCAATTAGCACTCCATTACTATTATCACCCGCCATAGACACCGCATTTCAACACATGTTCACATGCATGACACAAGTCCGCGATGAGTTTGCATCACTCGGCACCAACTATCAACAGCTGCAGAGAACGACGAATGAACTACAAACGAAGCTTAATTCGTTATCAATTGAGAATGCCTCACTGAACAGCCGATACCAAGATTTACGAGAGGCCTATCACAAATTAGAACTAGAAAGTGAGGAGAAAACAAAAGAGGCCACTGCGGATTTGGACAACCTCCTTCGAGCCCAAACCGTCCGCAATGCAACGCTCACTAGAAATATGGGCTTACTAAGAAGACACTTAGCCGCAGCAAAAGAGGAGAACCAGAGACTCCAAGAGCAGAATAGAGAGAATTTGGAAGCGGCTTTGGACCACCCAGACCAACCCTTAAGTCCTAGCAAATTCAAAGCAATCCCATCTGAATCGATGCGGATGTTGCTAGATGATCATGTGCGATTGCTCGAGGACTATGATCGTATGAACGAAGAGCACCAAAAGTTAAAGGAAGATCACAAGCTGCTACAGCTCAGAGAACCGGCAACACAACAAGTACAAGTAGCAGCAGAATTACCAGCACCTGTGGACCCTGCCCCTGAAATTTTAGAGGAACTCAACGCACTCCGGGCCCAGGTAACAAATCTTGAATCTAGAATCGCAGCCTATGAAGCACCACCTAGGCCAGACTCCCCACCTGAGCTACCAGCTGAGGAAGAAACCGTCACTATCCCGGTGGAGGAAACATTTGAAGAGGCATACGAACCGATACCCATCCCAGGCGGACGTGTCACGGCCGAAGGCCAGATGACCTATGAATTACCTACTCCCGCCTGGATGAAGACAGTTGAAGAACTCGGAACGACACACTCGGCCAGAGTAGAGGCACAACTACATGCCATGGCCATGATTGAAGAGAGGATTTTACAGTCACCATTCTTTGCTCAATTGGCCCCGCGACGATACATATCTGGGCACGAGCTTCAATATAAACCGTACTTCATGTTAATGGCCGAATATCAGTCAGCCATAGAGAAAGAAACAGGTATGAAACCAACGCATGCCACTCAATTCGAACCGGAAGACTTGCCACCAAGGGCGCAGAGAGGTGAAATCCTTCAACCAGACTGGCGCAAAGATTTATTGCAAAACTATCCAGAGATGATGAGCACGTGGGTGAAAGCGCCGCTGCACTTAAAATTTAACCCGTGCTGGGGACCAGTACCACGACGCCGCTCCTGGACTGCCTTTGCTATCAAAGTACAAAACAATAAGCAGTGCCAAGACTGGCTGAACTATCCCTACTTCAAGCCACCAATCGAGTTACCCACAGTAGGCTACATGATGGCGACAATCCGCCACTGGCTCCCTAGGTTAAAGCATATGGATGATATTGCCGCGCACATGACTGTCAAAATCTTTGACATGATGCAGATGATCTTTAAAGTCTTCCGACGCATCAAGGCTCCCCATGTAAACACCCCGGGCTTCGAGCATGGCAACTTTGATTTAGTCTATGATATGAGCACAACGCCATCGCTACGGGTGTGTTATGCCTGGCACTGCAGGATCAAATACCTACCGGCATGCTACAAGCAGACATTCGAAGAAATGTTCACCACCGGCTTTTGGGAGTACCATTCAGAGGTATTTATAAGCAGGCCCACACACTTATTGCAATTATTCGCCTGTGAACGAATGGTGTACTCCACACATTATCAGCTCCCACCACCAGACGAGCCGCAACCTATCGACTGGGAGAAACTCGAGGCTGATCTAGCCCGAGGCATTCGTATATCAGAGCACACCCTCGCTCAAGACCTCCTACAGAACTACATCCGGCAGACCTCACAACAAGGTTCTGTCAGGGACGACAGAAGCGAGAGGGAGGGGGGTGTTGGAAGCAGCCAGAGGCACAGACGCCACGGAAGCATGTAAAGACAGAGCAGGGAGCCGGTCGGATCAATTTTCCAAACAAATATGTTTCTTATTAATTCTTCAAACACTCAACAGTGATTATTATCACTAATTGTAACATATGTATCATAAAAAAACCTCATTTTGTAATCCATAGCTCCATTTTGTGCAAGCCGAGGAGTCCTCGAGCTTGAGGAGCTTAGGTAGATTGCTCGTACCAATTTTCGTTATTTTTAGACATCGTTTACCCTTCCAAATAGCCTCTAGGACCTATTTTTTAACTAGGCCGGTCACTAGATGTGAAACCGGTCAAAACTAGTCTAGAAACTATAAAAAGAGCTAGAGAGCTCATTTTTGAGGTTGATTCATTTTGGTTAGTGTGAGCCTAGAGCTAGTTTGAGCTTGTAAGAGTGTTCTTGAGTAATAGAGCTATTTTCCCACCTTCCATTGTGTCTTGCTTGTCTCTTCATTGTGTGTGTGTACGTGTGTGTGCATCTTTGTGCTTCTCACCTTCACTCTCACTTCATCTCACGTTCACGATCTTCATATCACTCCTATCTCTTCCGCGGATTGACATTAAGGAGGTGGAGCTTCTTAACGTGGTTCTCACCATTGTGCTAGAGCAACAATAAGGTATTCCCTAATTTCAAAAAGTGGCTTGCTTCAGTTGAGACTAAGAAAGGAACTAACCTTAAGGCTTTATGTTCAAATAATGGGGGTGCCTATACCTCACATGAATTCAACCTTTTCTGTCAGTCTAGAGGAATTCGTAGGGAGTTTACAACTCCTTATACCCTAGTACAAAATGGTGTAGGTGAAAGGATGAATATAACTATTCAAAATAGAGTACTTTTTATGCTACATCATGCAAAAATTTCACAAGGCGATTGGGTAGAAGTAGTATTGACTGCAGTTCACATGATTAACCTTTCAACTAGTATTGCCAAAGGTCTGATGGCACAAGAGTTATGGGTAGGGAAGCCACCATATTATGATGATCTTCAAGTTTTTGGGTGTGAAGCGTATGTTCATATACCCAAGAATCTTAGACAAAAGTTGGACCATAAGCCAAAGAATTGCATTTTTCTTGGATATGGTCAACAAGGACAATTTGGATATCACTTATGGGACCTTGAAACATGATCAATGATCAAAAGTAGTGATGTCATTTTTGTTGAAGAATCACTCACTAATTAGACATGAAGACATGAAGACATATGAAGGACAAAGAAAGACGAAGAGAAGCAGAAACAAAGCATTCAGAAAATCAAACCTTAGTGAAGGGACAAATTCACGACTGTAATATAGTTCATAGAAACTTCCAGAATTATGAGTTTTTGAATCTCGAAACAAATATGTATATATAAATGAGTTAGAAGATCATAATAGTGTGTGTTGTCATAGTAGTCAGACGGAGAGTCTGAAAGGCCGTAGAGAGATCCTGAGTGCATATGTAGAGATGAATTGTAGAACCTGTAATGTCAGGTATTCATATGTTACAAGAGAGATGGTAAGGAAGAACTACTCAGCATATGAGAGTTTTCCATGGCTATGAGCAAAGTGAGGCCAAGCCATTCTGTACACATCTTCTCTAATAGAAAACACATGTTTATGTGGAAATATTTGAGCGCTTTCTTCTTGTGTGAAGAAATCTAAGTGATTTCATGTTACTGTGAAAGTTAGTTAACAGTTACAGTTTTTTTCAGTATACATTTTACGGTACTTCTACAAGTTAGATCTCATAGTATAGTGTAAAGTTTTTCATAAGTGATAGCTCATCTTGAAGCTAGTAGCCTCAACTACAAACTGATCAAAAGAGTTTTTTGAAACGGGACATGCACACACAGTACTATGTCTAATAGTAAAGGCATCCAAAACTAATGAAGTTTTTTCTCAAACTTCAGATAGAGTTCATTCACTAAAGGAAGTTCAGGTATTACTTCCTTACTTCATTTACAACCATTTGAAGTAACCACAAACAGAATTGTAGTTGATTCCGGTAACATTACGGTGAGATTATGGTGATAGTCTGGTAACAGTCCGATGAAGTTCTGGTGATATTTTGGTGAGTTTCAAAACACAGGTTTGGCACATCTAAGTGACGGGAAGAATATCTAACAGTAAGCAAACAAAGAATTGTAAAGATTGAAGTAAATCAGATCAGAATTGAAGCCTAAAGAAAAGGAAAACTTTTCTGTAAAGTGAATTTTCAGATTTCACTAAATACAGTTATAAAGTTTTTTGTTTCAGAAAGTTGCTAAGCTATTGATGATTATAGAGGTGTTCTAACATCACTTTAGCTTAGTTCTTGTGGCGTGGCAAATTCTGCAGCTTAGTTTTCAAGCTCTTGCTGTGTCAACAAGTGGTATCAGAGCAGAAAGGTCCTCAAGAGTAAACAAAAGTAAAGATACAAGAGAATTTGAAGAATTCTTCATAATAAAGGTGAAAGCTGAGGTGATCAACAACAAACGGCATTAGAGAAGCATATTCAAAGTTATTCTCAAGGGTAAAAGTTTATGAAAGGTAAAATCTATTAACGTTACACTCACAGGTAGTAACAGAAACAAGAAGACCATGAAAAATCACATTTCTATTGACAAATTGGATAGAGATAATTATCCTGCATGGGTAATGCAAATGGAAGCCTTACTTATGAGTAAGGACTTAATGATATATGTGACAGGAGAAGAAAAAAAGCCTGCTTTTGGAGACGACAATCAACCAAAGAAAGAAGAGTTAGAAGCTTTGAAGCTGTGGAAGAAGAAAGATGCAACGACAAGAGCGTATATCTACAATACCATCACAGATCATTTGTTACCACATATTAGAGGTCTGGTAAAAGCAGAAGACATATGGAGTGCATTGGAAGATCATTTCCAAAACACTACCAAATCTAGGAAGGCTAGCTTATGGTCAGAGTTTAGAACGTTCAAGAAAAAGCAAAGTCAAAGCATTAGTGATTATGTCACTAAGATGAAGGACTTGGCAGATAGTCTTGGATCTATTGATGAGGATATCGAAGATCACAGGTTAATAGCGCAATTGCTTGTAGGACTGAGAGGAGATGAAAGGTGGAAACCTTTTGTACTCTCAATTGAACTTTCATTAAATCATTCTGTACCAGATTTAAATCAGTTGCTTGGACTAATGCTAACATTTGAGCAAGATTTGAAGACAGATGGAGATAAAGGACATAGTTCTGCTATGTACGCAAAGTGTAAGAAGAAAGGTGATAAAGGTAAAGAAAAAGATGAAGAAGAAATGATTACACAAGCAAATTATGCAAGAGGAAGAGGTAATGTTAGAAGTAAAAGTAGAGGTAATACAAAAGGAAGAGGTAATCAGAATAACAACAAGAAGTCTTGTTGGATCTGTGGATTAAGCAATCATTTGGCTCATGATTGCTGGCATAATTCTCAAGGATCAAGTCAGAATCAAAACAACAATAGAAGAGGCAGAAGCGGGAGATATCAAAGAGGTAGACAAAGCCAAAGAGGCAGATATGGTAGAGGTGGAACAAGAAGTTGGGGACAAAATCAATCTCGCATCACTACCTACTACAACTATGCAAATGATACACAAAACGACAATTATACAACATTGATGATGAATTTGATAAGTGTGTCATAGAATGAAAATCTCAAGGTTTTCTATATTGACTCTGGTTGTTCAAATCATTTGTCAAGAAATATAGAATGGTTATCAGAACTAGAAGGAGGTATTTCTAATCATACAGTACAAACAGGTGATAACACAAAAGATAATGTACAGTCAATTGGAAAAGTAAAGTGTAAGAATGGAGCTGACCTACTAACAAATGTTTTGTATGTTCCAACAATCCCAAAGAATCTGATCAGTGTGGGACAGATAGTAGAAAAAGGTTTTCAAGCCAGGTTTACAAATGAAGGAGTATTTGTTGAAGATCCAGAAAATGGATACAATCAAATTGTCTATGGTAAAAAGGAAGGTAGACTTTTTACTCTTAAAGTACAAGGGAATGTTGGTCAAGCTTTGATCACACATGGTGATAAAGCATTTACAGAACTAGACCTCTGGCATAAGAGGTTAGGATACTTCAATGAAAAAGGAATCAAAACTATGAATCGTGGTTTCCAAAAATTTAGAGAATCGCGATTTTGAGCACAACCACAGAATCGTGTTTTCTCAGAATCGTGTTTTTTTGGCTGAAAATCGTGATTTATGAGAATCGTGATTTTGAGCACAACCATAGAATTGCGATTCTGAGAATGACCACAGAATCGTGTTCTTTTTAAAAGGCTTTTAGGCGGGAAACAGAGAATCATGATTTTCAAAAAAAATTTAAATTTTCATAGAATCGCGATTTTCATCACAGAATCGTGTTTTTTGGCGGGAACTTCAAATTTCTGAGCGCCGAGCAATGGCGAGCTCTGTATGTGCAAAAAATCATGAAAAAACATAGCGCTTGCTCACCCTTGCACCTCCTAACTCCTTCTCACACAATAATGCATGAAAAATGGTATGAAAATGGTGAAAATGCACTAAAAAACAAGAAATTTCTATGAACAAGAAGATGGAGATGGAGATGATGATGAAGATGAAGAAGAAAAATCAGAAAAATAACAGAAATGACAGTTTTTTTACCTTCCAACGTCGCAAATGCAATATCTTACCATCACAACGCTCGTCCAAGAAGCTCTCTCCCCGGCAACGGCGCCAAAATTTGGTGTAGCTCAAGCGTAAGCACCACCTCCTTTACTTGTCAATCCATGGAGACGTGAGGACCGGTATGAAGACCACGAGCAAGTGAAGGGACAAGTGCGTGAGTGAAAGCACACAAACATGCACACACATACACACACACACGCCCAAGGTAAGATCAAAGAGAGGAACAATGGAAAGCTTTGATTGCAAAAGAGTTCTCTTACAAAAGCTCTATTCTCTAACAAGCTAACCCCAAAAATGAGCTCTCTAGCTCTTTTTATAGTTTTTTGACTATATATGGCCCTATCCAGACCTAGTGTCCGGCCTAGTTAAAAATTAGGTTCCAGGGATTATTTGAGGGCTCAAACAGAGTCTAAAAATTATGAAAATTGGTAAGATGATACTTCTAATACTCCTCAAGCTTGAGGAATCCTCGGCTTGAACAAAATGGAGTTACTAAAATAGAAAATGGTATTTACAATGGTGTTTGGTGAAGAAAATCACTATTTTTATAGGGATTTCTTCTGAAAATTTGACATACACTTCTTGGAGCTCCCTACTTGATCCTTCTTCTTGTGTGTGTCCACCTTTCTAATGTGCTTCCATGCTTGTGCTTGACTTTTAGTTCCAACATATATGTATACGTAGATGTATACATATACATATATATATATATACGTATACATATACGTATACATATACATATACATATACATATACATATACATATACATATAGGTATACATATACATATATGTATACATATACATATACATATACATATACATATACATATACATATACATATACATATACATAATATACATATACATATACATATACATATACATATACATATACATATACATATACATATACATATACATATACATATACATATACATATACATATACATATACATATACATATACATATACATATACATATACATATACATATACATATACATATACATATACATATACATATACATATACATATACATATACATATACATATACATATACATATACATATACATATACATATACATATACATATACATATACATATACATATACATATACATATACATATACATATACATATACATATACGTATACGTATACGTATAGGTATACATATACATATACGTATACGTATACATATACGTAAACATATACATATACATATACACATACATATACATATACATATACATATACATATACATATACATATACACATACATATACATATACATATACATATACATATACATATACATATACATATACATATATGTATACGTATACATATACATATACATATACGTATATGTATACATATACGTATACGTATACATATACATATACATATACATATACATATACATATACATATACATATACATATACATATACATATACATATACATATACATATACATATACATATACATATACATATACATATACATATACATATACATATACGTATAGGTATACATATACATATACGTATAGGTATACATATACATATACATATACATATACATATACATATACATATACGTAAACATATACATATACATATACACATACATATACATATACATATACATATACATATACATATACATATACATATACATATACATATACATATACATATACATATACATATACATATACATATACATATACATATACATATACATATACATATACATATACATATACATATACATATACATATACATATACATATACATATACATATACATATACATATACATATACATATACATATACATATACATATACATATACATATACATATAATATACATATACATATACATATACATATACATATACATATACATATACATATACATATACATATACATATACATATACATATACATATACATACATATGTATATATATGTTGGCAGCAGTCAAGGTACCCAAGGACTCACAAGACAAGGAAGTCAAAGAAGGGATTCAGAGCAAAGAGAAAGCACAAGCAGACAAAGTAGTCAACGCAGATCTGGCAAGTAGGCCGTCCAAATTTTTCCATGAAGTAATACTTCCTAAATAGTGAATTTAGTCACTATACATCATTGTAAATACCATTTCACCTTTTTGAAGCTCCATTTTGTGCAAGCCAAGAAGTCCTTGAGCTTGAGGAGCATTAGAAGTATCTACCTATCAATTTTCATATTTTTTAGACTCCGTTTGAGCCCTCCAATAGGCCCTAGAACCTAATTTTCAACTAGGCCGGACACTAGGTCTGGACAGGGCCAAAGCTAGTAAAAAACTATAAATAGAGCTAGAGACCTCATTTTCGAGGTTAGATTGTAATAGATTTGAACTTGTAAGAGCACTTTTGAAGTAATCTAAAAAACTCCATTGTCTTTCTCTTTGTCTTGCCGTGTGTGCGCGTGTGTGTATGTGTGTGCATGTTAGTGTGCTTCTCACTCATGCACTTGTGCCATCACTTGTTCGAGGTCTTCATACCATCCTCACGTCTTCCCGGATTGACATTAAAGGAGGTGCTACTCATCACTGAGCTACACCAAATTTTGGCGCCATTGTCGGGGATCGAGCTTTGAGGACGACCGTGTGATGGTAAGACATAGAGTTGTGACGTTGGCATTGTAGGTAATTTCTTTACTTTTTCTTACTTTTCTCTTTCTTACTTCACCATCATCATCCTCACCATATCTGATCTCCATCTCCATCATCGCGAAAAATTTCAGTTTTTTGATCATATCTCCTTTCCCCTCCCATTTCCCTCATTTCACTTGTGAGAGAGAGCGAGAGAACGATTTGTGTGCACTCTTTTTGTATGTTTCTAGAGTTTTCTTGTAGGATCTGGCTATCCCACCATCTCCAAGAGGCTGCGCATGTACCGAAAAGCTTGGCCCTATCTCTGTGTCGCAGACCTCTGTCGATCGCGATCGACAAAAAAATCGCTTATTTGGTAAAACAAAGTACACCACAATGACTCACAAGATGAGCACACTCTAAATCACCAAACACAGTAAAGAAATTCCGAGTTCCTCTGTCAATCGCGACCGACAGCCATTGTCAATCGCGACCGACAGCCCTGTCGATCGCGACCGACAGGCCGCATGATCGATCGACTGCCACGTAGGATTCTGTCAATCGTGATCAACACCGTCGATCGCGACCGACTAAAATTTGACTATTCACAGTAGATTTCGCGTGTACACGTGTCCATCGCAACGGATAGGCCCATGATTGACTGAAATTTTGCCAGAATTCTCGCAAAAAGTGTCGATCGCGATTGAGACCATCGATCGCGATTGATAGGACTCACGACCGACTCTGTTGATCGCGATTGACAGGCTTTTTCGACCAAATTTCTAGGGTTTTTTATTCCAATTTTGGGGTAATTTTGGGCATACATGTCAAATAATTAGCACTTTGTGAGGTCCCTACACTTGTATTTTTGAGAAAAGTCCTGTGATCTGTTAGCCTGTTTGAACCCTGTTTTAGCCCCAGAACCTTGAACTGTCATAACTTCCTCATACGAAATCCGTTTGCTGTGATTCTTGTTTTATTGGAAAGCTCATGGGGATTATTATTATCAGGATTATTAGATATAGTATTTTGAAGTTGACCATATCCAGGTGGAACAAAACCAAGGGATCTCTAGAATTGTTTGCCTTAAAGACAGAGGGCAAATTGATATCTAAATTGCATGAATGGAAGTGATTTGATAAGTCATTTTAATCTAAGTCTTGAGCTAACTTTGGGACTTTTACAGGTCCACTGAGAGTATTAGGAGGCATCCAAAGCAAGGGCATTCCGCAAGCTTGAGAACGTGGTTCTTGAGCACCACAGCGCAAGGGATTTGCAAGTGAGGTTGGAATACTCTCAACTCCCTTTGTCAATTCTTAGCTTAGGCTACACATGAATAGTGCTAGAAGTAATTCAGGGCAACGATAGGCACGAGACAAGTCAAAGACTATCTAAGAAATCAAGTTCAAGTCAAGAGATAACCTGTGTGTGACTGATAACTTTAAAGGAAAGGAACTTAACATGAAACAATCAACTGAAACAGTGGAAATTAACTTAAGTATTCTTGACGATCTGATATCAAACAAGATCATAAACACGATAATCAACTAAAAAAGAACCAAGTGACTGATACACATTCATCGGCAACGAGGCTGTACCTTGGGTAAAAATTGGGATTGCTCAGCTAAGCATATGAACCTTAGATCAGGATGACACCTAGGGAGAGATAGATAGAGTCTTAGGTCTTCAGAGGCTAGTGTCAATCATACTGCTAGGTCTTGGGCCCAGCAGTTGAGCCATCATTCGTACTACCCTAGCTCTGAGACGAGTGAGTCAGAGATGTCCCAAGGTATGGAGAGACCCACAGGAAGTTCAGGTGTGCCATACTTACATAGGGTAGAAGGCCCCTACAAGATGCAGATGGAATACCTTAGGACCAACCGATTAGGTGCTAGCATCTATGAGGACGGCCTAGGAAGATCTGTGGTCCAGATTAAAAACCCTGACCAACCCATTGGAATTGAACATGCAACCATCATATTTGAAAATGGAGCATACTTGGACAAGGAAGGAACCATATACGTAGTCACCAGCCACCCAGATAGGACAGATGAATTTGGTAATGTGATCCCAAAGATAGACATAGGTGACCTAGAGCAAGGAAACTTAGGTGGAGAGCCTAAAAACCCCCCGAGGCAAATCTGTTCTTGCTAGAATCCTCACACCAAAGTGGATTCCCCAGGACAACAAGAGCATAGATCTACTCTTGAACCGAGAAACTGATGAAGCCTTTTGGAGGTATAAGTCTGAACAACCTAACGAGATAGGAACGATCACTATTTATGAGTTCAAAGATCCGGATAGCCCAGGCAAAGTGACCTATCTAGACAGTACTTTAGAGAGGATCTTTGTGGTCACAGAACATGGTAGACATGCCTACACTTGGAAGGGGGAATTTATTTTTCCCCAACCAAGATCTAATGTCTCTTTTGGCAACCAAGGGGCTAGAACATCCCAAGCTCATGGCGCTCAAAGGGATAGAAGTAGAGATAGGCCAGAAGTGAGCTTTGCCAACCCAATAGGAAGAGAACGAATGCGAACAGAGACGAATAGAGAAGAAATAGAGAGAACTAGAGTTCCAAGGAACTTAAGAAATGCTGAGGATTTTCCCTTGTCGAGGCCTAGGGAACACACCAGAACCTTGAGACCTAAACAGCTGGTTAAGTCCATGAAGAATTACTTCGATGGCACTGGAGACCCATACGATCATGTGGCCGAATTTAGGCAAGTCTTGAGAGCTGAACAAGTGGAGGACTTATTCATGCAATACAATGCCTTTGGTCTAACTCTTAGGAACACTACTCTTACGTGGTTTCAACCACTAAATGAAAGACACTTGAGGAACACAGACCAACTTCTAGAAGATTTCATTATTGAATTTTCTAAGAGTGGCATAAGGCATAACACTTCCTCACTGATTCATAGCTTCAAGCAAACCCCTCAAGAGACGGTCAGACTGGCAGGAAGAAGGTTTAGGCAATATCTAGAGAGATGTCTTGTTTTTGAGTTACCCACACCAGCCAAACAAGTGGCTTTATTCCTAGATGGACTGCTAAGTACAAAGTTGAGATCATATGTGTACTTGAAAGACCCTAGGACCATAGAAGAGTGTGTACGCATGTGCATCGACATCGAGGATAACCTAGGGGAGGAATTAGAACTTTCCAAAATCTACAAAGATTCAGATAGTTCTACTAGCCTCTCTTCCTCGCAATCCACATCTATTGAGGAACTTGCTGAGAAAGTAGCTCAAAAACTAGGTGTCTCTAGCAAACAAATCCCAAGATTTGCCTCAGTTAAACGGTGCTATACTTGTGGAGGTGACCATATGGCGAACGTATGTCCCATCATGGCTCAACCCAGTGAATCCCAGTAGCCAATACTGCACCATAGAACCGAGATACACTAATCACATAGCACAAGATTGCCCATACAATAAGCAAGCGGTTAGGCAAACTTACCCTCAACCATATCCACAACAGCGCAGATACCAGAACCAGTACCCACCACAACAGTATGCTAGGCCTCAACATACTTACCAACCACAATATCAGGCCCAACAGAGACCTCAGCCTGTGTTAGCTCAGCAACCTCCCACCCCAACCAGTGTGATTCCTGTAAAGTATGCAGCTGCTGAAGAAAATTTGAATAGAGCCATAGTCCCAATAACTCCATTACTCTCAGAAAGTGACCCCAGTGACCATAGCTTTGATTCTACACATATTGATAGCCCCCAGGCTTATTACATCCAGTCTCTTGAACATGGTGAATCCTACTATAGTGAAGAACCGAGTGAACCTAGTTGGGATCCAGAGTATGCAAACATCATGTACACAAATCCCAACACTAGACCTCAACCTAGGCAGATAAGACTCCCATTCCCTAGACGACCATGCTATAGATGTCAAGGAGATCACCTCATTCGTGATTGCCCCATGCCTGCACCTACACAAACCCACTCAGTAATGATCCAGGGCTTTTCCCAAGATTGTGGGAAGGAGAACCTCTTACGAGACTGCCCAAAGAATTCCAATAATATGCCAAAAATCACTCCTATCAATGTGATTGGGTTATTTGTAGACTCCATAGGGAGTGTGACTTCCACTGCACCAGTGCAAGTGGTCACTAGAGCTCAAGCCTTGCAGCAGAACCAAAGTTTAGGCCAGGAAAAAAGTGCTGAGGTTAGTGAAACTGAGAGCATGACCAAGAAGAGGACTAGAGTTTGGAGAGATAGCCGAGAAAGAATGAAGAGGCAATAGGCCAAGAAGATGAGTGAACTCGAGGAAAGCCTAAGAGAAACGAGAGCCAAGATAATTGAACTTACATCTCAACCTCCCTCTCACACTACCCCGCCACCATCATTCCCATCTCCATCCAATCCACCACCTTCTAACCCGCCTCATGCGACCCCACAACCCCCTAGAGTAGGATCAGTTTTAGTAGATCCCACTACCGAGGACCTAAATATGATGCTTAAGGCATATCAGGCCAGAATCCAAGAAGGGCCAAACGTAACCGATCATGAAAAGTGTTACCCTAGAGCGGAACTAGAGCGTGAACCAAAATTTGTGCTAAGATGGTGGAATTGGCTCAAACCATGTTTGAAGCCAGTGGCCTCTTTAACATCTCTAGTTCAGCTAAGACACAGTTGCACTTTGATGGACTGCTAGAAAGATTGGAGAGGCTAATTGCACAATCAGAAAAAGGAACCCACCCCTCCAAATAAGGGCAAGGCAAGTGAAAGGTTAAGCCTTCCCGCCCAAGAAGCTTATGTTCCCAACTCCACAGAGCCAGACACATCTTCTTCTATGAATCAGTACTCACCGGAATTCCTAGGAGAGATTCAAGAAGAGAAATGGGCTAAAGAGAGTGAAATCTCTCCTCCCTTCAAACTTGTGGATGACGCGCATGATCAATTCCCACAAGCTATTCCCTCCATTTATGGAGAGCAAGAGAGTGCACAATCTCAAGAGAGATTAGACTTTGAGTCTAATTCTTTACAGGAATTACCCCACTTCACATGCCCATGGGAAGCTAAGTTTACTTGTATGAGAGCACCCACGGTCATGGTACGAAATGAAGACTCAGTCATACCTAGGAACACAGAGGTAGTGAAAAACACTAAAGTGCAGTGCAATCTCACTTTAGAAGAGCTACTCCAGGTTAGGCCAGAACTGTGGAAACATGTAGCCAAACAGGTACCAGAGATAGCTAAACCGCGTTCCCAGGTAGGATCTCATAGAACAGTGCCAGAAATACCCTTGGACAAGATAGGAGACATGAGTGAAGGAGAAGAAGGAAACACCTATCTTCCCATTACCCACCAAGGGTACACAACCAAGGCAATTTTGGACTCAAGCGCAGGAGTTGCAATTGCTACCACTTCCTTATGGAAGCGTTGGGGCAAGCCAACACTTAGGCCAACGAGAATGAAATTGCAGATGGCTGATGGTCACATAGAAAGACCCTTAGGCTTGCTAGAAGGAATAACTCTCACTACATGCGGTGTTGAGTTTGAACATACTTTCGCTATATGCGATTTTAGCAAGAATCCTGCCTATGAGATGATTTTGGGAAGACCATTCATGCAACAGTTGCAAGTGGTACAGGATTGGGGAACCAACTCTTTGTATTTGCAACACCTAGGTATTACAACCAAAGTCAATCTCAAGGATTACTCTCATAGAGACGTACCGCCTATCCAATGGAATCCTATCCATAGAGCCAAGGATGACACGGAGTCTCTGCACTCCATAGGATCAGGATCCTCATGGATGCATGAAGACACACACTTGTGGATGTGCAAAGTTGCAATAGAAGAGGAGAAGAGAGAAAAAGCCAGAGAGGTAGGTGCGAAAGAAACCCATAGATCAATTCAAGACCCAGCCTATGCACCTGTAGTATTTCTTGACGAAGAATTCGAGCCTCATGGTTGGGCTGAAATTTTAGCAACAATGGATGTAGCCATCATGAAGAACAATGGACACCCCACTGTGATGAGGATGGCTATGATATTTCAGTTTTCTCCATAGAGCCAATCATGGGAGATTCAGTTTTAGAAGAATGCGAACCTAGCCCTGATGCATTTGAGGATGCAAGTGACTCCGATCTAGAGTCAATCATCATGGACCCACCCTTTGCATCAGATGGGGAATACTTCTATGAGGTAGAAGCTCACCCTCAAAGACACGTAGAAATTATGAACGAGGTGAGATTAACCACACAAGTGATCACCAAGAGTGAAGGAAAGAAGAGGAAGAAGAAAGAAGTCACACCGGAAGAGGAAGAATCTTTGTTTGAGGTCCCTGAAAATTTTAAGAAGTATGAGATAGACAATAGAAGAGTCATGATAAGAATGCCTAAACGTGAGGCACAATCAGGGGAGGCCTATGATAACAAAGAAACCACCAAGAAAATAGTCGTAGCCATAGAGGAAGGAGAAGAAAGGTGCACCTACATAGGACATGACTTGACGGAAGAAGAAGAGCATGAGCTAAAAGCCTTGCTAAGAGAATATAGAGACATATTCGCTTGGAGCTACAAGGACTTGAAAGGCGTAGTTCCTGACATATGCTCACACACTATCCCCATGACCTCAGATGCCAAACCCTCTAAGCAAAAGCCATACACATATAATGATAATTATGCTGGCAAGATCAAAGAGGAGATAGATAGACTAGTAGAAGCTGGATTCATCTATGAAATTGAGCACACGGAGTGGGTATCCCCCATTGTAGTGGTGCCCAAGAAGAATGGAAAGCTACGTGTGTGTATTAACTTGAAGAAGGTTAATGCAGCCACTATTCGAGATAACTATCCGCTTCCTATCACTGAGCATCTACTAGAAAGAGTAGCACGCAAGGAAGAGTATAACTTCCTTGATGGATTTTCGAGCTACAATCAGGTAGCCATAGCCCTAGAAGATCAGCATAAGACAACTTTTGCCACAGAGTGGGGCATATTTGCTTTTCGGGTAATGCCATTCGGGCTTACCAATGCTCTGGCAACCTTCCAAAGATTGATGTGCCATGTGTTTAAAGAGTTCTTGAGGAAGAACTTAGAGGTCTATGTTGATGATCTTTGTGCTCATTCCAACATTAGACAGACACATATACCTGAACTCAGGCAAATCTTTGACAAATGTAGAGAATATCAAGTCTGCTTAAACCTAGAAAAGTGTGTTTTCATGGTCAGGCAAGGCAAGATTCTAGGACACATAGTGTCAAAGAATGACATATCTACAGACGAAGAAAAAGTGAAAGCTATAGCTGAGCTACCTAGGCCAAAGAATGTCAAGGAAGTACAAGCTTTCATGGGGCATTGTGGTTATTACCGACGTTTCATACACATGTATGCCATCATAGCAAGGCCTGTGTATGGACTTTTGACTAACTTTGAGTGGATTGATGAATGTGAGAATTCCTTCAATGAGCTTAAATGGCGATTGTGTTCAGCACCAATCTTGACCACACCAGATTGGAACAAGCCATTTCACGTGCATGTGGACGCATCCAATTATGCTATTGGATGTGTACTCGCACAACCTACATGTGAAGGTCATATGGATCTTCCAATTGCCTATGCTAGTAGACAGGTGAATGCAATTGAACGAAAGTATACGACCACTGAACGAGAAGGATTAGGCATGGTGTATGCAGTTAAAAAGTTTAGAAACTATTTGCTTGCAAACAAGTTTAAATTTTTTACTGATCATCAAGCACTATTGTACCTAGTAAATAAGCCATGTAATATAGGTAGATTGGTGAGATGGTTTCTCTTGCTAATGGAATATGACTTTGAGGTTGTGGTGAGGAAAGGCAAGACTCACCTAAGAGCAGATCATCTCTCGAGGCTCACATCTGGAGAGGCCCCACAAGGAGTATCAGACGACCTTCCTGATGCTTACTTGTTTAATTTAGAAGTGGTACCTTAGTGGGCTAAGCCATTAGTACCAGTATTGACATACGGGCCTAACCACCCAGTCATAAACACTCCAGATAGAGAGGTAGTAAAAACCCAGAAGTACCATATCATGGTAGGAAGTATGTACAAAAAGACAGATCAAGGGATATTGGCTTGTTGTGTGGAAGAGGACGAGTACGCAAAATGGTTGCAATTAGGACATGTAGGTGCATTAGAGCAACACTACCCAAAGCAAAGGACCCTACATACACTAAGGAGATTCGGAGTGCATTGGCCGACTATGGAGGCTGATGTCCATAAGTTGTGCAAGGAATGCCTGATCTGCAGCACTAAACCACTTGTGGAACATGCCACTCTTTATCAACTATCCATAGTGCCAGATTGGAGTGAACCACTAGTAGCCTTCCTGAGGACGAAAACATTCCCACAAGACATGACTTTGGCCAAGAAAATAAGTTTAGAACAAGAAGCCCTAGATTATTCACTCATTGGTAATAATCTATACAAGCGGGGTAAAGATGGTTACCTCAGACTCTCTGTCCATGAGAGTGAATATTTAAAGATCTTGGAAACTGCTCACCAGGGTGTAGCAAGAGGACATTTTGGACTAGATCGGGTGATCAAGGCTATACTATTTGCAGGTCTTTGGTGGCCGACCCTTCACATGGATGCACATACCTATGTGAAGCGGTGTGATGTCTGTCAGCGAACTCAGTATCCTATACGCAAAGATGAGATGCCTTTGAAACCTATGATGGGTGGACGTGCATTCTCTAAGTGGGGAATAGACTTTGTTGGTCCGATTAATCCCCCAGCTAAGGGTTCACATGCTGAATATATCATTGTGGCCACATACTATCTAACCAAGTGGGTAGAGGTAAAAGCTACGACAAAGAATGATGCTCAGACGACCGCTAAGTTCTTATTTGAGAATGTGTTCACTAGATACGGGCTACCTATAGAGCTAGTTAGTGATAGAGGGACTCACTTCTTGAATAAAGTTATTGAAAATCTGCTCCAAGAGTTCTTGGTAGTACACAAGAAGTCTGCCCCCTATCACCCACAAGCTAATGGGCAAGCCGAAAGCACAAATAAGATTCTATGCAATGTGCTGACTAAATTGGTAAATACTAAACGCTCTGATTGGGACAAACAGTTACACCATGCTGTTTGGGCATACCGAGTAGTCTATAAAATGGTACTCCAAGCCACTCCTTTTCAAATGGTGTTTGGCCAAAATGCAGTGCTACCATTGGACTTCTTGATACCTACACTAAAGGTAGCACAGGAGCATGAGTGGACGGGTCACGAACTCTCTTCGAGGATCTTTGACCTTGAGCGATTGGGAAAAACAAGACTGAGGCCTGCCGCAGAGATATATGCAGCTAAGAAACGACAGAAGGCATACTTTGATGCCCATGTTAAGGATAAAGGCTTGAAGACCAGAGACTTACTTTTGGTGTATACCCTGAAACAACATGCGAGAAAGCTAGAAAAGCGTGGCTATGGACCTATGATCATCAATAGGATTTCAACTAGTGGAGCAGTACAACTAGCCACTTTAGAAGGCTCCCTAATTACATAAGCAAATGCAGAGTCAAGTTATATCAAGAACCCCTGACTGAAGAGATGCTAAATAGACTCAACATTGCCAAGAAACGCAAGGAATAAGAAAAACAAATTCGAGAAGAAGCACAGGCAGAAGCTTTGGAACGCATCCGAAGAATGAAGTTGAGAAGATAAGATAGAGATCAGCCTAGGACAGATGACTATGCGCACCCAGGATATCATATGGCTATGTGTGAAGTTTCAAGCATTAGCTCTCATAGAGTAATTGATCGACGTCCTTTTGTAACATTAGAGATAGGACAAGGAAAGAGTGCAAGGACTGTAAGGGCATTGATTGACTCAGGTTAGTGCGGTTAAATTTTCTTACTGTCAAAAGTTGAACTTAAGTATCAATCCCATTGAAGCATATCTCATAGGATTAGGAGGCGTGGAGACCCCTTGCATGGGCGAGGTGGAACTTCCCCTCTATATTCAAGACGTTTTACTGACAGTTAAAGTACTAGTGTGTCAAGATGAGGATCTCATTGAACCCCTTGTCTTGGGTCAAGACTGGATCTATGATCATGCAGTCAACCTAAACCTAAGAAGTGGACTTCTTCAGGTATGGGTAAATCAGAGTCAAATTACAGTCGAGTTAGACAATGGAGCACTCAAGGAACTAGGAAAGGCACACACTCCTGGTCCTTCCAGGAGTACACATGAAGATGACCATGTTATTCTTGTCCGAAACTATGTGATGCAGAGGGATGATTATCTTAACAAAGAAGTCAAGGATGCGACAGAACTCCCTTCTTTTCCAAAAACCATAGGGACGCAGCAACCAAAGGTGGATCAAACGCAGAGGAAGCAGAGGACTTATGCTCGTAGCCAAAAGAAAATACAAAGCACGGTGTCTCAGCCATCAAAAAAAGTGTGGGTGCAAAAAGGCGAGCAACCTATTGCGATCAAGCCACAACAGTTGGCTCAACTTCCTATTAGTGACCAATAGCAGGACACTAATAAGAAGTCTTCCAAAAATTCTCCTGTGAAAGTGAAGTCTATCTGGGTACCGAAGAAGTCGATGAAGGCTAGCCCACAATTAAGACAAACTTGGGTGCCTAAGGCTTTCTTGCGGGCTCAAATAGCTACACAAAGACCACACCCTGTACAACATAGTTCACTCACTCGAACATCTGATACCCATTCTTATACATCACGGTCACCCCCTTTACCACCCCTACCTCCAACTCCACCACCTTCACCTCCCACTACCAGTGTCACCACCACCATCACCGCCTAAGAGTCCACTTCCCATACTGAAGCACAGACTGTGAGTCAACCCTCACAATCCGCACAACCTATCACCACCCCTATTGTAAATACTACCACTGACATGGTAATTCTAACTGTAGCCGCTGAAATTCCCATTCCCCCGATCACGCTCTCTGGCGGTCCATATTCACAACTACACACACCACTTTACACCTTCACAACCATCACTACACCGACAATTCCCATGTTCACAATCACTCCCACGACTGCATCCACATATGATGTCATGGACATATCACCTACTTCTGCACCTCTCCCTCCCCCCATATTTCCACAATCTCCCATTCCCCCACCACCCACTTCACCCTTTTCTAGCACAGCATACACACTCCCATTCCCTTTTCCCTACCCCCTGCATTCAACACCTTTCCGCATCCACTCCTGTTAATAATGTATTTAATAATATGTACCAGTGTATGACTCAACTACAACAACATTACCAGCATCTAGATGCCCAGCATACGAGCATGTTCAGAAATCATGAAACACTACAGGAGAGATTCATTAATTTAGAGAAGGAGAAGAGGCAGTTACAACAGCAGTATAGTACATTGCAAACACAACATGATTAGTTAATCGCCAATCCACCCCAGATAGATACTGAAGAAAAAACAACTTGATGATCTGTTACACGCTCAGATAACAGACAATCTCAAGCTTTGACATAACCTCGCCTTACTACGCAAGCACATGTCTACAGCACTCGAAGAAAGTAAACGACCACAGAAACAGAACAAAGAGAACCTAGAAGCAGCAATGGAGGGTTCACCGTAAGAAATCGACCCAGAGAATTTCAAGGCCATCCCATCGGCAAACATGCAAATCATATTGGAAACACACGCTGATCTCTTGGAAGCACACGCTGCCTTAGAAAGAGAGCAAGATGACCTACTAAAGCAACTGGCAGCTCAACAAGGTTCACCAAAAGAAGATACAGCCGCAGTAGACACATCTCAAGAAGCCGCAGAACTCAGAGCACAACTGGCAGAACTACAAAATAAATTTCTTCAATATGAGCGTCAACCCTCTCCCCTCGTGGAGCCGGAACCTGAAGACCTCGTTCCAATTGAAGTTGAGGAAATCTTTGAGGACCCATACGTACCGATGGCTGCACCAGGGGGTAAGCAAACAAAAGAAGGAATGGACACAATTGAGATCGAAGCTCCTGAATGGATGTAGAGGTTAGAGAAGGTGGAGACAACCCACGATGAGAGGGTGGCAGTACAGATACATTCGATGTCCCGATTGGAAGAAATCATCATCAAATCTAATTACTTCAGAAACCTCTCCCATCATAGGTGGATTGGCACGTCCGATGATTTGTATGTTCCATTCTGTGTCTTAATGGCAGATTATAATGCTGAAATCAAGCAGCGCACAACAAAAGAACCGACCTCAGTGACACAGTTTGCACCAAAAGACATCCCTGCAAGTGCCACGCATGGGAATATATTTCAACCTACCTGGAGGATCGGTCTGCTTGAAACATACCCTGAGATGGTACACACTTGGAATAACATGCCATTATACATCAATATAACCCATGCTACTGCCCTGTCTTTTGAAGAAGGTCTTGGCCAGAGTACACCAAAACAATTTTGACAGTTAAAGCAGTTAAAGGATGTGAAAAGTGGCTAAACTATGTGTACTTAGCACCCCCTCATGGCCAACCCACGGTCAACTACATGATTTCAACCATCCGACACTGGGCAGTTAGATTCAAGAATATACCAGATGTCATGGCACAGATGTGCCTCAAAATCTTTGAGCTAATGGTGGTTACATTCAGGACCTTTAAGAATGCCAAGGAACCTCATCTTGTGGCTCTCGGATTCAATGAAGGAAATCAAGACCTTGTTTATGATATGAGCACCACACCATCTATCAATGTCATCTATGCATGGCATGCTCGTATCAAGTATCTACCAGCCTGCTTCAAGCAAACGTTTGAGGAAATGTTTATCACTGGATTCTGGGAATATCATTCAGAGATATTCATTCCCAGACCATCTCATTTATTATAGTTATTTGCTATGGAACAGGCTCTACATTCAGAAAAGTTACGCATGCCACATCCGGAAGTTCTTGGGCCAGTAGACTAGGATGCCCTACGCACCGATTTGGCAAAAGGACTGAGATTATCAGAACATCACTTGGCGACCGATGTCGGGAATTACTATATCCAATGATCCACTCAACAAGGGTCTGTCATAGACGACAGACGCGAGAGAGGGGAGGTGTTGGCAGCAGTCAAGGTACCCAAGGACTCACAAGAAGAGGAAGTCAAAGAAGGGATTCAGAGCGAAGAGAAAGCACAAGCAGACAAAGTAGTCAATGAAGATTTGGCAAGTAGGCCGTCCAAAATTTTCCATGAAGTAATACTTCCTTAATAGTGAATTTAGTCACTCTACATCATTGTAAATACCATTTCACCTTTTTGTAGCTCTATTTTGTGCAAGCCAAGGAGTCCTTGAGCTTGAA
>CM035417.1:95850815-95860815 GCA_020310875.1 Ceratopteris richardii | reverse complement strand
GGGGGGCGGGGGGGCGTGGGGGGCGGGGGTGGCGGGGGGCGGGGGGGGGGGGGGGGGCTGTCAGAACGGGTGGGGGGGGGGGGGCGGGGGGGGCGGGGGGGGGGGGGGGGCTGTCAGAACGGGGGGGGGGGGCGGGGGGGCGGGGGGGGGGGGGGGTGGGTTTTTTTTTTTTTTTTTTTTTTTTTTTTTTTTTTTAAATAGCCCAATTTAGAGAAAAATCAAGGAAAAATCTGAAAAAAATGCCAAAAATTGGCCAAAAAAAAAAAAAAAAAAAAAATTCTAAAAAATTCTGAAAAAAATTCTGATGAAATTTTCTTCATGTGGAGCCTAAATCCTTCATCAAACACAGAGACCCTCCATCTATTCCTCAAATATGGCAATAAAAAGACATCGGGAAAGGGATAAAAATTGATAGAAAAATGCTAAATTGCTAGAAATTTCCAAAAAGAGCCTGCTTGGCCTTGGTTTTGAAATATCTTCTAGGTCTTCTAAAAACACCAATAACAAAGATGAAATTGATAAGGAAAACTACTAAAACTGAGCAAAATATGATGAGAAAGTTATGTACAACCTGGACATATTTGGCACTTCCAGGTGATCCATACGTCATTAAGTGTGTTGATGATAGGCCTTCAACCTTGAAATGTTGACCAGTGGCAAGGCCTCTCCTTTCAGCGTCTCTAACTCCACAGCTCCCAAGTTTAGCATTGTTTTGACTCTATAAGGTCCTTCCCAATTTGGAAGCCATTTTCCTCTCAGTTGTGTATGAATGTGAGGTCTATGGAGAAGAACCAACATGCCTGCTTCAATGTTGTTGTTCCACAGGTGTCGATCATGTGCCTCTTTCCTCTTCATCTGAGTCTCGATCAATTGTTTTGTCGCTAGGAGACGAATCTCCTCTACTTTATGTAGTGCCCCTATTCTCTGAGAGACATCACAATCTTTTTTGCCCTGCATGTATGCTATCTTAGGTGAGCCATGTAAAAATTCAAAGGGCTCAATGGGCAATATTCCATAAACCAGTTGAAATGGAGAATATCCTGTGGCCTCTTTGTAAGCTAACCTGTATGCCCATAGGGTACCTTGATAAGCAATTGCCCCAGGAAGTGGGTTGTAACATACATTCCTTCCTTAACATGGAGATCAAAACTTTATTTGTCGATTCAGCCTGTCCATTGGCTCTTGGATAGTAAGCACAAGAAGTCCTATGTAGAATTCTATACCTGTTAAAAATTTCCTGCAGGACCTTATTGACAAAATGTGTACCTTGATCTGTACAAATTTCAAATGGGCATCCAAACCTGCAAATGATGTTACTATAAATGAAATCGGCAACAGTTTGGGCAGTGCAGTCGGGGGAAGCAATAGCTTCAGCCCACTTGGTCGCATAATCGGTAGCTATCAAGAGATATTTCTCTCGTTTTGGAATTGTCGGAGGATAGATGGGCCCTACAAAATCCAGCCCCCACTTTTCAAATGGTTGCCAGGAAGTGGAAACAATCAAGGGGTTATGTCTCTGCGTTGTGGGCTTAGGTCCACACCTCTGGCAAACGTCACATGCCTTTCCCCATTCATCTGCATCCTTAAATAGGGTAGGCCACCATAGACCAGCATGTAATATCCTCTGACTCATAATATGCCCTGGAAGGTGCCCACCACCTGGTCCTTCATGTGCAGAGTGAAGGACTTTCCTCACTTCTTCTTTCTCCAAGCACTTCCTAAGTCTGTCATCCTTTCCCTGTCTATATAATTTATCTTCAAGGAAGGTGTATAGTCTGCTCTTGAGTAGCAATCTCTTCCTTTGCACAGCACTAGCCTTTTCTGGATACATCCCTGTTTTAATGAAATTCTTGATATCATAATACCAACCTTGGGCCTGGACAGCAAACAGATGAGCATCTGGAAAATCATCATTGATTCCACTAACTTGCTCCATCATGTTGATTCTGGAAAGGTGATCCGCCATAACATTCTCTTTACCTGGTCTGTGGACCACAGAAAAATCGAACTCTTGGAATAACAATAACCACCTCCATATTCTACCAGTGGCTTGTGGTTTGTTGAGCAAGTACTTGAGAGGTTGGTGGTCAGTTATAATAACGAATTTTACTCCCAACAAATAATGACGAAATTTTTGGACCGCAAAAACCATTGCTAAGGCTTCCCGTTCAGTGGTGCTGTAATTCCTTTCAGCCTTAGTCAAAATTCTACTAGCATACTGAATAGGTCTGTCCATCTTAAATTCTTCACTAGGTTGTGTCAAAACTGCCCCCACTGCATAGGCACTGGCATCTACATGTATATGAAAGATTCTTGACCATTCAGGTGTGATCAAAATAGGAGCAGACACTAACCTGGACCGCAATGTTTGATATGCTTTTTCTTCCTCTTCTTCCCATTTAAAAGGTACTTCCTTACCTGTAAGTCTAGCCAGAGGTCTGGCTATCTCTGCATACATTTTAATAAACCTTCTATGGTATCCAGTATGCCCCAAAAAACTCTGGATCTCTTTAGGGGATTTAGGTTTAGGCAACTTTAAGATAGAAATGATTTTGTCAGGATCCGGGGCCATACCTTTAGCTGACACCACATGTCCTAAGAGAGTTCCTTCTGTCACAAGAAAATGACATTTGTTTGGATTGAGCTTTAACTTAGTTTCTCTGCATCTTTTGAAAACATTATGCAGCTGCCTCAAATGGTGGTCCAAACAATCTAGAGGAGTTTCTTTGTGAGATCCTGAAAACGAAGAGAAGTCATCCATGAAGATTCTAAGTGATTCCAGCAATAGGGGGCCAAAGATGAGATTGACCGTTCTGTTAAAGGTGGCTGGGGCATTTCTGAGCCCAAATGGCATTTTTTACATACACATATGTTCCCCAAGGTGTGATAAAAGCAGTCTTTTCTCGATCCTCTGGGTGTATTGATATTTGATTATAGCCACTGAATCCATCCATAAAGCTATATAAGGCATGCCCAGCTACTTCTTCAATGACTTGTTCTGCAAAAGGCATTGGGAAACCATCTGGAATGGTCACGTTATTGAGTGCTCTAAAATCAACACAAATTCTGATTTTATGAGTATTCTTCTTTGGTACTATAACCATAGGGGAGAGCCACTCTGAGTGTTCTACAGGAATGATGATTCCTGCATCCTCCATCTTCTGGATTTCCACATAGACAGCTTCAGCATATTTTGGGTTAAGTCTATAACTCTTCCCTCTTATAGGTTTTGCTCCATCAACCAGAGGGATTCTGTGCTCTCCATAAGTTGCAGGCACTCCTTCTAAGTCTTTATAATGCCAAGCAAAAATATCTATATATTTGGTCAAGAATGATTTTACCTTTTCAAGGAGCCCTGGGTGGCTCCACAACCAAGTGGCCACCAAAACTGGCCGATCATTGTCTTGATTGCCTAATTGTATTTCTCGGACAGGATTTCTCTCTACCAGAGTATCCTCCTTCTCCTCTCCTTCCTTGTCTTTGTCTTCTAGCTTTTCTTGCATTGCTTCATAAGCAGGGGTGTTTTGGATTTCAATCTGTTCTTCCTTATCCTGCATCCAACCTGCAGGTATTTCTTGAATTGGAAAAGAACACTCTTCACTAGAATCTTTTACCTTGCCTTTATCTTTATTAACTTCATTTTCTGTAGTAGTCATATCCTCCTCAAAAATGCATTTGAGGGTTGTCTTCCTGCCCCTTCTGTGGTTTGTAATGGGCTCTCCCAATCCATCAACCTGGACCTTTTCCTTATCTTCATCATAACCTTCAATTGTACAACAATTATTAAGAAAAATTCCAAAACAAGAGGAAGAGTTGCCTGCTTGGAGCCAATTTAGAATATCCTCTTCTTCCTCAAAATCTATTTGGGGTTGATCCTCCAATTCTATTTCCATGCAAATGCCAACTGCTTGCATCATGCTAGTGTTTCCTTGATTATCTGGGCCCTCTTCTAAATGAATCTGTGTCAGCTCCTGCCCTTTCTTTTGTACCCACATAGTATCCTTGCCCCAATCATGAATGACACTTGCGTGCCTCAGCCATGGTCGTCCAATTAAGAGAGGAAATCCTCCTTCAACCTGGGGTAATCTTAAAACCACAAAATCCAGGATGAATAAATTACCTTGTACTTCAAGTGGAACTTTTGGGATTACTCCCAAGGGCCTTACTTTGCTCTGATCTGCCAAAGTGACAGTGAAATTTGCAGGCCTTGAAGGATGGAGTCCAATTCTTTTCATTGTATGTTCAGGCATCAAGTTAATGCCAGAACCACCATCCACAATAACTCCTTTAAATTCATGACCCTTGATAGATACTGTCAGCCGAGGACTTTTATAATCTGTAAGGGGTGCTTCCCTTACAATTTTTCCTTCATGTACAACAGCAGTCGTTGCCACCAAACTTGTAGTGGAAGCGTAATCAATTATCTGCAAGAGTTCTGACCTGAACTTCCCATCCATCTTTATTAAATCAAAAATACTAACCTCCTTTTTCATGGATTTGAGCAGTCTGGAGGCTTCTGATTCCTTAAAAGCTTGGGCTCCATTTGACTTATCCAACTCCTCATGAGCCCTGCTGAATGCATGTCCAATGGCATTACTGGTACCTGAGCAATTTTCCTTTTGCCTTGTGTCTGCACTTGTGGTGGCTAGGTCTTCGGACACGCCTTTGTCTCTGTTTAATCCATTAATCAATGATTCTTGACCCATGTCCACTGGAGCCTTCCCCTTGCTTCTTGTCTGCACAGTAAAAGAGTCAATTTCTTCTAACTGCACCACCCTGGTAGATGGTGATGGCACCTTAACTTGATTTGCCATTTCTTCTTCCTTCACAGAAATCATTTGGATATGGGGCCCTGATGAAGAGGCTTGATTCTTAGGACAACCATATGTATAATGGTCTCTGGCCTCAGGGCAGTTCCTGCAAGGGGGTGCATTCTCTGGTAGGGTGCACCTACTTTGGTAGTGCCCACATTCTCCGCACCTAAAACAGATTATTGGCCTCCTAGGCCCATTTCCAAAATTATTCCTCTGTCTAGGGTTATAGTTGTTACCTTGATTTTGTGCAGCCATCACATTTGTGGTTGTTGGGGGTCCTCCTTGGGTCCAGTATGTCGTTGCAGGCATTCCTCTTGATTGGCATTCATGGGCCTCATGGCCAACCTTCCTGCATAATTGGCAAGTTACACTTAACAGAGGGCACTCACTTACTATATGCCCTTGTTTGCTGCACATGGAACACCAAAGACCACTCTTGATGCCTCCTCCTTTGAGCTCCTGCAACTCCTGTCGTAGCTGAGCTAATTCCTCTGCCTGGGCTTCCTCTTCCTTTTGGAGCTTGAGTGCTTCAATCTCCCTTCTCAATTGAGCCACAGCAGTCTCCTCCTCTTTGTAGGGCTTATTTCTCTTTAAGCCCTCCAACTCCCTCCTCAGCTGGGTCACTGGATCCTCCATGTCTGTACCATATGTTGGAGGTGAAGAAGTTGTCCCATATTGGTGCCTTATTTGCTCCAGTCTTGTAGCCGTGGTGATGAACTCCTCTATGGAGGCTGTAGGTAATACTAATTCCTTTATTTTGCATTGAGTGGCTACTGGTAGGGGCTTGGCTAACCATTTCTTGACAAAAAAATCATGGGGTGGATCTGGTAGTTTGGCCATTAGTGCTTTGGCTCTGGTCACAAATTCTGGGAACTTTTCTTCTGGACCCAATCTCAAGTTCTCTAGCTCTTCTATGATAATCTCTGCGGTGTTCCCCTGCTGGAATTGATTTCTAAAAGCATCCTTCATCAAATCCCAAGTGGTAAAGTGGTTTTCAGCAAACTGGCTGAACCACTTGTCTGCCAGTCCTTCCAATGTGGCTGGGAAGAGTATCAAGAAAGCATCTTCCCTACCCATTAGCCCCCTAGTCTTACATAATGCAAGAAATCGTCGAATGTGCTCATCTGGGTCCTCCTGGGCTAAACCCCTGAAGGAGGGAAATTTTATGTTTAATCTGGAGAGCAAGATTTCTAGGTCCACCTGTCCTGCCATGCTTCCTACCGATGAAGTCGATGAAAGTGGACTCGATGATCTTCTGTTCGTCTTTCTTCTTGTCTGCTTGCACTTGATTCTCAAGGTTTGTGACCGGGTCGCGGTCATGAGCTATGCATAGTCCACTTAAAATGAGATACTTGATAAAAGTATGCACCTTTTGGCCCACTGGAGTAATGTTGCCGACACTGGAATATTGTCCTCCAATGGCAATATATAGCCTCCTATGCTCAAAGCTCCTTGGATGTCCCACCGGGCGTGCCAAATTTGTTGGGGGATTCTTTGACAAGAAGGAGTTTGAGGGTTTGTAGGAGAAAATGAAAAGACCAAAAGAGAAAATACACCTTGGAAGTTTCTGCCGTTTGATTACAATAAGAAAAGTACAATGTTTGAAATTCAAGATACACCAATACCTCTGTGCACAATCCCACAGAGTGCCCAATTACAAAATATCCAATATCCCAATGTCCTCTTGCTGCCGACCTCCTCTGCGACAGACCTCCACCTGCTTCAAGCTTCTCCTTGTGCACACCTTGCACCAAGCTTCCACAAAGGGGGAGGAGTGAATACCTGCTGTCGGCAAGCGTACACTGCCAAAGGACCTTGAGATACTTGGGGGAACTATATCTTAGCACTTCACTGCACCAAAATCCTTGGTCACTCTCTATGCACCTTGCACTTCCACTTCTGTGCGACGTACTCTGGTGTCTCTTGCACTTCCCTCCCTTGCTTCACTTAGCCTATGCTCTCTTGCTTACTCTAACCTTGGTCCAAGAATGGTTCTTCCTTGATTTGAGTGTGTCGATCACGTACGCTCCTAACTGCAAGTGAATCTTGGTGCTCACTTTGATGTTCCAAGATTGCTCTCCCAAGTGGCAGCCAACTACTCACTGTTTTGTCCTGTAGTGACTTTAGTCTAAAACCAAAAATTTTAATGGGGGGCCATACTTTCACCTGTGCGTACACTTTGCCGCTTCACATGCCTTCACATTTCCTTTTAATTCTTCACTTTTGCACATAAGGGGGGGTTTACCTGAACCTTCCAAAACACTTTAAAACACACTTTGAACCTTAGGGAAATTAGAGAAAGTACCTCTGCAACCTGCAACCTATTTTCTCCAATTTACCCTTTGTGGACAATTCATTGTGCACTACCTGTGCGCTTTGACACCTGCACTTATGCACTTTGACTTTGCACCTGTTGACTTTGACCTGTTGACTTTGACTGCAGTTGACTTTGACCAACATGACTTTTATGGGCTCAACAACTTGATTTCCACTTCTTTTGCTAGTACCTTCTCTCTGATGAAGTGATAATGGATCTCTATGTGCTTGCTTCCTGTATGGAACATATGGTTGCTTGCTAGATGAATGCTTGACAAGTTATCTCCAAATAGAGTGAAATCTTTGACCTCCACATCCAAGTCTTTGAAGAGATTCTTGAGCCACATGATCTTACATGTAGCAAGTACTAAAACTCTGTACTGAGCCTCAGAAGATGATAATGCAACTATAGGTTGCTTCTTGGACATCCATGAAATGACTTTTTGACCTAGCATGAAGACATAGCCAAATGTGCTCCTTCTACCCTCCTTTGAACCAACCCAATAAGCATCACTAAAGACTTGAGGTTGTAATCCATCTCCATAAGGGTAGTATAACCCTTGGTTGATAGTGTGTTTGATGTACCTAAGCACTCTCTTGGCTGCATTCATATGAACATCAGTTGGTGAATTTAGAAATTGAGAAAGAACTCCCCTTTGATTCCATGCCCTAGGAGATTGCTTTAAACCATACAATGCTTTTCTAAGTTTACAAACAAAATCTAAATATTTAGGGTTCTCAAACCCTAATGATTGAGTCATGTAGATTGTCTCCTGCAAATCACCATTAAGAAAAGCATTCTTTACATCCAATTGATATATTGGCCACCTCCTAGATGTGGCTTTGGCCTCTTCATAGGTAGAAGGTTCATGATCTTTGATAACTTTAGTCATGAAAGCATAATGCCTAACAATATAACTATCATAAACAAGCCTTGAAGTTGGATATTTTACCCTTTCCGATCTCCTTTCTTCTCCTTTTGGTGGAATGAACCATCTTTGCCTTGGTGCCTTGATCTCCGCTTTTGCTGTAGCTCCCCCTTCTAACATAGGTTCTTTAAAGTCTTCAAATTCATGTCCATCTTCATCAAGCTCTACCAATCTTGCCTTTCCTTTATTTACTGATTGATAGGCCAAATCCATGCTTGAACTCCTTTCTATTCTTGGACCACTAATTTCCAAGCTATCTTGAAACCTAGCTTCATATCTCCTCTCTGCCTCTTCAATATCTTCATCCCGCAATGGAACTTGGGAGGCATACCATGGTTTGAGTTCATCAAACACTACATCTCTAGATACCTTTAACTCCTTTGTATTAGGGTTGTAGCATCTATAAACTTTTTGATCCATAGCATAGCCAATAAACATACATCTTTAAGCCCTTGCATCCATCTTACCTCTCAATTCTTGTGGCATGTGTGTGTAGCATACACACCCAAAGATTCTAATGTGAGAAAGATCTAGTTTCCTTCCATTCCATGCCTCCTCAGGTGTCATGTCATGTACCCTTGATGTGGGACACCTATTCATCAATTACGCAATAGTAGATAAACATCTACCCAATATGTTAAACACACATTCATTCCATTTAACATAATCCTAGCAATTTCAACGATATACCTATTCTTCCTCTCTACCACCCCATTTTGTTGGGGAGTATACCTACAAATGATTCACCTCCTTATCCCTTGGTCCTGCAAGAAATCACAAAAGGCATGGGAGAAGTATTCTCCCCCTCCATCTGACCTTAGGGTTTTGATGTAGCAATCTGTCTCCTTTTCAACTTGTACCTGGAATCTTTTGGACACATCAAACACATATATTTTTTGCTTTATACAATACAACCATACTTTTCTTGAGTAGTCATCTATGAAGGTTACAAAGTACCTATTACCTGCAAGAGAGGGCTCTTTGGTTGGCCCCCACACATCTGTGTGCACAATAACACACCATGTGCTACATATCCACTCTTCTTGAAGGGCTGCCTAGTAGACTTGCCTACTTGACAAGATTCACACATCTCATGCAGCATTTGTAATGAAAAATGTGGTAAACCTCTTAGAAATTGCCTATTCTCGATGTCTTTCAACCTTTGAATGTTGATGTGATCACACCTTTTATGCCACAAATCCAAATCTCCAATCTTCTTGTCTCCATAGGTGATGAACATTGTTGGTGCTTTGTCCCTTGCCAATGTCAAGAGTGAAAATCCTTCCTTCCTTCTTTCCTTTGGCTATTGGCCCATAGCCATTCCTTGGGTCTTCAATAAAGCATCCTTTGTGGTTGAACTTGACTTGGTATCCCTTTTCAACCATTTGTCCAACAGAGATTAAGTTCTTTGTAATAGTAGGAACATGCAATACCTCAGATAGTCCTCTTGCTTTGTGGTTGCCTTCAAGCTTCACATCTCCCATTTGTTGTATCTCATGCTCTGTGTTGTCTCCTATCTCCACAAAGCCTCTTTGCTTGGGTTCTTGAAGATTGCTGAAGTAGTCTTCTTTACTTGACATATGGTTACTACAACCACTATCTATATACCACACCTCATCATGTGGTTGACCTTCACTTTTATGCTTGCCCTTTGTAATTGGTCCCACCTTGCTTTTGCCAACAATCTTTGGCATACTCTCCTTGCTTCCCACAATTGAAGCATCCATTTGAGTTGGACTAGCCTTGATCTCCATATCTTCCTCCTCTACCTCTTCCTCTTCCTCTTCCTCTTGATGATTGAACTTCATCTTGGTTTGATTGACTCACCTGATAGCTTTGGCTACCTTGTTGGTAGTTGCTTCTACCTCTTCCTCTTGAAGCACATCTATTGCCTTTGCCTCTTCCCCCTTTTCCTGCATAGAAGAGTTGTTCTTGGCTGCC
>CM035417.1:95840815-95845815 GCA_020310875.1 Ceratopteris richardii | reverse complement strand
TTGCAAGCAAAAATGGTGCTTTGTATGCCTCTATGACGTATGTAAGATGGTTCATGCATTTCTTTGATGAAAAAATCTTTAAAAGCTTGGGTTATGCATAATCTATGTTGAAAATAAAGAAAACCATTATGAAATGTATAATGTCCATCAGATAAAGATACACCATTGTTGAAGTCATGCCACGCATGTGAAAAATACAAATCAGATGCATAAGTGGAAACCATTTCTTGAAAAGAATGTATTTGTATAGCAGAAATATTATGCAAAACAACAGAATGTGAAGGAAATTGGCTAAGAGCATCAGCTACAAGATTAGCTTTACCAGGTTGATATTGGATCATGGGCTGGAAATTTTGAATGAATGATGCCCATTTAAGATGGCGATCAGAGATTAAGGGCTGATTTAATAAATGCTTAATAGCCTGTTGATCAGTTTTGATTAAGACCTCAGAGCCCATAAGATAGTGTTTCCAAATTCGCAAAGCATGCACAACTGCTAACAATTCTTTATCATATGTACTATAATTCTTTTCTGAGGGCTTAAGCTTGCTACTCTCAAATGCGATGGAATGATCATTTTGCATTAAAACTGCACCTATCCCTAAACCACTAGCATCAGCAACAACATGAAAGGGTTGTGAAAAATCAGGTAATTATAAAACAGGTGCATGTGAAAGTGCATGTTTGAGTTTTTCAAAGGATTGTTGTTGGGTAAGTCCCCATGAAATTTTTATTTTATTTTTCAATAACAAGGTAAGGGGCAATGCTAAATAAGAAAAGTTTCGAACAAACCTCCTAAAGAAACTAGCCAACCCAAGAAAAGGACAAACATCATTAATTGATTGTGGTGTAGACCATTCTACTGTAACTTTAATTTTTTTTTGATCCACATGCACACCTTCACTTGAAATAATATGTCCTAGATATTCTAGCTTACGTTGAAAGAAGTAACTCTCTTCAAGATTAGCGTAAAGAGTGTTCTCTCATAGTAAATGAAAAACTATTTTAAGATGCATCTCATGTTCACTATCATTCTTATTGTAAACAAGTATATCATTGAAAAATACAAGAACAAAAAGTTGGTACTCAAGAAAAATGTTGTTCATCATTCGTGCAAATGTAGCAGGGGCATTAGTAATTCCAAAGGGCATTATCATAAATTCATAGTGACCTGTTTGAGTTCTAAAGGCAATCTTAAAAATATCACTTTGATGATGGTATCCTGATTTTAGATCAATTTTACTAAAGACACGAGCTCCTCGTAATTTATCTAAAAGATCATCTATTCGAGGAATAGGGTATCTATTCTTTATTGTGATCTTGTTAAGGGCTCTATAATCAATGCACATTTGATAAGTTTTATTCTTCTTCTCTACTAAGAGAACTTATAAGTCCTTTCTGTAATAGGTCTTTTACTTGGTTTTCTATTTCCTTTTGTATAGTGGGCCATGTCTATAAGGTGCTTTATGAGGAGGAGAACTACCAGGGACTAAGTCTATGCTATGGTCAAAGGATCCTCAAGAGGGTGGTAGTTTAAAGGGATATTCAGACATAAAACAATCCTTATAGGTAGTCATGAAAGGTTTATGTGCATCAGGAAGTGTATAAGTATAATCATTGATGACATTCACAAAAACAATGCATGAATTGAATCCTTTCCTAAATGCACGTTTTACTTGAGTATGAGTAGTCAATGGAAATGGCTGGAAATCATGTCGTGCAGACAAAGTAATGATTTGACCTCTAAAATCAAAATTAAAGGTATGTGTATGGTAGACAATCCGTGGGTTATAATGATGATGAAAATGCATACCTAGTATAACATCATAAGATTGCAAAGGTGCAATTAAAAATGTTCGTAAATCAACATATGGACCTATGCTAATCCTAACATCTTGTACTTCTCGTGTTACATTATAATTATTACCTTGAAATGCAGCTTTTACTTTATACAAAGAAGGAAATTTTTTCAATTTAAGTTCTTGTACTAATAAGTGTGAAATGAAGTCATGTGAACTACCATCGTCATGTATAATTTTAATGAGTTTGTTGTTTATAGTACCCTGCATGCAAAGTAGAGAATGAAGAGAGATATTTGTTACCCAAGGTACTTAAGTCCTTCTCCAATGATTCCTCTATCCAAAGATGAAGAATTTCTTCATTGTGGGCCTCTATGTTATGTAATTGAGCTGCAGCTAGTTTCATGTTAAGAGGTCGCAATCAGCACTTTGTTTTTTTATGTCTAGGTTTTCCACAATTCCAGCAAGTGATTCATGGTCGCTTCTGTTGGGCATCCATCGCTGAATTTTGTAGGGTAGGTGGTTTGGTAGGTTGGAGAGATGAAGCAACAAGTGTATTTGAGTAATTGGATTGCGGTGGACGAGGAAAACTAGGGTAAGATGGGGCATTAAAAGTACATTTCATGGGAAGATTTGGTTTAGCAAAAAATGATCGTTGACGTGGTTGTTGTAGATGAAGTGACTTGGTTATGGACTGGAATTCTTTCTCTGCATCATAGGCGAAAGATATAGCCTCGTTGAGGATTGTAGGACGTAGGGTGTGAAGCTTAGCTTGGATTCCCACCTCCAAACTGTTGTGAAAATTCCTTCCTATGGCTTCTATTTCAATTGAAGTCACGTATGAGTCAAGGTGTCACTTGGGAGAAGCTTCTCCCAAGACTAAGGTTTTATTCCCTTAGGTTAATTTTCTAAGGTAACAAACCCTTCAATTTGACTTCTATGAAATAAAACCTCAAGGGTTAAATCTAAGAAACATAGGTTCCTTTTGGAGGGTCTAACCCATAATTTATGCAACATTCTTCCCCGCTTTAACATTTTCGTCCTCCAAAATGTGTTTTGGTATATTATGTGAAGTATTCCCCCGTGCACCATGATTCACTTCTTTTGATCATGGTCTCACTCTCAAAAGATACTTTCCCCGTTTTTAACTAATAGTTAAAAAAGAGGGAAATCTTTTATTTATGGAACTTACTCGTTCCCAAGTAGCGCTTTCGTTGGTTCCATCCCTCCATTTAACTAGGCACTCTTTATATAAATGACTTCTTGTTTTCTTATCTCGAGTGCATAGTATTTTCTCAAGTTCATGAGGGATGTTAAGAAGGGAGATTGGTTGAATGATTGTATCCAAAGATATCAGATTGTCTTGTTCAGCTAGTTTCCTTTTTAATCGACTTACATGGAATACTGGATGAAGTAAACAATCTTCTGGGAGTTCTAACTCATAAGCCAAAGTCCCTACTCTTTTAAGAACCTTAAAAGGGCCACAGAATCTCGGAGAGAGTTTAGGACAAGGTCCTGCTTTTAATGTTTCAGATTTCTCAGGAACTTTAAGATATACTAATTCACCAACCTGAAAGGAAATATCTTGCCTTTTAGGGTCGCTAAAAAATTTAGCTCTATCCTGGGCTTTCCTTAGGTTCTCCTTGGCGAGTTTTAGCTTAAAGTTCATATCTTCTAAGAAATCTTTTGCTGCTTGGACTTTTTCGTTTTGAAGTCCAACTGCATAAGGTGCTCTAGGTTGAAACCCATACATCACATAAAAGGACTATATTTTGTTGCAGAATGCTTTGCACTATTGTAAGCAAATTCTACTATTGGTAGATAGTCCTCCCAGTTAGTTTGGGTAGAAGATACGTAAGCTCGTAACATATCTTCAAGTATTCGATTGACTCTTTCAGTTTGACCATCCGTTTGAGGATGTTCAGCAATACTCAAATTAAGCTTAGTTTCTAACCGACTGAATACAGCTCTCCAAAAATGACTAGTGAATTTTCTATCTCTATCAGACACTATGTCTTGAGGTAATCCATAGAGTCTATATAGTTGTTCTATGAATAATTTAGCCAATTCTGGAGTTTTTATTGTAGTTCGAGTAGGTAAGAAACGAGCCATTTTGGTCAATCGGTCAACTATAACCCAAACAGCATCATGAGCTTTAGGGGTATGTGGCAAGCCTGTAATGAAATCCATGGAAATACTTTCCCATTTTCCATTTGGAATTTCTAAGGGATGCAACAAACCCCCTATCTTAAACTTTTCAGCTTTGTTAACTTGGCACTTAGTGCATCTGAGTACATAATTATGTACATCTTTATGTATACTAGGCCAGTAAAACTGTCTTTTTACTAACTCATAAGTTTTGTTGATTCCAGGATGTCCTGCGCTTGGCGCATCATGACATTCAAATAAAACTTTTTTTCTAAGTTCGGAATTACAAGGAACACAGATCTTTTCTTTATACACAGATATTCATCTTGAATACTGTAATGTTTAAACTTATCTTCATTTGATAAGTTTGTACTTGGAATAGAAACCTTCTTCCAGGCTTCCCTAAAACTAGTATCTTCTTGATACTTGCCCTTCATGAGTGTTACTAACTCATTAGAAATTTGTATGAAACTCAAAGAATTTAACATGGGCATCCTGCTTAATGCATCTGCCACAATATTAAATTTTCCCTTTCTGTATCTGAGTTCATAATCAAATTCTTGGAGTAATTCGGCCCATCTAGCTTTTCTACCTGAGAGTTCAGATTGGTTTGCAAACCATTTAATACTCGCTTGATCAAAAACTATAGTAACTTTGGCACCAAACAAGTAATGTCTCCATTTTTTCAGAGCATGCACAATTGCATAAAGCTCTTTTTCATAGGTAGAATAATTTCTTTGAGCTGAATTTAGCTTTTGGCTTTCAAAAGCAATTGGTCGACCATTTTGAATTAACACAGCTCCTATTGCTAGATCACTAGCATCTGTTTCAACTATGAAGGTTTCATTTGGATCTACTATCTGTAGAACCGGGGCCGAAGCTAAGGCTCTTTTAAGTGTTTCCAAACTTTCAGCCTGTTCTTTTTCCCAAGTGAGGCTTTTGGGTTTACCCTTTAATTTCTCAAATAAAGGGGTCGAGATTTTTGCAAAGTTGGGTACAAATTTTCTATAGTATCTTGCTAACCCTAAAAAACTTTGAAGTTCTGTAATAGTT
>CM035417.1:95783315-95835815 GCA_020310875.1 Ceratopteris richardii | reverse complement strand
CATTCATGGTGCATAAGAGGATATATGGTTGTCGATGAAGAGGTTAAAATGGAATCAAAGTTATTTTCATGTATTTACAAGTGCAAATAGATGTGCAAATATGGGAATCAAAGCAATGTGTATGTACATCCTTTCATGCATACTCTAAGTGAAAAAATACTCAACATGGTGCAAAATTTGAAAAAGTTAAAAGGAAATCTATGAATCTATCTCATGCTCATCACTCTCAATCTCAACATTGTCACCACTTTAATCAATTTTAATGGTTCTTATCACATCGTCATCACCAACAAAGATGACCTTTGAAGAAGCTTTTTGAGCTAATCCTTGTCTCATGAAAACATCAAAACGTTAGCTCAAAAAACATGTTTTACACTTAATCCTCACTACAAATCTCTCATAGAATCTCATTACCTCTTTGGATCTCTTAACTATGCCTGATATTTTTTCTCTATCTTTCTTTTTCATGATTTGATTCATTATCTTCATCATTCTCTATACTTATATTATTATGATTTTCTTGTTCATTAGCCTCATGTTTTTGTTGAATAATGGGTAGAATAAGATTGTAGGCTTCCATAATACTTTTAACTTTTTTATGATAAAAAAACTTATCATTATCCAAAAATTTGGGATCAACTTATACATAGACTCTGCCATCATCTGTAGTTTCGACTTTAATTGGCTTTTCATGCTCTTCTTTATTTGGTTGTAGCTGTTCATTAAAAAAAATACTCAAATCTTTGTGTATCCACTTGTAATGGTTCATCTTCATTCATGATCATGGATATTTCATGCTTTCAAGATGAACAACTACTTTCATGATCATTAGATTGAGTGTTGTTATGTTTTTTTTGGCATCCAATGCTTTCTCAAATTGTTAAAAAATCTTTGATTGTATCTTGAATGGCCAAAATATGCTTTCATACCACCTCTTCGTACATTCAATTGTAAAGGAGCATGATCGTAGTAAGCACATACTTTCCATTCAAATTCAAGTACCAACTTATGTTTACATGCATTTTCATATGCAATACAATCCCCATATATATGAATGATTTTTTCACGCCAAAAACATCTAATAGGTTGATTATGGACTCTATTTGGTCTTCTATGTATAACTTTAGGAGTGAATCTTCTCTGGTTGGGTAATGTATTTGTTCAAGGGATGTATAGACATAATTTGAACTTGCACTTGATGTTCATGTTTACCCTTGAATGTTGCAATTTCTTTCATTGATTAGATAGAGTATCCATACTTTCTTTCAAACTTGAAATTTCATAGTTAATAGTTCCTTCTAAAGACCCAAACTCATAATCAACTCGTGTATCTAATGACTTGATAGCTGCAATAAATTATGTTATTGATTGAGTCTTCATTGACACATGAAATTCATGAGTCCAACTTTGAGTAAAGATTTTCATCCATAGATGCAATTATTTGTGATTCCATATCATGAAGAAGGTATTCCAAATTAGATTTTATTTTTGTATGCATATATCAAATCAAAGAAAATATAAGTAGGAATACCTGGAATTGATTTTTCTCCACTTGATTGGTTTGTGATGAGCCTTACCACCAACTCCAAGTGAATGTCAAGCTATTGGCAGTTGTCGAGATGTCGTGGAATGTTTCAATGTAGGTTCAAGTGTCGTGAAGATGCTTTGTTGGATGGATCGATTTCGATTGTCGGTGTTCCAAATGATGACACACGTGGGATGCTTCAAGCAAGCTCAAGTGATAGATGGAAGCTCAAGAATGATTAGATCAAAAGCAAAGGTATTCACATATGCAACTTTAGGAGCTTTGGAAATCAATATTTATACAAAATCAAATATTATCACTTTCATCATTGGAAAACATATCCTAAATTATCATTGAAAAATATAAAGGTTGAGAAAAAATCCTTTGGATAGACATTCAAACCACAAAAGTCAACATAATTGTCTTTTGGAAGCAAAACGTAACCATTATTTTCATAAAAAGTAATGAATCGTATTAAGAATCTTTGTTAATGAAAATGTTGATTCTATGCGTGTGTCATTTATGAAAGATGTTTATTCAAAATGAACTCGAACATTCAATTTAAGTTACGCAAATTAATGTTTTGAAATGAAACAAATGAGCTTTGTCTTCTGCAAGGGTTGGAGATCATATTCATAGCATTAAAATTATGACGTAACACTTTTGCTACTCTATCTATACTTTGAATATATGAAATGATAATAAACTTAATTTACTTGCTCTTGCACACTATGTGATGCAAAATATTAAAGAGTTATGCAAATTTGCAAGCGTTCAAAAGAGTTACACTATTGTGTGTAAAGTAATAGATTGGATACATTGTTTGTGCTGCTAAATATATGCATGAGTAGTGAAATCCGTTTTTGTAGATATAGCATGAAAGAGATAAAGATAAATCATACAAAACAGACAGATAGGGATTGAATATACATCAAATAAATCAATTAAGAAAAATTCGAGCACAAATACATTTTATATATAAAGTTTGAATCTGCGATATTGGTGAGCTTCAACATGACTTCTATCTTCCTCATGCGCCTTGAATACATGATCTGCTCTAAATCTCTTCAATGTATCTTCTCCATGTCTCCAATTACTTCAATATCATATATCTACTTCAATTCTTCTTCTCTAATTATCCATCTTCCCTTCCTGTGAACGCAGTGCCAGGATTCGCTCAATCACCCCTATTTCGCACCACCACGGGGTCCTCCTACGGTTGGCTACATGATGGCTACCCCAATCTGCTTCAAAACTACCCACCTAATGGATTTTTGCGTCGATCAAATCCAATTTCCGCTCTACAAGTCAGCACTCCTCAATATAATGTCTTCTTCAACCTCTATAGCTCCAGCATTCGATATCTCTCCAGTATGAATATTTGTTGATCAATAATGTCCGAATAATTCCGAATATTTGTTGATCAGTAATGTCCGAATAGTTCCCCTCCTCTCCTGCCCTGCACAACGCCCTATAATTCCTTTCTTTTGTAGTTTTCTTCTGTTTTCCTTTTGATACGTTTTGTTTTCCTTTATTTTGATTAGCTTCCCTTTGCTTTTGTTTTGAGTTGCTAATATCTGGTTTCACATTACCTTCCTTAGGTTCACATGAAAAATCATGTACGTGAAAATTTGCAAACATAAAAATTCCTATATGTATTCATGGAAAACATGATGCACACACATATATATATAGTACACATATGAGAATGCACTACTTGGAAACACAATGCAAAATAAAATCTGTTCTTTTCGGAAATGCTTGCCATTTCTAGCAAAACTCAAATTCTATTGCAACATTTGCAAAAACCCATTTTTCTTGTATGGTTCAAAATTCCTCAAAACTTAAGATCTTCATTCATTGCTAGCTATAGTGTGCCAAACATGTATTGCACTCATCATTAGGTTTGACCCAAATGATCTGTATAGATAAATATCTCTACGATAGTGCATGTGTATGTGTGTTTTTATGTATATGTGTATGTGTATATGTATGTGTATGTGTATTTACATGTGTATGTATATTTGTATGTGTCTGTGTATGCATGTGTACGTGTATGCATATGTGTATGCATATGCATATGTGTATGTGTATGTGTATGTGTATGCATATGTGTATGTGTATGTGTATGTGTATGTGTATGTGTATGTGTATGTATGTGTATGTGTATGTATGTGTATGTGTATGCATATGCATATGTGTATGTGTATGTGTATGCATATGCATATGCGTATGGGTATGTGTATGTGTATGCATATGCATATGCATATGCATATGTGTATGTGTATGTGTATGTGTATGTGTATGTGTATGTGTATGTGTATGCATATGCATATGTGTATGTTTATGTATGTGTATGCATATGTGTATGTGTATGTGTATGCATATGTGTATGTGTATGTGTATGTTGCAAGAGAAAGGAGACAAGGAAGAGAGCTCACTCACACTCTCACACTCAAATAGGAGTGCACATAGATTGAGGCAAGGAAGAATGATATCTTCTTCTTCTTCTTCTTCTTCTTCTATTACATAAAAGGAATATACAAGAATGAGCTAAAACAACAAAATAACTAGTGCAATATATAAAGAATAGTACTAGTAAGGAAAAGCCTAATGTCGGAAAATGAGTGAGCTGGCATAAAACAAATGTGCCATCACTCTCGATAGATAAATTTAGTAAATCTCACTAAAGTATACGTAACATATACTAGTGTGACCACTATACATGTATGAGAAATGAAAAAGTGATATGTATCATCCCCGATCATCACATGTGGAGCTTGATATCTCAACACTCCCCCTCAAGCTCAAGGTCATGTCATGTAATCCACACATCTTTTGAAACTTCTTTAGCTTCTCTGCTCCAAGTGCTTTGGTGAAAATGTAAGTATCTTGCTCATCTATACTCACATAAAGGAGATCAATATCACCTATTAATACCTTTTTCATGATGAAATGTTAATGTAAATTGATATTCTTTGTTTGAACATGAAAAACAAGGTTCCATGCTAACTGTATGCTACTAAGATTATCACAATAAACAATGATAGGCCTTCTGCACTTCGACACATAAATATACAAGTAGCATCTTTAGCCATGATGCTTCACATGCTACCATTGCAGCACCTTTGTACTTGAAAAAGCAACTGTGTGTTCCTTCTTACTGCTCCATGCAATAGCTGCACTCCCAAGTGAGAATAGAAAACCACTAGTAGATCTCATATCTAGAATACTTCTAACCCAATCTACATCAATGTATCCATGAACCTGCAATTCTACAACAACTTCATAAAACAATGCATAATCCAAACCAGCACTCACATCTCGTAGAGTGCGTCTCAAAGCATCTAAATGTGGTTTCCTGGGAACCTGCATAAATTGACTTTCAAGTCGAATAGTGTAGCTTAAATAAGGCCTTGTAATTGTGAGATATATGAAACTTCCCATAGTTTTCCTATACATAGTAGCATTTTCTAGTGCTTCACTTGATCTAGTGCATAGAAGGTTGACATTCCATCAAACACCACATCTCTACTTGCCTTCATTTGTCGTATGAATGGGTTGTATATCCCTTTTGCTCAAGGGAATACCCAATGAAGATACATGCATCCGCTTTTAGATCAAGCTTCATCCTCAACTCATCTGGAACATGTAGATATGCTATACAGTCCAATACTTTCATATGTGATAAGGTTTTACATATAAACTTCTCTTTAGGTGTAACTTGATGTACAACATAGTCAAAGTTCTATTCATGATGTATATAGTAGTGTGTAGAGCTTTCGCCCAATAATAATGAGGCACATTCTTCTCAACCATCAAGACTCGTGCTATTTTTGCATTCAACAATGCCATTTTGTTGTGGTGTGTACTTGCATGAAAATTGTCATTGAATTCCATGAATTTTTAGAAAGCTACTTAACTCATTTGACATGTATGCTCCTCCTCCACATATCTTAATGTCTCAATATACTTCCATGTCTGCTTTTCTACCATAGCCTTAAAATTTTGAAGGTGATTAATAAACACCTCACCCTTCTCTTTCATAAAGTATACTCATACATTCCATGTATGGTCATAAATGAAGGTGATATACAAAATTTTGAATGGGGGGGCATATATACACTTTTGTGTACCATTTCCTCTTCATATGCCTTTACTTTTTTCCTTCAATTCCCCAAATGTGTACATAAGGGAGGGTTCACGTGAACCTTCCAAACACTTTAAAACCCTTGAAAACCTTATAGAAAGATAATCTACAACCTGCATTCCACTTTCTGCAAAACATAACCATAGTGAATAAATTGATTGTGCACTACCTGTGCATCTTGGCCAACTTGACTTTGACCACTTTGACTTTTACCAACTTGACTTTGAACTATTTGACTTTGATGGGCTCAACAATGGCCGACCACTGAATGGGCTCTCCATCTCCTAGAGAAGAATAAGAAATAGACATGTTAGAACTAGAAAAAAAGCCAGCATAACATGACCAAAAAAGATTGCTCCCAATCATTATGGAGAAGATATGAATGAGGAAAATGGAGAGGGGAAAATAGGGGAGGGATGTTTGGTCGATAATCATATGGAGTGAAAGTATATAGAAGAGGTGAATATTTGAAATGGACTAGGAATAATGGGGAAGGGATTATGACAGATAATCATGTACTCAATAGAAACATTTCAAGAATGGTTAATTGGTGAAGGTGGTATGAAAATATGGGGTGGTGGGAGTGGGGACAGGGGATAAGGTTGGGGTATGGGGATAAGGTGTTCGGGGATGGGAGACTTAGTGGGAGAAAAGTGGAATGGGGATAGGAGTAGTAGAGTGGGAAGGAAGCAGGGAGAGGGATAGTTTGTGGGGAAAGGGAAATACCATAAAATCAAAATGTAAAGGACTCAAAGACAGAAGAAATGATATACACAACCAAAATACATCCCATAAATGAACAGTCATACAAAGAAAAATCTGCCCATAACAACAATCCAATCTACCTAAGCAGAGCAATGATAGTAGATGCTCATAAACGAAACAAATACAAGGAAACACCAGAATCGCTCTACTAAATAGAGTACTAAAAGACATAGAATAATCAACACCCAAAAAGAGCTAATATCCTAGTGCATGAATGAGTCTAAGGACATCTAAAGCTGAGAAGGTGGATGTGAAGCAGGGGATATGGAAGAAGCATGTAGAGGGGCCTCTGTGGCCAGTTAAAGGGGGTGCTCTATAGGAAAAGGTGGAATGATTGAGGCCTCCTCAAATAGAACTCCAAAACTACCCAGAGATTATCGAAGGTGGTCCCCCACATGTCGAAATAGGCGACAAACACGGCTATCATAGATACCCAATGATGAGCATTGCCGAATCTCCAAAAGTGCACGAGTCAATGAATCTACCTCATCACGTAAGCGACCATGCTCCTGTTGCATTGCATGCAATGAAGAGTGAACTACCTGTCACTAGACGAGGGTCGATGAATGGATGCGCTTGATGGTGGATGCATATTATTGGTGGAGAGATACTGTCATAGAGACCAAATTGAGTGAGTGATGTGCATCATCGGCCCCATCACTCACAACAAGACTAGCATCCTGAAGGAGACCAAGGAAGGGAGGATCATTGGCAAGGCTGTCATTGAAGGATGGTGTAGGGGTAGGTGAAGGGGATGTGCTGGCGGGTGAGTGGTGTGGGGAAGATGGAGGAGGGGAGTGGCGTGGATGGGAAGTAGATGCAAACTCGATGGAGATGGATGGGGAAGCAACTGGAAGAGTGAGAACTAGCTATTGAGGGTGTGGAGAAGAAAGCGATGCTAGAAGGGAGGGAGTGGTGAGGCTAGTGTCTAGAAAAGAATCCATCAATCGAGCGTGGACATGATGAGTGGGTGATGGGGTGGTGAAGACATTGTGGGTTGTCCCCTAGCGAGTGGAGCTAGGAGGCGGAAATACGATGCACGTCAAAAGGATCAAACAAGGGGAATGGGAGGGCTCAGGTGGTGGGTGTGGCTAGGGAAAGGAGGAGGGTGGGGGAAGGGACTACTGACCAAGTAAGTGGTATAGCCATGCTAAAACTGGTGTAGAATAAACCAAGAAGGATCATGGTACCCTAGCAATGGTGGCGATGTAACACTGAGATTAAAGGGTGAAAGACTGAAACATCAAGGACGCATGCAGATATGGGAAACCATGAATGAAACAATAAAGGGGTTCGGCAATGCAAATATCATAGAATGGCTGGGTAGGGGAAGGATTGTGAAAGAGGAAATGAAAAATAAAGGAATGGAGTAGGGCTAGGAGGCATGTTGAGGGCACCGTATCACTGCCAAACATATGTTGGTAGTACATGATTGTCTCTTCACGAGACAACCTGGAATATAGGTAAGGTAGGGCACGATAAGTAATCTTACCCGAACCAATACTAGTAGCAATGACCAAGGGGATGAGGGAACCACATGGGAAGGTAGGAAATACATGAAGGCCTTCATGAACATTAGCACCATCAAGCTCGGACCACAGGATGGATGCCAAATGCCTAAGACTAGCTTGGCGAAGGCTATCCTCAGGAAGGAGATCGATGAGAATGACGGGTGGCATGACTAAATGGAGGCAGATGGACAGGAAAGAATACGGATCTCTATGGCCAATGATGGATGCAGAAGGCAGATGTGGAACTATTGAAGTGGAATGGCTATCTATGCTATGTGTCAGTTGATCACTGGAACCCATAGAGTGAGTCAGGGTGGTGGGTAGAGGGTCTAGGCCAGATGGGGGTGCACCAGGGCTATACATGGAAGACCCCGATAATGATAGATATGAAAAGGATGGGGTGATAGGATGGCTACCAAGGGGATGTGGTGGGGTGCATGGAGGGAGAGGGTGGGTGGTAGGGGGATACAGAATAGGATGGGCTAGAGTCGGAGGGTAGGATGGGGAAGGATCATGGGGAATCGATGCTCATACCTGCAAAGTGGAAGGAGCTAAGTCCAAGGTAGATGGTGGAAGCTATAAATACTTCTCCGTGACCATAGAGGAAGCTCTTAGGGGTACTGAAGAAGCCATGGTACTCACTATAGAACTACCAAATCTCTATAATGCAAATGCTGAAAGAAAATAGACAGACTGTCCATCAATATGAATCAAAACCCTAAACACTAGTAGAGAAAGAGAGGTAGGAGAGCATCCTAGAGGGTTGGATCAGCTAGGCCTCATACCGGCTAAATGCATAAAGAAATGCACCCTTAGAAACTAGCAGGGAAGAGATCAAGACAACAAAACCCCACATAAGACATTATAAAACACCATCAAAACTCTTGACATCCTTTGACATGATCTTCTCTCTAATAAAGTGGTAATGCACTTGTATACGCTTCGGCCTTGCATGGAACACTGGATTTTGAGCCAAGCATATGCTACTTATGTTGTCACAAAAAATAGGTACTTGCTTAACTTGCAAATCAAAATCAACAAACAACTTCTTGAGCCACATAAGGTCACATGAGACTTGTGCTAAGCCTCTATACTCAGCTTCGATCGATGAGAGAGACATTGTTGTTTGTTTCTTTGACATCCATGAGATGGTCTTCTTCCCTAGCATGATAACATAACCACTAGTGCTCCTCCTATCATCTTTGGAACCTTCCCAATCAACATTACAATAAGCTTATACATTTAATCTATCATCAAGTGGATAATATAGACCTTCATTCACTGATCCTTTGACGCATCTAAGTACCCTTTTGGCTGCAACAAGATGAGGTACTCTTGGTGCCTGTAAAAATTGAGATAACACTCCAACTACATGTGCAATATTTTGTCTCGTCATAGTAGCATACAAGAGAGAACCAATTATTGACCTATACATGGTTACATCCTTTAGCTCTTCACCTTCATGAGCACTTAGTTTAACATTTACTTCTAATGGATTTGAAATGGGCTTGCAATCACACAAGCCAAACTTCTTCAAGAGATCTAGAATGTATTTCCTTTACATCAAGTACATACCTTCCTCTTTATATAGTACTTCAATCCCAAGGAAGTACCTTAAAATCCCTAAATTAGAGATTTTAAACTCATATCCAAGATTCCTCTTTATGTCCTTGATGTTGGCTTCATCATCCCTTGTAATGATCAAATCATCAACATATATATTGAAATGAAAACAATTTTGCTACCTTCCTTCTTCACAAAGATTGATGGGTCTGCATGACTCTGATTGTATCCCTATTTTACCAAGTAGTCCACAAGTCTTTGGTTCCAAGCCCTTAGGTATTCCTTGATTCCATAAAGATACTTCTTAAGCCTACATACATGATGTGGAAACCTCTCATCTTCAAAGCCTTGGGGATGCTCCAGGAAGACTACCTCTTCAAGCTCTCCATTTAGGAAAGCATTCTTCACATCCGATTAGTACATCTTCCAACTTTTTGACGCTGAAATTACAATCAAACTTCATATGGTGGACATCTTAGCTACTAGACTGAATGTTTCCCCAAATTCTATGCCATATATTTGAGCATAACCTTTGGCATTCAATCTTGCTTTATACCTAGAGATGCTCCCATCTGCATGCCTCTTTAGCTTGTACACCCATTTGTTGCCAATGAATTTCATGTCCTTTGTTCTTGGTACCAATGACCAAGTATCATTTTCTTCAAGTGCCTTGAGTTCCTCCTCCATGGCTTCAATCCATTCCCTATGCTTATTTGCTTCTTCAAAAAAGTTAGGTTCTTCACAAGCTATAACTTGAATCACGTAAGCACAATGTCTTGCAATCAATGAATCATAAGTTAACCTTTGAAGAGGGTATTTAACCCTATTGGATGACCTTACCTCACCATTAGTTGGTGAAGCTCCTCCTCCTTGGTTTAGATGCTTTAAATCTTGGAGTTTCTAATTTTTCCATATCTTCATCACTTGTAGATTCCATGTCTACCCATCGATGGTCTTCGTCATTTGCCTTTTCCTTTCCTTTGCTACTTCCTTCATTTGAATGAGCTTCATTCCTTGTCCATACATGTCAAGCTAATGTAGTACTCTCCTCTGATGGTGTGCTTGAAGTGGTTGGACCACTCATCTCCATGGTTTATTGTTGCTCTTTGAACTTGTTCCCGACTTCATATGCATCATCAACTTGTAACACATCTTTGCTACCATACCAAGGTAGCAACTCATCAAATATTACATCTTTAGACACTTTAAACTCTTTTTTGCAAGGATTATAGCATCTAAAACTCTTTTTCTTGAAGAATATCCAAAAAATATACACCTATCGGCCTTCAAGTCTAACTTGTGTCTCAATTCTTGAGGTATGTGAACATAACACACACAACCAAATACTTTGAGATGTGAATGGTTGGGTTTATTACCACATCAACCTTCATAACATGTAACTCCATGTATTCTTGAGGTTGGACACCTATTCATAATGTATATGGTTGTATTTGTTGCATTAGCCCAATAAGAGTTAGGAACATTCATTTCATTTAATAAAGCTCTAGCCACTTCTCCTATGTTACTGTTCTTCCTCTCTTCCACCCCATTTTGTTGAGGTGTATATTTGAAAGTGAATTGCCTTTTGATGCCATGGTCATGTAGAAAATCTTAAAATTCATTTGAAAAATACTCTCCCCCTCTATCCGATCTAAGAGTCTTTATATACTTCCCTGTTTCCTTCTCCACTAGGCTTTTGAACCTCTTGAAGTGGTAAAACACCTCTGACTTTGAGTTCATGCAATACATCCAAACAAAACTTGAATGATTATCTATAAATGTGACAAAATATCTATTACCTCCAATGGATGGCTCCCTTGTAGGTCCCCATACATCTGTGTGTATGAGATTTAGCACTTCATTGCTCACATGTGCTCCCGTCTTGAGTGGCAATCTGCTTTGTTTCCCGAATTGATAAGAATGGCACAAATGTTGCATATTCTGAGATGTAAGATCATGTAGACCACTCACCAAGCCCTTCCTTTGCATGTCCTTCATCCTTTGTAAGTTCATGTGCCCAATTCTTTTATGCCATAAGTTGATTTTTGCAATCTGTTTATTTCCAATTGACAAGTAGACAGTGTGAGGGATTGATGGCTTTACCTCCATGGTGAAGAGTCTTCCTTGCTTCTTTCCTTTTACTATGAGCTTGTAGTCCTGCATGGGGTCTTCAAAAAAACATCCTTGATCATTGAACCTCACCTCATAACCTCTTTTAACCATTTGACCTACCAAAACCAAGTTCTTTGTAATGGTTGGCAGATGCAACACATCCTTCAACACCTTCTTTGAGATCCATTCAATGCCACATTTCCCACATGTGTAATCTTGTGCTCAGTGTCATCCCCTATCTCTACATGTCCTTGAGTGATGGGTGAGTGTAAATTAAAGAAAACAACTTTATTGCAACTCATATGGTTGCTACAACCACTATCAATGTACCAATCTGAATTGACTCTTTCACTTGACCCATACATCATAAGTAAGTTGTCATTTTTTGAAATTGTTGAAGTACTAGCATAATTACCTTGGTTCCTTTTGTATCCTTGATTTCCTCCTCATTTGGACCAACAATCTCTCGCATAATGGCTCGATTTTCCACAATTGTAGCATTTCCCATTGGATGCTTCTATTCCGTGTGATCTTCCTTCTCTTTCTCTACTCCTTCCTCTTCCTCTTGATCCATAGCTTTGGTTGGAGCCTTCTTAGTTGATTGAGCTTGATTTTGACTTTCCTCTTGCTTTGCCTTGGGAGTTTTGTCCCCCTCTTTTGTCTTTGCCTCTATCTGCATAGAAAACTTGGGCTTGGCTACCCTTTGATTATGAACCTCCTTGGTTCATCTCCTCGGTCACCATCAATGGGACTAGTTGATCAAATTCTGGTAGGGAATCCCTCACATAAATTGATGTGGTGAATGCATTCCACCTTTCATCCTCTCTCAAGTCATTGAGAATGTGTGCGACAAGATCATCGTCTTCGATTGGGCTCCCAATTGAGCCTAGGGCTCTGCAAGCTCCTTAACCTTCAAGATGTACTCATTTATGTTAGTACTTGGTGCTTTCCTAAGATTATTTAGCTCATTCTTGAGCTGAATTTTCCTTTCCTTGGTTGATGAAGAGTACAATCTCTCCAAGGTCTCCCAAACCTTCTTGGATGTGTCCAAGTTTTGTATATGCCCTATCATGCTATTGCTTATATGTTGGGATATAATGAATATGACTCTCCTATCCCTTTCTATCCATTTATTAAGTGCCTTGACCTGACCTTGAAGTGATGGATCATGTACATGAGGCATTGGCTCCGTGCCGCTCACTTATCCCCACAATCCTTTGCTCATAAGGTATTTGATGACTCTAAATTTCCATGGTTGATAATTGTCTTTCTCTAACTTCTTTATTTGTGCATTATACTCAGCCATACTGAGATCTAAGATGCTTCTCTAGATTCTCCTCAAGTTTTTGTATGCTTTAGAAGGTGTGGATATTACCTTTTCATAGCTTCTCCCTTGCTAACCTTCGATAGTTGAAATATCGATCAACCTAGCCCCCTTTTGATGTCTTCTTGATTTCATAAGTCCTCCTTGTGCTTCCATGAGTTGTCTTGATTCCTTCAAGTCTTAAATGCCCATTGATATCTCCAAGCCTCCAAAATGGCTCTGATACCACTGAAGGGGGAATATTCTAACACCCCAATGCAACAATGGAAGATGGCTGCCCTCCACTAGGTCCACAAGTAGTGATATATGCTCACTGTTCTGATCTTTTCATTCCACCAATATAAAGAATTAAAATGAAAATTTGCAAGCTTATAATAGACTATAAGAGCTACTCAACAAGCTTTAAATCATCGCAAATGGATATTCCAGCTGGGAGAACCATCCTCTGCAAAACAGCTAGGAGAACCATCCTCTACAAAACCACCTGGGAGAACCATCCTCTGCAAATGGATATTCTAGATGGGAGAACCATCCTCTACAAAACAGGCTGGGACAACCATCCTCTGCAAAACAGCTTATAGTAGACTATAAGAGCTACTCAACAAGCTTTAAATCATCCCAAATGGATACTCCAGCTGGGAGAACCATCCTCTGCAAAATGGATATATCTCTGCACATAGACAATACTCCTTGCCTATGTGCATAGATATACCTTCACAAAGTTGGAAATTTCTCACAACTCACTCAGTCAAAGAACTTGAAACTTTGGAAAATTCAAGAACTATGTGAGAGACCAAATGGAGCTTGAAATCAATGAAAATGAGTACAAATAACCAAACAATGCTCTGCAATATGGTACAATCAGATTTGGAAAAGCCTAACTACACCTCTAGATAGAGAGGAGCAAAATCATGAGAAAATGAGATAAGCAAGCAAGGGGGCTTCTTCTTGGAGTTTATGACTTCACTAAACTAAGTGGGAAACTCGTGTAATGCATAAAACTCAAGAAACAAAGGTGGGATGATATTTATATAGAGTTTTACTTTTCCTACAACCTAACTAACCACCCATCAATCAGTGTAGGTGCACTTTTGGTGGTTGATTGATGAGATTTGAATTTGATTGAGTTTGGTGGAGCTTCTAACTTGATTCCATGGATTTGGGTCCTCCTTTTTTATTGGTCCACTTGGGTACCTAGATAAGTTGTACCCCAAGAAGTGGGCTACAACATACATCATTCCTTAACATGGAAATGGATTGTGTCATTGCTTTGTGGGCTTGGAGCCACACCTCTGACAGACATCAGATGCTCTCTCCCATTCATCTGCATCTCTGAATAATATGGGCCACCATAAGCCAACATCTATTATTAGGAACTTGCTCATGTGCACACAGAGGTTATGGATGCTAAAAACACACAAAAAAAGAGACACGCCAAGAGACAAGATAGAATGCAGTATTGGGTGCCATATCCCCCCATGCCTCTATTTGGCTAGTCCATAGAGTGCATGTATTTATAGGGATTTTTTATTATGTCACAATAGTGGTTACATGAGAGTGGCTTCAAAAAGCACGCGTGAAAGTAAAAGTTGGTAACTTTTGCAAAAAGCCTTTGCTTTTAATATAAAAGATTGTGATCTACAATGACCCTTATTCTAACCACTAGTTTACTAACTGTTTCTAAAAACAGTACCCTCTATGTGGGTTTATTTACAAAACTATATAAATTATAAATCGAATTATTGATGTCTGGCTTTCATGCCTTCCACGCCCTCACGAACCTTCATCTGCTATATCAAGAACACCAAAACACATTAATACATTAATAAATTAACACTCCAATAATTCCTTGTTTAACACATTCCATAATTCATAACATGCCCCTCAATTGAAAAAGAAACTAACCTCAGTTGATAAAATAAAAATAAACATGGATGGCCAATCACATGTTCCATCACTCAACGAAAATAAGCATGTTCCATGTAAAAACACATGCATGGAAATGTTCATGGAAGAGCTACATTAATGTGTTTGCGTATGATATGCAGAAATTAAGTGATCGTAATGGGGTGTTAATTGTGTTTTATGTATCCATTGACATAATAGAGTAATTTTTGTACTTAACTAAATATCAATGATATTGAGTACCTATGCATGTAGTAGTGACATCATGATCAATGATTTTCTCATGAACTAAGATTTCAGATTGTTCTTCTATTAAAGGAGGGTCATCAAGAAGTGGAGTGAGAGGTAAAGTTCCTTTAAATGGTTTAAGTAAACTAATATGAAAAGGGTTATGTATATTCCAATGAGATGGTATATCTAATTTAAATGAATTATCATTAATTTTTTGTATAATACAAAACGGTCCATAATAGCATTGTGCAAGTTTAATTTTAGGATGCTGCAAAATATTTTTGAGATGTCTTTTAATGATACACAACCATATAAGATCATTTTCCTTGAATCCCTTGGCTAATTGTTTTGTATTGATATCACATGTATATCCCTCTTGACTTTTCCTAATGTGCTCATGAACATCGTGAAGTATAGAAATGTGATCTTGAGCAATAGAATCAGCCATCGGAATGTTGGTTTGGATGAGTGAGATGGGAGTTGGAAGCTTTTTACCATAAGCAATTTCAAAAGATGCACAACCAGTAGTGGTGTGTGTGGTATTATTGTAAGCAAATTGAAGCAATGGCAAATTTTCATCCGAATTAGTTATCTAATGAATAACAACACAATAAATCAAGAATAGTACTATTTGTAGCTTCACTTTGTCCATTACTTTTAGGATGAAATGCAGAGCTAAAATCTATTTTAGAACCAAAATGGTGAAATAAGGCAATCCAAAAATGATTGCAAAAACGAACATCACGATCAGATAACATTACTTTAGGAAATCCATGATGTGGGAAAATGCATTTGATGAATAATTTTGTAGCTTGAGGTGTAGACAAAGTTTTCCAACACAGAATGAAATATGCATATTTACTAAACCTATCAACTATTGTCCAAATCATATCATTATGTGATGAAGTGATAAGAAGACCTGTGATAAAATCCATAGAGATTTGTTCCCATGGTTCCTTTCGGAATGGGAAAATATGAAATATGCATATTTACTAAACCTATCAACTATTGTCCAAATCATATCATTATGTGATGAAGTGATAGGAAGACCTGTGATAAAATGAAATATGCATATTTACTAAACCTATCAACTATTGTCCAAATCATATCATTATGTGATGAAGTGATAGGAAGACATGTAATAAAATCCATAGAGATTTGTTCCCATGGTTCCTTCGGAATGGGGAGTGGCATTATTCCAAATGGTTTACCATGATGACGTTTTACATGTTGACATACAATGCATTGAGAAACATAATGTGCAATATCTTTTTCCATGTAGGGCCAAAAGAAGAAATCTTTGCAAGTAGAAATGGTGCTCTGTATGCCTCTATGACCCACTTCTTTGATAACAAAATCTTTAAGAGCTTGGGTTATACACAATCTATATAAAAAATATAATAAACCATGATGAAATGTATAATGTTCATCAGGTAAAAATGCACCATTGTTGAAGTCATGCCATGCACGTGAAAAATACAAATCAAATGCATAAGTGGAAATCATTTTTTGAAAAGAATGAATTTGGATGGAAAAAATACTATGCAAAACAAAAGAATGTGAAGGAAAACGGCTAAGAGCATCAACTACAGCATTAGCTTTACCACGTTGATATTGGATCATGGGTTGAAAATTTTGAAGGAATGAAGCCCATTTAAGATGTCGATCAAAGATTAAGGGATGACTTAATAAATGCTTAATAGCCTATTGTTTTATCATATGTACTATAATTCTTTGTTAACACTAGTTCTGTACTAGGACACTTGAGTGTCCTGGGACACTTAAGTGTCTTGCTTTTACACCAAATTGATTGATTTTTCTTGATGGCACCCTTGTAGGTTTGATGGCATACTCACTTGGATTTGATAGCCCACATCATGTACTTTTAGAGAAAAATATAATCTTTAAGATTTTACAACTTCACATGGGTTATTAAATGAAGAGGAAAATGGGAATTTTTAAAAACTGAACTTTTAGCATAACTGAAAAAATAACACAATTCAAACATTTTAACAAATTGAATATGTTTTAGGAAATGGAAAGCTATTCATGGACTTTGTCAGTGTAAAGCAAGTGTCTAGGGATCTCTAGAGAAGGTTGAACACTTCCATAAGTGATAAACATGGACTCAAAACTTGTCTTCTCTAGAGCACTACCATTTATCGCACCTTTTAAAGAATGGCTCACTATAATTTATGTGTAAGTGAGATTGCAGAGAATTGGCAAGTTATTAATGGATAACCTTCATACTAATTGAATGCATATTTTTATTTAAAGTTAGAGGGTCTCATCTTTGATCTAGTAGCCATTGCATTTGGTGTTGACTTTCATGCTGAATTGGCAAAGCATATATTTTTATGTTCATGAAAAGAACATAGCTTGAAAGGTGGAATAAAAAATAATGGTGAAAGTAAATAATTATTTAAATGCTATTCTAAGTATTAAACCTTCAAAAATATGCTTTCATGCCATGTTTCATTCTTAATCTCGTAAAATAATATCTGATCCGCAATGGTGTTTGTGATGAGAATGTAAAATATTGGCATACATATTTCATTTGACAAAAAGAAGATGGCATGCATGATGGAAATAATGAAATGTTTTCAAATGATCCTTATCATTTAATGATATCGAAGATTATATCAAAGATTTTTTAGTATTATTTTTAGTATGTGTTGATGTGTGAAAGGGATTGTGTGTTTATGCTATAACAACTATCAAAAAAATATTTTTACTAAATATGTTAAAATTATATATTCTTTTGATCCTATATGTACGTGACTCTTGTTTCTTGGTAGGAACTAGTTTATTTTCTTGAATTTGAAGCTAAATGGTTGTAATTTGGCATTATTTCAATTGGATTTTAGTATTTGTACGTGGAAATATTGGTTGGTGCCCACACATATATCTACTTTGTTTGGTGTACATAGATTTGAAAAACTGGGTTGATTTTTACAGATTGGTTGTTCCCTTATGTGAACACCTTGGTTGATGTCTTATTTTCTTGCTTCATGTGAAGAAACTGGATCTCTTCCATAATTGTACATGCTTTTTTATGTGTCCACAAACTATTCATGATTGTATCTATAGAATTTGGTTGACCCATACAATAGAAGGTTTCTGGTTGTGTCCAAAGACATGCAAATTTTTGTGCATTTTAATAAATTTTTGTGCATTTTGTTATGTCACACATTTTCTACTTGGTAACTTGAATGTGTACACCTTGGATGATGTCCATAAATTCTTTTAAGTCATATATGTAGGCTTTAGTTTTTTGTTTTTGGTTACTGGAGTCATATCAATTGATTTTATATGTGTATACCTTGTTTGTTGTCTTCATAACTTGCTTGATTGTTGCCATATTTGTACACTTCTGTGGATTTTTCCATAACTTTGTTTGAACCATGTTTAGAACTAGTTGCTGTTTTTTGTGTAAAAAGTCAAAATAATTCATTTTATTTGAGTTGAAATGATTTTTCTAAGTGATTTTGAGGTTCATACTATGTGATCTATGTTTCAAGGAATGTGTATAAATTTTTCTTTCATATGATGAATTTTTTTCTTTTGATAAAAATACATTTGATTAGGAATTTTCATCCTATTCACTACCATAGCATCTTGAGATTTTGTTACCTTCATTGATGATGCTACTCGCCATACATGGGTGTATCCTATGAAAGCAAAGAATGAGGTATTTTCTTGCTTCAAGGCATTTTTAGCTATGGCTGAAAATTTTTCTTCACAAAAGCTTTTGACTCTATGCATGGATCATGGTGGTGAATACATGTCACATGAGTTTAATGTTGTTCTTCGTGAAAGAGGTATTTCACACCAATGTACGGTGCCATATACACCTCAACAAGATGGTGTTGCCGAGCGTAAAAATAGAACTCTACTTGAAATGGCATGATGTATGGTTAAAGGAAAGCATCTTCCTGATAAGTTTTGGATGGAAGCGGTCATGTGTGCAAATTATGTGTTGAATCGCTGCCCTACAAAAGCATTGAGAGTCATCACTCCTTATGAGGCTTGGAATGGTCATAAGCCTATGGTTAGTCATATGCGTGTGTTTGGTTGTTTGGCATATGCTCTTGTGCCATCACAACAACATCACAAACTTGATGATAAGGCAAACAAATGTATATTTGTTGGTTATAGTGCTGAAAGTAAGGGATATCGATTGTACCATCCATTGAGGAACACAATTATTGTGAGTCGAGATGTGGTATTTGCTAAAAATTCAGTTTTCCCTCTACTTGAATGCAAAAAGCTGCCAACGGTTAGCTCACAAGATGTGTTCGATACACTCAAGCCTTTGTTCCAAAATGGTGTGCTTGACTATGGCCATGTAGACCAGCCAACTGAGGCTCAAAGGGCTGAAAAATTCCAGCCAAATAGGGCTGAAAATGCAGAGAGTTTCCAACCAAACATGGCTGAAAAATTTCAGCCAAAAAATGTCAAAACTGCTGAAAATTTCCAGCCACATATGGCTGAACATTTGCATCAAAATATGGCCGAAAATGGGCATGAAATTCAGCCCACGCATGATGTACATATTGAAGATGTTTTACATAATGAACGCATGTCTATCAAGAGTGCACAATCTATACCAAAGTGGCTGAAACAAACTTTGCAGGACAGCAAATTGAGTGCACCTTTACTTGGTAGAACAAGATCAAGCTCTCACCATGCATCAAGTAATTTTGTGGATTATTCTCTTATTGCTACAACATGTAATGAAGAGCCACTTTCTTTTGAAGATGCATGTGATGATCCACAATAGATGAGTGCTATGCAATCAGAAATGGATTCCATACATAGAAATGGTACGTGGGAGTTATGTGAATTACCAAAAGGAAAGAATGCCATTGGTACAAAGTGGGTTTATAAGATTAAGAGAAAATCTGATGGTAGCATTGATCGCTACAAAGCTAGATTGGTTGCCAAAGGATATGCGCAACAATATGGCATTGACTATGAGGAAACTTTTGCACCTACTTCACGCATGACGACCATTCGTACCGTGGTTGCATTGGCTGCCCATCGAGGTTGGAAAGTGCATCAGTTAGACATAAAAACAGCCTTCTTGAATGGTGATTTGCAAGAAGAGGTCTATGTGAAGCAACCTCCTGGATTTGCTATGAAAGGGAAAGAGCATATGGTTTATCGCTTGCATAAAGCCTTGTATGGTCTCAAGCAAGCTCCACGTGCATGGACAAAATACATAAGCACTTGATTGCTCTTAGCTTCACATGTAGTCCGATTGAAAGCACACTCTATGTGTAAGGAATTGAACTCACAACCTCTTGGTTAGGAATGTGATGGGCTAACCACTTGCCCCAAAAGCCATGGTTGAGGATTACTTCCTAATCCTCTCTCTTAGAGCGTGGTTCAACCATCTCCTACTAGGATTATGTTACATTCTTCCCCCCTTGGTCGATCATTGTCCTCAATGATCTACTCTTGTATCCCTCTAGCCTCGGTGATCAGTCCCTTGAACCCCTAGGTGCCCTTGAATTGATGTCCCTCAACCTCGCACAGTTTCTTGAACCTTGTTCGCAACCTTGGTCTCTTGAACCCTTGCTCTCAACCTTGGTGTCTTGAACCTCTTGTTCGCAACCTTGGTGTCTCGAGCCCTGGTTCTCAACCTCAGTCTTGAACCTTGTTCTCACCCATACTTGGTATCTTGAACACTCAATCAAGTGCCACCCAAGGATTCCCAAGGAATTCACACTTCCAAGCTAGCTCATTGGAAAGTTCGTTCCGAGAGCTTTCCAACGGTATATTACACGCCTCAATCCGACCTACGGATTGAGAGATACACCCCAATCATTGTAAGGTCCATCCTTGAAATCGACGCGTGCACCTTCCACAATTCCTACCCTTTCACATGGAGGATGCCCAAGCGCCTTTTTTAGAGGCCATTGGATCATTCCACCTTGCCCAAGCCTACTTCCTAGGCTCTGATACCAATGTAAGGGATTGAACTCACAACCTCTTGGTTAGGAATGTGATGGGCTAACCACTTGCCCCAAAAGCCATGGTTGAGGATTACTTCCTAATCCTCTCTCTTAGGGTGTGGTTCAACCGTCTCCTACCAGCCTCAATCCGACCTACGGATTGAGAGATACACCCCAATCATTGTAAGGTCCATCCTTGAAACCGACGCGCGCACTTTCCACAATTCCTACCCTTTCACATGGTAGAGTGCCCAAGCGCCTTTTTTAGAGGCCATTGGATCATTCCATCTTGCCCAAGCCTACTTCCTAGGCTCTGATACCAATGTAAGGAATTGAACTCACAACCTCTTGGTTAGGAATGTGATGGGCTAACCACTTGCCCCAAAAGCCATGGTTGAGGATTACTTCCTAATCCTCTCTCTTAGGGTGTGGTTCAACCATCTCCTACCAGGATTATGTTACATTCTTCCCCCCTTGGTCGATCATTGTCCTCAATGATCTACTCTTGTATCCCTCTAGCCTCGGTGATCAGTCCCTTGAACTCCCTAGGTGCCCTTGAATTGATGTCCCTCAACCTCGCACAGTTTCTTGAACCTTGTTCGCAACCTTGGTATCTTGAACTCTTGCTCTCAACCTTGGTGTCTTGAACCTTCTTGTTCGCAACCTTGGTGTCTTGAGCCCTTGTTCTCAACTTCAGTCTTGAACCTTGTTTTCACCCATGCTTGGTATCTTGAACACTCAATCAAGTGCCACCCAAGGATTTCCAAGGAATTCACACTTCCAAGCTAGCTCATTGGAAAGCTCGTTCCGAGAGCTTTCCAACGGTATATTACACGCCTCAATCCGACCTACGGATTGAGAGATACACCCCAATCATTGTAAGGTCCATCCTTGAAACCGACGCGCGCGCCTTCCACAATTCCTACCCTTTCACATGATAGAGTGCCCAAGCGCCTTTTTTAGAGGCCATTGGATCATTCCACCTTTCCCAAGCCTACTTCCTAGGCTCTGATACCAATGTAAGGAATTGAACTCACAACCTCTTGGTTAGGAATGTGATGGGCTAACCACTTGCCCCAAAAGCCATGGTTGAGGATTACTTCCTAATCCTCTCTCTTAGAGCGTGGTTCAACCATCTCCTACTAGGATTATTGGTCGATCATTGTCCTCAATGATCTACTCTTGTATCCCTCTAGCCTCGGTGATCAGTCCCTTGAACCCCTAGGTGCCCTTGAATTGATGTCCCTCAACCTCGCACAGTTTCTTGAACCTTGTTCGCAACCTTGGTCTCTTGAACCCTTGCTCTCAACCTTGGTGTCTTGAACCTTGTTCTCACCCATGCTTGGTATCTTGAACACTCAATCAAGTGTCACCCAATGATTCCCAAGGAATTCACACTTCCAAGCTAGCTCATTGGAAAATTCATTCCGAGAGCTTTCCAACGGTATATTACACGCCTCAATCCGACCTACGGATTGAGAGATACACCCCAATCATTGTAAGGTCCATCCTTGAAACCGACGCGTGCACTTTCCACAATTCCTACCCTTTCACATGGTAGAGTGCCCAAGCGCCTTTTTTAGAGGCCATTGGATCATTCCATCTTGCCCAAGCCTACTTCCTAGGCTCTGATACCAATGTAAGGAATTGAACTCACAACCTCTTGGTTAGGAATGTGATGGGCTAACCACTTGCCCCAAAAGCCATGGTTGAGGATTACTTCCTAATCCTCTCTCTTAGGGTGTGGTTCAACCATCTCCTACCAGGATTATGTTACACTATGTATGCAAAAATGGGGCTGATCTTATAGTGCTTGTTCTTTATGTCGATGACATACTCTTGACTGGGTCATGTGATGCAAAACTTGACATTCTTATGGCTGATTTACATCATACTTTTGATGTCACTCATCTTGGTCTTTTGAGCTATCATCTTGGCATCCAGTTTGTATCCGTTGAGGGGGGAATTGTTATGCATCAAGCAAAGTATGTTGAAAAATTGCTTCAACGTTTTGACTTTGAGGATTGCAAGCCAGTTTCCACAATAGTTGAGACAGGGTTCAGGTTCTCAGTTGAGGATTCCAGTGACGCATTTGACACTTCTCTTTATAAGCAAGCTGTGGGATGTCTTATATATGCATGCAACACAAGGCCGGATATACAGTATGCAGTTTCCTAGTTGAGTTGATTCATGCATAGCCCTGGCACTAAGCATTGGCAAGCGGTGAAATGTGTGTTTAGATATCTTCGAGGCACTTTGAGCTTAGGTCTCTTTTATGGCAGAGATATTCAGCCATGCTTGCATGCTTTACAGATAGTGATTGGGTTGGTTGTTATGATACTCGTGTGTCCACTAGTGGTAATTGCTTTTTCCTTGGAGACTCATGCATATCTTGGTTGAGTAAGAAGCAACCTACAGTGGCGACATCGAGTTGTGAAGCTGAGTACAGGGCAGTTTTCACAGCTACAGTGGAGTGTATATGGCTGAGACGCCTATTGATGGATCTTTGCATGGAGATTGATGCTGCTACACATATTCTCACTGATAGTCAGAGTGCTTTGGCTGTTGTACGAAACCCAATGTTTCATGCACGGACCAAACATATTGAGGTGCATTATCACTATGTGAGAGAGCGCCTTCATGCAGGAGATATTGATTTGGTATATGTGCCTACACAAGATATTGTGGTGTATGTGTTCACATCATTCGCTCCAGGGGGTTTGTTACACTTATGTGTTCCTCGAGTAGCTTTGATGTGAAACTGTTCCCTATACATGGGCACTTTTTAGTCTAGTGCTGGCTAGAGGTTTTTTCCCCATGTTACCACATACTTGATACTCTCATATGTGGAGGTACTTTGTACTTAGGGATATTATTCAGCTCTTACTTCAATTCAATTCATCGTCAATAGAGAGAGATATTCCAGCCATCGTCTTCTCCGTGTGTCTTGCTGTGTTTGTCCTCTTTGTGTGTGCTTCTCGTGTGTCTCTCGCACTTCTACACACACCCAACATATGTGTATGTGTATGTGTATGTGTATATGTATGTGTATGTGTTTGTGTGTATATGTGTGTGTATGCATATGTATGTATAGTGTGTGTCTGAGTATGCATATGTATGTATAGTGTGTATGTGTGTGTATGTATACATGTGTATACATATGTATGTGTGTGTATGCATGTGTCTCTATGTGTATGTGTGTGTATACATCGTGTGTCTCTATGTGTATGTGTGTGTGTATGTGCATCTCCTAAGTGATGCTACGCATCGCATATGTGATGCTCCATTTATTTATTTTTTATTTTCATTTTGAGACATTGCTTATGGGACGCTTTTTTAAAGAAGCATGACATAAGCGACTAACCCCACTTTTTTTCTCAATTGGGAGTGTCGGTACGCCCCCGTTATTCTTGTAATGAATACATGTAAATAATGGAAAATATGAATGTATGTACATACTGAAAAATATGAACAGATGCGTATGTGTGCATGTGTTTGTATGTATACTTGTGTATCTATATTGTTCTCTGTACATATTTGTGGATTTACACTTTTATGAGAGAGAGAGAGAAATCTATCTCTATCTGTGTAAAAAAAACACATTCTTTGTACTCGTCCCCATACTTGTGTATCTATATACGTATTTGTGGATTTACACTTTTATGTTTAGATAAAGAAAAAGAGAGAAATGTATCTCCATCTGTGTGAAAAAACACAATGTTTATACTCGTCCCCATATTAATCGGAAAAGGCAACAATTTATGGAAGATTCGCCTTCCTTCTTATTACTTGAAAAATGATAAATACAAATATCAATGTACATCGAAAAGCTACAGTTATATCGAGGAGTACAAGGGATCTTTCTTACGTTTTTCTTATGTTTGACCTAATAGGGTCTTGTACTTCTCTTGTCGGGTGAAGTTGGTAACTTTGAAACCGAGGGTGGAAGCGAGTAGAGATTGCACATGGTTTGCAACTTCATGTGGTGCCTTTCCACCTGCACATGTCTGGCTGGGTGGAAGTTCATCAAGGAAGATGACCTCGTAGCAAGGCGACGGGTTTAAGAAGAAATAGAAGGTATCCAGGCCCTTCCACCCTCGAGCGGTAGTCGCATGGAACATGCTTACCTTGCAGTTGGTTGCAACCGGAACGATCCGGCTCGACAGTTCGGCAAAGAGGGCACTGAACCTCAGCAGCATAGGCTCCCGACATGTTGTTCCCTCCGGACAGATGATAAGGTCGCCATTTTCCAAGTAGTTTCTGATGATAGCGGCATCTTTCTCTCGGTTCCTAGACAAACGCACTGTGGGAATGGGAGATGCCCATTCATTGACACGGGACAAAGAAAAGGTGACGGTAGGAATGCGCCGCCCTAACACGAGCGCGATGAAGACCGGGTCCATGAGTGTGCGGTGGGTCGAGGCAAAGAGGACACCATCGTTGGCAGAGTCAGTGTGCGCGGAGGAGTCTGGGGGGTTCCCCTTCACGACGAATCTCACCCCTAATGCTTTCAGGAATAGAGGTGAGGCGGTGACAGGAAGGAGGGAACACGAGGCGCAGCGAAGAGAGGTCAGGATGAGCCCAAATGGCAGCCAAAGGAGGAGGAGGAGGGCATTAAAAGGCGTTGGTCGGCTGACGAGCCGGCCGTCATGGAAAATCAGAGGTCGACAGAGAGTCGGTGGAGGGAGAAGATCCGTTGACTTTGAAGGCGTCACAAGATATCCCTCCTATGCACAAACCAACAGATACACAATATTAAATGCAAACTCGGAAACCCACAAAATGAATTAGATTTAAATGAAATATAAATATAGTTTTTCAATTACTGATAGTCTCTCTAAATATTAACTATCAGTTTTACTCCCTTGAAGAAAAATCATTGAGTATAAACTGAATAGAATTTAAGGGGATTAGTATGTCATTTATTCAGACATCCTATATCGTGCAAAAATTTAGATGGAGGGTTGAACTAGGGATCTCACAAAAGGAAATTTCTCTTGCTGAGCATGGAATGTTGCAAGCTTTTAGGCCAAATCACTCGTTGTATCACTTGGACAACTGCTTCCTCATAAGGGTCATCAGTACATCGATCCAATAAGATAGTTAGACCATGTAGAGGCCCTTAATCAAGAGAAGATGATGTGCCCATAAAGCAGCTTAATGAACACGGACAGATTCAAGGGATGAACAATCTTAGAGTGTGCATGCCTCATAGCACATAATGTATGAAATGCAAAGAAAAGGGAAGAACTCTACTTGCAGTGCCTATGCTTCCCTTCATGCAGGTTGAATCAATTCAACAGTTCTCCATTCTCATAGGCACATAGTTCTACACTAGCCACTTGCAGATGTTCACAATTCCTTAGCACATGTCTGTACTTATGCCATTACAATACATTGTGCATGAAATGAGAGGGAAAAATAAGAGTTCTAGTTAAGAGACTATCCTCCGTGCATGATGAATCAGACCAGAACCTTCTCCATTCCCTTTGGCACGTACTTCAACACTATGCACTTGCCAATCCTATCCACCAACCACTTATGAACAAAGAAAGTAATCATCCAAGAAAATTTTTGAATCACTTGTTACTTTTTCATGACACCCAAAAAGACCTGAGTTAGAATAGTAACATACTCTTTGTTACTTTTCCATGACACCCAAAAAGAACTGAGTTAGAATAGTAACATGCTGAGGTGAATAAAAGCCTGCAATCAATAAGACACCCCTTGTCAAATACAAAAGCACATCCAGTGAGGAGCTTTTTTCAAAAAGCGGTGGTCCAGAAGGAAAATAGTGACATTGTGAGATGAATAAAAGCCTGCCATGAGTAAAGACGGCCTTGCTCAAAGAGGAGGAAGCATTTACTCAGAATCATGTGGTGACGGTGAGTACTCTACTAGATTTGTTGCCCTATCGTAAAAGAAAAATCCAGGCCAGTCCAAGCCTGGGTAGCCAAGTGGTTTGTAGTCTTGAGTCTCTCGAAGAAGTCCTGAGTTCAAATCCTTGCTGGACATGTATCTATGAGTTCAAATCCTTGCTGAACATGTATCTATGAGTTTCTCACAGATGGGTGCCTCTACCTAAAAAAAATACCTTATGAGGTTGGGTGTGTGAATCTGTTTTCAATTCATTGTACTCTCGAAAAAAAAAAAAAATCCAGGCCATGTACGCGAGGTGAACCAATGACCTTGCAAAGGTGTCGACGACAAGCCCCTTCAAGGGGGCACAGGCAGCCCTTCCAGGGGTCTCAAGAGAGTAGCCTCCCTCAAGGGCGGAGATAAGAACCTTCCAAAGGACGGGCCCTTCGGGTCGTATGCAGAGAATGCGTGATATATAAACGTTTCCTGATTCCCACAATGATATCCATGTCGTGTACAGGTGAGGGCATTTAATGCAATGCAAACACAAGCTCAGACTTTGGCGCACATTGTCAAAGCGAGACTTGACCTCGACCTCTCCATCTTCTGCCAGAAGCTCATCTCTGATACCATTAAACAATACTATGCCTTCCTGCTTCCACTCCCCTAATGCGTTTCATTGTATCATTGTGTTTACATATGTGTTTACATATGAAAATCATGTGTATTGTATACTCCAGCTCACAGATCTGTTACATCCATGGCAGATCAATGTGGAAAAGTACATTCATTAAGATTGTTGGTCTGCGGGATAAGGTCACTCTATTGGGCCCATGCTTTAAGTACCGCTTCTGCAGCTTGCAAGCAACCGACTCCGTCATGTTAGAGTCTGTAAAATTTGTCGATTTTCCCTATTCCGTCAATTTACTCTGTAGTACAGTGCCATAGCCTGGCAGGCATGCATGGAACTTGTACGTCTGTAATAAACTAGTAGTCTCTTTCGGTCATATAAGATAGATCACTCATCTGTTCTAAATAGTATTCCCCGGCGTCTTAACGTAATACATATTATCACTAAGTACTGTTTAATCAGAGCTTCGTCTGGAGCTCACCTTGCAGCAGGTGAGGAAATGGTGATCACTGGGAAGATGGCCCATGGCGACATCCGGGAGAAGATACGGCTGCGGGAAGCGAGAGCGTAATGCGGCAGCCTTAGCGGCACCCACGAGTACGCCTGGAGGTAGAAAGAAGCCAGTCGCACGGCGCCGACCATATCCCCCGACGAACTGCAGCTCCGACGCCAGCACCTCCTCCACGCCCAGATACTGCCGAGCGAAAGGCTCCACCATGGTACGTGGGTACGCAGTGAGAAGAATTCGTTGCTCGAATGCCGAAAACGTCTTCCATGCGTGTGGGTTGATGTCATCGGCGAAGAACTTGGGTAGCACCGCCCGCGCAACTGACGCAATATCCTCTTCAGGCGTTCCCGCAAATGTAACGAAGGCAAGCATACTAATCGCCGCCCACTCTGAGAGAAGATGGTACGTCACGTAAATCAGGGGCGAGAGCACAAGCAACGCTAGACAGCGCAGAAAGCCCGCTGGTGCCTCCCACGCGACCAGCATGTAGTAGGGAAAGGCGCTGTCGTGCCTCAGTAGCGTGCCCTCGAGTCCAGCCACAACCATCTCCTTCCGCCTCCCTTCGATGTTGCACTGCGACATGTTCGGGAACGCGGTCTTCCGCCGCTCAGCTGCTGATGCCTTCTTCTGCTTCTTTTGCGTCCATCTGTGCTCCATTTTCACAGCAAATAGCGCACATAATCTGTCCATGCTCTCTCTCTCTCTCTCTCTCTTGCCTGGATTCGAACTCTCTCCCTCTCGTCTCTCTGTTGAGACTCGGGCTCCCCCTCTCTCTGTCTCTCTCTCTCTCTCCGTGGAGACACAGACAATAGTATGGACAACACAACACTAATATAAGCTCTAGGACGCGTCCGTGGCCAAGTCAACAGCTTCACGCATCAAGTCGCAACTATATCCCAAGAGTCGAACACATCAAGTTCCTCTGTAATCTGTATGTTTTAAAGAGATGGATAACTATATCTCAAGAGTCGAACACATCAAGTTCCTCTGTAATCTGTATGTTTTAAAGAGATGGATAACTTGATAAGTACACAGTCTCTCTCGGGCGCGATCACGGACACAAATCCAGAACAGCTAATAGCTATGCGAGTTCTGAAAAAGGATTCTCAGATCATGATTCATCACTCAATCTGACTCATCGACATTAATATTTATGCTCAGGAAGAACGCGGCTCATATTAAATTTAATGAACCTCACGACATCGCAGAACTAGTGCTCATGCCCTCCAAGTTGCAATAAAGAGTGGGCAATGCCAAATGGGCATTCCCTTGAAATTTTTTTTTTGAAAAGAACAGAAAGTATAAAATTGATGCTGGGCAAAAGATACAAACAAAAATCAGACTCACGAGGGAGCCTGATTCATCTGCATGAGAGCAATATCCCGACTATAATGGGAGGTCTCATAATAGTACAAAATTAATATAATCATCAAGGAGAGTGATCATATCAACTCTAGGCTTTGAATACATACGGAGGAGCTTTATTTTCCACAAATTGTAGTGGTTGTTCCTAAGAATTACAAAGGGATTCTTGTCTTCCGATTGGGAATCACGACTGTAGGAAAAACAGAGATTAAAAATTTTCTTCAAACCCAACAAAAAGGAGAAGAAGTAGTCCTTCCCACTTCTATTGAAGATGGCACTATTTCTGGTCTTCCAGATATACCACAAAGAATGAATTCTGATGATCTGCCACAGCAGGATGTCCATACCACCAGCTTCACCCAGCAGGATATCTTTGCAACTAGGAATTTTGAGACCTTGGCTCTGACTGAAACACCTGATTCCAACCCAGAATCTGGAGGAAAACTTGCAATTGACGAACAAGTGCTCCAAGTTCTCTTCTTTGCCACAAAGTTTGCAATTTCCAGCATCAATTTTATACTTCCTAGCATGACTACTTGTCCAGATGCCTTTGTGAAGAATGAGCCAGTTCAGGCAGGACTGCTTGTTGGAGAGGGGAAAGGCCCATGTGCTCTGAAATCTGTACTTCCACTACAAGGGGGACCATTGAAGACCCCACTTCTTATTCAGCTTCCCAGTGTTCTCTTTGATACTTCTGCCGTTCCTTTTGTAAGAACTAAGCATATCCCAGGCAACGTCTTGGAGGGAGATCTCCTTCCTCCACAAGTAATTCTCCAATTTTTTCTTCAAAATATCCTTCTGGATTGAGAGAATCTGTTTACATTGAACAGAAAGGCCGTCAAAATCAAAAATAGCAGAATCATTAATAACATCACCTGCACTTATCAAGTCCTGCCAGTGCCCAAAGCCTTTCTTTCTGCATTTATTCCATCTAATAGGGAGGGAAGGGGAGGAAACAGTATTAGTCCAACCAAACCAAATGGAGTCTTGAACTAAAAAGGTCAGGTTATGAGCAAAGCAGACAGGAATAATATACTTAGCCTTAACAACCATCCAAGCTTTCCAGAAATTGCAAATAAGCTGACTACCCTTAGGCACAAATTCAACAGGAGATGTAAGAACATCCCACAGAGAAAAGTTGGCCCAACTTTTATTATGCTTAATGTTGAATTTGTTAACATTTCTTTTAATCAAACAGGCCCAAAAGTCATTAGAGGAGATAGATCTGTAAATCCACTTGGCAGCCATTTGAGTGGCCATCCTGGAAGGACATATGAGCCCAAGTCCACCTTCAGCTTTTCTCATACAGCAAATATCCCAGGCAACTTTGGGAATTTTGGATCCACCCCATAAAAACTTTCGAGCAAGGGAGATGGCTTGACCAAGTTGCTTTTTACTAGGCTGCCAGCAAGACAGAAAATAAGTCAGGGAGGGGAGGATATAGTGCTTTAAAACAAAAGATCTTTGAGAAATACTCTGCTGCAAATCATACCACTTAAAGATTTTGGCCCTAAATTTATCAAGCATCCAATTCCATCTTTGCTCATTAGATATGTCAAAGCCCATGGGGATACCCAGAAGCCTGAAAATCATCCCTTTCTTGATGATATCACATCCTGCTGCCTCGACACAAGCAGGAATCTTATTATCAGTGGCAAAAAAACCAGTTTTCTGATGATTGACCACAGAACCACTAGCCAAACAGAACAAGTCAAGACAATTAAGGAATTGACAAGAAGAATAATCTTCAGCAAGCATCAACATGTTAGTTTCATCTGCAAACATCTGCAGACCAAGGGGAGAGTGAGCTTGGGGAATGACCAAACCAGAGATGGTCCCTTGTCTGAAGCTATCCTTGACAAGCCAGCCTAAAGCATCACTAGCAATAGCAAACAGAAGGGGGGCCAGGGGACATCCTTGTCTAATGGATCTGCACAACTTGAAAGAGTTAGAAAGATATCCGTTAATAGCTACTTTTGAGAAAGCATTACCAAACAGAATACTGACAAATCTAATAAACTTTTTGCCAAAACCAATGTCATGAAGAGACTGAAGAATGAAATCCCATTCAATCCTGTCATAAGCCTTATCAAAGTCAATTTTGAAAAAGTAGGTGTCAATGTTAAGCTCTTTGTAATATTCAAGACTTTCCCATATGGTGATAATGTTGTCCAGAATAAATCTTCCTTTAATAAAACCCTTTTGCTCAGGAAGAATTATACTATCCATTAAAGGACTCAGCCTTCTGGCCAAGATGGAAGCAAAAATTTTGTACAGAGAAGTCAGGCAGGAGATGGGTCTCCAATTGTTTAAATCTTCTTTGGGACCCCTTTTGTGTAAAAGCTTTATCACCCCCGTGTTGATAAACGGAGAAAGTGTCCCCCTTCTAGAAGATTCTTGCCAGATCTTGAGAATTATGGGCACCAACACTTCCTTGAACTCTTGAAAAAACTCATAGGGAAGACCATCATGACCAGGAGACTTTCCAGGCTTCAATTTGCTAATGGATTCTCTAACCTCACCCTCAGAGAAGGGCATGTCAAGGAGGGAGTCCATTCCCTGAGGAACCATCTTCTTCCTACAAAGGGCAATGGCAGCTCTTGCACTCCACACACCATCCCCCCTCTTGGGAGGCTGAGAGAAAACATTGGCAAAGAACCTATGAGCAACCTGAAGGTTATCCTTCATATTAGAAGCCAGGATACCATCATTGTCTTTGAGCAGGGGGATGAAGTCCCTAGCTTTTTTCTTCCTCATAAGATCAAACATGTGTTTATTAGGCTTGTCCACTTTTCCTGCCCAGAATTCCCTAGACGTGGCAAGGGCACCTCTAGCAAGGAGGTAATCCACTTTCTTCACTTTTTCCTGCAACTCCAAAATTTTCAGTCTTTTGGTATTCATATCAAGCTTAGAGGACTCCAGCGAATTCATCTCCTGCAAGATCATCATTCTTCTCTCATACCTAATTTTTTTAGCTTTATTCTTGAAGTACTTAATAGTAATTTGAATTTCTCTAACAGCTTCTTCCCAAGCCACAAAGGGAGACCTATCCTTGTTGAATTGGGATATAAGAATATTAGAAACTTTTTCCTTCACAATAGGGATCTTAAAAAGGGAGGAGTCCATGTGCGGCCAACCAGCTCTATAGGAGGGGTTGTTATTGAACAGATTCACAATCAAAGGCGAATGATCAGATAACAACAAAGAATGATCAACAGTACAATTAAAATTCCACAAATTATGACTCCTACCAGCATGCATATAAAATCTGTCCAATCTAGCAGACAGAAAGTTATAATGATTTCTGTTGTTCCAAGTATGCCCAGTGTTGACAGAGAGATCCAACAGGTTGTGCTTGTTAACCAGATTATACCAACACTGCTTTTCACCCCCAGAGATAACATTATCACTATTACCATTCCTATCTCCAAGGTTAGTGACCATGTTGAAGTCCCCTGTCAACAAAATATCACCATTGATTCTAGCAATTTCTTCCCAGCATTTAGACCTTTGAGAAGCCTGATTAGCAGCATAAACACACACAACAGTAAAGTTGAAAGGCTCTTTACACTTAACAGCAATCCACTGATTAGTATTACTCTTTTGCACCTCCTCAATCAGATGACACACACCATTAGCCACACCAATGGCTGCACCACCTTTACCACTATGATCTGTGTGAACCCAATGGCAAGAGTTTGAAGCAATTTTCAAATTCGACAAAAGGGAGGATCCCCCAACCTTCAGCTCCTGCAAACAGATGAAGTCAGGAACAAGAGAAGCATCTTTGAACCAGTTGTTAATGGACTTGCTCCTGACAGGATTAGAGAGCCCCTTAGTGTTAAGAGAAATCAGCTTAATACAATCCATGGGAAAATAAAAAGGAAGAAAAGCACTTACTTTTTATGATTCTTACCGAGCTTAACAGCTGATAACGAATTCCTGACCGTGTCCTTTCTTTTGGTCTTATTTTTTTCTTTGCCTTTAGGGCTAGGGGACCTGGCATTTGACATATACACATCTTGTTCTATGGAGGGACCAGAACCCTCTTGGTCAGTATTGAAATCATCAAACCTGTTAATTTGATCCATAAACATTTCACCACAGTTACTTAGGGTGTCTTCTTCAGATGAAACCGCAACATGGGTGGATCCCACATTGGGTCTGCAGACGGAATCCATACCCTCAGACCCTCTCCCTTCATCTTCTTTGTGAGGTTTCAAGTTAGACTTACTTACCTGAGACTTTAGCTTCTCCTTAGCCCTAACATCCGAACTGTGCGGGATGTCTTCAAAACCTTTACTTTCCTGATTCTTATTCTCCACATGGACTTCAGAAGCCGAGGGATTAGGGCCAATGTTATTGGTGTCTTCAAGAATCTGATAGGGATTGAAAACTCCTTTGTATAGAGCCTCAGATCTGATCCCTGAACTAGGGTTTTTTTTCCTTTGTTTAAAAGGAACCTTTTTGAACCCTTGATCATCTTTGGGTGGAGCCAAGATATTGGGGGCAGAAGCAGTGGTGTTCTCTTCCCCACCAACATTCTCTTTTGTCTGATTTTTACCAAGCAACGGGCAATCCTTTATTAAATGTCCTTGTTTATAACAGTTGAAACACGCGTTAGGCAGATTCCTGTAAAAAACCTTTTGAGTATGCAGCTTACAACCCTCAGAGTTCTTAATTAATAACTCAGTTTTAATATTTTTGGATATGTCCACCTCTATAAGCAGCTGGGGTTCCCATTTGGGATTAAACTCTTTTTTTTGTTTTTGGCCTAGAACTTTCCCAATAAGTGTTCCAAGTTTATCAAGCCATGGGTAGTATTCCACAGGAAAATCCGGAAATTCCACCCAGACTGGAACTTTTGTCGGTTTGTTGCTTCTAGGGTTGAAGCCAAGGTACCACTTATAGAAAGAGATCGGAGTATTTCTAATAATCCAATGCCCCTCCGCAATGACTTGCAGAGCACTATTCACATCTTCAAAAAAAAAGAGAAAAAAGTTGTTTGGAAGGAACTGAACATGCCTGGCAAAAAGCCCTTTGCTTTCCCAATTAACTTTCATCCAGTTTTTAAGGAGTTCCTACGCTGGCCGAGGCCCATGACAATGGGCAATCACGACCTTATCTTCAAGGTGTATATTCCACTTATTAAGCGCTGAACTTTCAATGATCAGAGTGCATTCATCCTGGTCTTTTAATTCCGGGTCAAGGTCTAAGGTGTGCTCACTCACCTTATCAGGAGAGGAACAGCCTATCCCGTTGCCCTCCATGATCTTACCTTTTCCTTTGGTATCAATGAACATAGCTTGAGGAAAGAGATTACCTGTTGAATCCTGATTAGAAAACATTGAGTAATATCCATGCTGTTGACTCTGAAGAGCCTTGGCATATGAGGCAAACCCTTGCAGAGGTTGTTGAGTATTCGGGATACCCTCCGTCTGCGCACCATCGCCTTTCTCGAATCTCAGCTTAGCTCCCGACGCAGGTGACGAACCAGTATTGCCTTCGAATACAGGATTAAGCATTGAACTTAGGACAATGTTTGTACCTTCAACCTTAGAGCCAAGAAAACCATCGCGCAGCGCCTCGTGCAAAGCCATGGCAGCAAACCGTTAAGCAGCGCCCTCCACAAGCACCTCCAGACGAGAGGGAAGTATGAAGACAGGTCCCCCTCACAGCGAGGGGGACAAGAAACGAGCGCGAGAAAGACAGCCCTCCCCACCAAGGGGGGAGAGAAGGCGACGCTCCCCAAAACCCAGAACCCTAGGCGCAATCAAGAAGCCACTCCGCACGTCCCTCAGGCACGAATTCTAGGCATTCCCTTGAAATTGTTAAATGTGTATTTCTTTTTTTTTTTAACAGCAAGAAAAAAAAGAAAGATAAGTTAAGTTAATGAGGGTTGTTACATAGAGCGCAGGAGCAAGGCCCACACAACACCGTGAAGGCAATTTACAAGTACATGGGTATAACAATACCATAGAAAACTAGAGGAAGGAATGTGCTAGGGTTCAGCGTTTGGTATGTGCGCGCTCTCGTGCCCTAGCTCGCACGTGTTGTGGTTACCAAGGCCTCTCTCAGGAGGTGCTTGCAGGTCCTCTCACCTCCTTGCTTCTAATCGGTTTTGCTATATATATTCCTCCTCCCCGAAAGGGCGAGGGATGGCACTTCAAGAGGCATTACGAAATGGTTACATTGTTCAAGAGAACCTGAAGATGAAGACGGGTCAACCCTTACAAATAGGTTTGAGTTTGGCCTAGACTATGGGGCAGCAAAATGGTATGACCTCGGGGCAATCTTTGCAGGATGCACTCGTGCCTACTGTACATGTTCTACAAGATGCTTGGACAAATATAATGGCTCCTAATGGTCCTCAAGTTGGTTCGAGCTCGCCTTTTAAGGCTTTTGCTGAACCTGCCAAGGAAAGTGGACATTACTCTCTGCAAATGGTCCATAGTGATGTTGAGATGGTATGGAAAAAACATGCTCATCATGAAAGGAGCAATGGTGTAAGATCATATGCTCAAGCTGCTCAAAGTCAACCTCAAGGTTTCTTCTCAATGTTTGAGAAACACATATTTTCATGTAACCGTAAACTCTCCTATGAGGATAAAGGAAAACAGAAGTTATGTGAGGAGGATGCGGGTAAGAAGAACCATATAGGAGGTGATCATCCTAACAGGATAAACCTAGAAGAGCAGAGGTCTCCATGTTAATCATGTCCAATACCTTCCTAATAATTTTTCATTGTCTTTTTTTATGCCAATAGTGCCATTCAAGTTTTGTCTGAGGGACATTGGCTAATAAGGAACACCCCCCTTTCCTTTTTTAAGTGGCAACCTGGTTTTTACCCTACGGGATTAAGATTCCTATTTGGATTGAGTTCCTTGACCTCCCCATTGAGTTTTACCCTTGGATAGAACAACTTGGTAAGATTTTGGGTAGGGTCCTAGGTCAAAAACCTAAAATTTTTTTTAACCCTAAATGGGATCCCCTAATTTCAATTAGATATAGCTAAAGAAGTTAATACATCTCTCATTATAAAGGACTTTGATGGATGCAAGCTTCATGAAAAAAAAGTTTTGTATAAGAACTTTCCTAATGCATGCTTTAATTGTTTGAAATAAGGACATTTAATTAAAGATTGTCCTATGTTAACTAATAAGAGTGAGAATCCATATTTCACCAATAAAAAGCCTGATAATGAAAATGTGACTGGAAAAAATAGGGATATTAATGATAATCCTAGAACCAATTTTAAGAGAGTGAATAATAGAAATAAGAAAAAGCCCTTTAATTGGCATAATAAAAGTGGTGTATTGTTAGACAATGTAAATAATCCTTTCTTATTTTAGATGATGCTTCTAATGTTGAGATCACAGATATGGCTAAACAACAAGAAGTGCCATCCTATGAAAAGGGCAACTTTCCAGCACAACAAACCATTGAGCAACATGTTAATGGAAAGGAGTAGGACTAAAATTATGTCAGTAAATCCACACAAACTCCCTCCAACAAATCAGATAACTCTTCTCAACATACTTCTTTAGAGGAAGAAGAATCAGAGTCTCATAATTAGGATGGTGAGATTTTCTCAAAACAACTTAATCACTACGATAATAAAAAAATTAAAGTTTTGCATCAGCAGCAAAATAAGTCTAAAGATGTGCATATGCATCAAGTTTCATATCGAAAGCCCTAGATATCTAGCAAAGGTAAGAGCAAAAGGAATGATGTTGTTAGGGTATCAGGTACATCAATTAAGCCACCCAAAATCATAAAGAATGATGCCCAATTGGATAGGAATATTTTTTAGATCTTTTCTTGTTGTTTTTTCTTTGAGATGTTGCATCATAATCTCTACTCTAAAGATAAATTCCTATTTTATTTCTTATGGATTTGTTTAAAATAGTTTCTCTCAACACTAAGGGTTTAACTTATCCTATGAGGGGCAAGATTTTTAATAACTGGTTTAGGGATATCTCCCTTTCCCCTGATATCATTTGTCTTCAATAACTTAACGTGGGTGGTTTTGACCTAATCAAATTTACAAGTTGCTTCAATGGAAATGGAATGGGAATAGAGTGACTGCAAGATACAAAAGGGAGATGCACTCTCATATTCTCAACACCCCCTTTGTAGCTCCATTTTGTGGAGTATGGAGGCTGCTAGGGTATGAGAGAACGGTCCACCAAGAATGTCATAGTAGCAGCATGAGCACCAAATAAGAAGTCTCCATGTGGAAATCCATAGCCGCCAAGTGGTATCGATCATGTGGGATCGTCAAGTACTCCATAAGATGTCCATAAGATGGATCAAGTGGATGCTCCATAGGTATGTCACCAATGAGGTATAGGAATGGAACAAGATCTCACTAGATGAGATCATCTCCATGCAAGATAGGTAGGATGACTCCATGTGGTACGTGGGAACCTCCAAAGCTTTGGAAATATCCACCACGAGATGTGTATCACCAAAGAATAGGTCCTACAAGAATGAAATATAAAGCATTAAGCATAATGACAAGTCACTGATCTTGGAGTAATGCCCAATTGAAGTTGAGGGGAAATGTAAACCTTTAATGGTATGATAGGAGGTGTAGCCATCTGAGGTATAAGCTGAGATTGTATCCCTGATTCCTCATGCTCCAAAATTATATGATGATCTAGAAAGTCAAGTATGAAGAGAGCATGCTCCACATAGTGTGACTATGTGAAATTGGAATGATCCCCCTCTGAAGTGGAAATGGGAGGATCCAAAAGGGATTAATACTTAGAGTATTCATCAAAGGTGCAATCTTTGGTTACTATAACTGAGTGACTCTTTGGGTGGTAGAGTTTCTATGCCTTTTATAGATCACTGTACCTGATGAAAATGTACTGCTTAGGCCAATCATCATCATGGCCTTGGACATAGGAATTTCTACCAAAGATGCAAAAATAGTTCAAACTTGGCATCTTCTTAAAGTAAGCCTCAAATGGTGTTTGGTTCCTCAAGACATCTGAAAACCCTCTACTCTCAATATGTACTACTATCTCTACTACTTCACCCCAAAACTTCATTGGAAGTTGCTTTTGACTAAGCATAATCTTGGCCATCTTGATCACACTTCAGATCTTTTGTAAGGTAAGACCTTGTTGAGTATCTTGCATTGCCTAATACTTGATTCCATGTTGCTTCAAGTACTTGGAGAAGTTTTGATTGAGATAATGTCTCCATTAGACAGGATGAAATTCAAAGAACTTGGAAAGTCTTCTTGAATTGTTTGTGTGCACTCTTTGAACTTGGAAAGGGCATCCTCTTTATGCTTGAGTGAATAAAGCTAGGTGTATCTAGTGAGTTCATCTACTATCAAGAAGAAGTAAATTGACCCACTAAGAGAAGGTGTATGCATAGGTCCACAAATATCAGCATGAACTAACGCTAAAGGTTTAGATGTAGAAATGGATGCTTTTATAGGCAAAGGGACAATAGTCTGCTTGACACATGCTTGGCAATTCAATTCCAATTGCATGATCATGGGTAAACCCTTGACAAGATGATCAGAAGAGATCTTAGCTAAGCAAGAGGTATGTCCAAATATGCAATGCCACAAGCTGACTTGACTCTTTGGCCATAAAAATTAAAAGCTTGTAGAGACCTTTGTCTTCAAAGCCTTGAGCTATCACTTCATTGGATTCACGATCAATGACTTGAACCTTGTTGTGATCAAATTGCACTATCATGTTGCACTTTGTAATGGCCTTCACTGAGAGAATGTTCTTACAAAGGCTTTGTACATAAAGAACATATTTGAGTGACTTGGTCTCCTCTTCTAAGTTAGTGACATGAACTTTGCCTCTTCCTTGGATCTTAGTGCACTTTTTAGCTCCAAGATAAACTTGACCTTTGTGCTCTTCCAACTCATGAACATCATCTTTGTTCATGGCACATATGTGATGAAGCGCTACTATCAAAAATCCATTCTTTCTTGGGAGTGGATGCAACAAGTGCATTGTGTTTAGTTGTGAGAAAGAGATCTTCACCTGTGTAGTGAGAGTGATGTTCGGTCTTTGAAGTAGACTTAGACTTATCCTTGTTCTTCTTCTTGAAGTAATATTTTTTTATGTGTCCATGCTTGCCGCAAAAATTGCAAGTGAACTTCTTCTTGCCTTTTTCATTTGATTCTTGATCTCTTGTTTGTCCTTTATTCTTGTGGAAGGTGGCTTTAGCCTTCATGGTTGTTTCTTGGGTAGCTTGGGTCTTTTGTCTAGAATCATGGAGAAGCAACAATCTTCTAACGTCTTCTCAAGTGAATGCTTGACCTCTATTGTATAGAGTGGTCACAAAAGTCTCATAGGACTAAGGAAGCTTGTTGAGTAACTGAATGGCCATGTCTTCATTTGAAATTTGTCATCCACAAAGTTCTCACTTGCATTGATAATGTTAAAATTGGGCTATCACATTTGTGATGCAAATGGCAAGGTACCCAAATACAAAGGATATAATATAAAATGGAAATGGAATGGAAATAGAGTGACTCCAAGATACAAAAGGGAGATGCACTCTCTTTCTCAACATTTTCTTCCTTTATCAATTCTCAAGTGATTAAGCAGATTCATAAAAAAAGGATCTAAGGATTACTTGAATAAGTAGAGACCTGTCTCTTTCCTGACTTCTTTGTATAAACTTTTTGCTTCTTTCTTGGTTAGAAGGCTCAGCCCCATCATGGATACGATTATTATTCCTAAGCAAAAGGGGTTCATCAAAGTTTGGTACATTCTTGATGCCATTATCTCTATGTGGGAGGGTCTTGACTTTGCTAAAGAGCACAACATTGATACTTTTTCTTCAAAGTTGATTTTGACAAAGCTTATGATAGAATTGCGTGCGATTTCATCCTTCAGCCTTTACATGATGTTGGTGTTGATAAGAGGTTTATTAAGTACACTAGCATTTTGTTTGGGAATGCCAATTCTAGATTGCTATGACTGGCCAAATCTCTAATTCCTTTAGAGTGTGTAGGTCCATTAGATAGAGCTGCCCTCTTGCCCCTCTCCTTTCTGCCATTACTAGTAATTCCCTTGGTTGGTAGGTTAGACAGTGTATGGAGCAGGGTACCATCAAAGGCTTAGAGATCCTTGATTGCCCTCCTAAGCTTGGTCTTCAAATGTTTACTAATGACACTAATACAATTACCAACCCTGATAATTTGTCTGTTGAGAGGTTTCTTAATTGTCTTGAGTTGTTTTGCACTACTAGTATTTCCATTGTCAATCATAAAAAGACTGGATTTTTTTACTAACACGTGCATTCCTGATTTTGTTAAAGCTAACAATTGTGACATTATCAAAAAAGGTGTTTTTTTCAGATTACTTAGCATCCTTATGGGCGTTGACATCACTTTGGAGTAGAGATTGTCTTGGATCATGGAAAATTTTAGGAAAAAGTCTTTCATTGGATGGGCCTCCAACGTACTTTGTCTCAAAGGGTTTTTGTTCTGAAGCATTAAATTTTGCCTTCTCTAACATATTTTGCTTATTGGCAACCCAATAAGAAACATCTCTCTCAAGCTACAACTCTGGCTAGAAGATTCCTTTGGGGTGGCTCTGAGCTCGCCAATAAGATTCTTAAGGTTGCTTGGAGCACTTGTTGAATGAGGAAAGAGGAGGGGGGTCTTGGTCTCATTTGTCCTACTATAATGGTGAACCAAATGGATGTTAAGTGGATTATGAGGGTTAGTTAGGATCATGACTACTGGGTGTGCTTAATCAAGAGAAATATTCACAACTTTCATATTAACAAATCTAAGAGCTCAAAAAATCATAGTTTATGGGATATTCTTGTGTCTCCTTAAATTTTTATTCTTAAAGGTAGCTACCTTCTTTGTCCTTTTTGGAATGCTTGGATGAGGATAAAAAATGGATGTGTTACCTATTTATTTTGCTAATAACATTTCTTATATTATGCAGGACTTTATGTTGATTGGATGGTTTGATTCTTCTACCTCTCTTCTTTAGTCTTTTAAGAATAACAAGTGCAGGAGAATTGGTTATTCTAATTGGATTTCTTTGTATGGAAAGAACATGATTGTCAACAATAAAGAGATGTTGAGTATTGATTCTTTATCCTTGCCCTATAAACAAATATTGATAAAGAAGAAGGAATTGCTATTGGACAAGACCTCTACCTATCCTCAACATAGACTTATAGAGATCCATCATGTTGTTGAGGACATGTACAAAAGATTTGAAAAGGTTTTCACTATAGTTCATACTATTCTGACCAAGCTCACCAATAAATGGCAAGTCTAATGGAATGCTCATCAATGGAAATTCAAGTTCGAACTGCTTTGGACTCCCCCCCTACTAAGTAATCATAGTTGTTGTGGATGATTCTCCACAAAGGTCTGTCGATTGGTAGCAACGCCAAGTATTTCAACATCAGCTCTGTGATTTGTTCTTTCTGTGGCCTGTTTGAAGACATCCCCCACATTTTCATTCACTTCCCGAATGCTCAGAGATGTTGAAAGAGCCTGAACCTTTTATGTACTAGCCTTGGGCATCCAACTCTTACTTTTAGGGAAATCCTATTGGGAGAAAGTGGCAAGTTGGATATTGGTCTCTGGTAGCTATGAAGGGTGCACATTTTATGCTCCATCTAGAAAACCAAAAATTAAAAAGTTTTCTCCAAGTTTCCCAAAGATTTTTGTATTATTGCAATTAGGGAATAAGAGGTATACTCAAGTCTTGTAGGTTTGCTCTGAATGATGATCAATTGGATTCCACTTCTCCCCATGATATCTCTAAGAAATTTTGTTATAGAAAATGGAAGGTCAAACTTCTATCCTTGTATTCTGATAAGAGGCTGAGTCTAATGCTCTTCTTAGATCCATGTTGTAAATTTTCTCCCTTTTGGGAGCTTCTCTCTAGGTGTATTTTTTCTTTTTCTTAATTTAATCCTTCCTGTTTTGTCAAAAATATACCATAGGAAAACTGTCCACTAGGCATGGCCTAATGGTTTACTCCCTCGAATTTGTGAGAGGAAGTCTTGGGTTCAAATCTAGCTGGATGTATCCACTAAAATCCCAAGTCGATAGGTGCCTCTACCTTATTTGGTTAGGTGTGTGTATTTTTAATTCATTGTAAAATTAAAAAAACCATATTCGAATTGAAAATTGAAAGGCAATCTAGTTGAGCCAAAGAAATGGATACTCATGGGGTTTAGGGCTCCTCATGTGGAGTGTACTCTTACCCTATGCATGCTTGCCGCAATCCTTGCATCCACATTGAAGCTGGCTTGTCGCCCATGACCTAAATCATTTGCTGCTTGGTTTTGGTGTAGCTCTTAGTCAACCTCCCCACATTGGGGAGCCCATGGATCTTCATGAAACACTTCGAGATGGATACCATCCTTGCTCGTCACAGGTTGAAGTCATTGTTAATGGTGATGGGTTTGAAAAAACCTTCTTTGCTCACATAGCCAAGTCTAGTGGTAACCACCTAAACCACCTCTTTTTAAAGCTCTGGTGAACCAGGTAAGTGCTGCTCACCTCCACCTTATGGTGTTGATAAAGGGAAAGAAAAAGTCAATGACATTGATATCCATGTTCACTCTAATGATGAAGGTAAGGAAGAAGCCACACTAATCATTGATGGTAGTTCCCTGGATGATTGACACAATCAACTATGCGAAAAGTGGTTATTGGCCTATGTCACAAACATAGGCCCCCTCAAGATGTTTTGAAAATTTGGATTAGGAATAATTGGGAAAATAGAGGTCTCTTTGTCAAGTAGATTCAATATCTATCGAATAATTACTTTTTGTTCTTCTTTAACAATTCGAACAATGTGCTTCATGTCATAGTGGAAGGCAAATGGCTTATTAAAAACACTCCAATTACCTTTTTTAAATGGCACAAGGGTTTTAACCCTAGGGTTCCTAAGCCCTCTAGGGTGCCTATGTGGGTTGATTTCCCTAATCTGTCCATTGAGTTCTATTCTTGGGCTAATGGAATTGGGTTCACAATAGGTAAGGTTCTTGGTCAAAAGTCTCAAAGGGTATAAACCCTAAGTGGGATCCGTAGATCCTTGTGGATATTGATATTTCAAAAGACATTAAATCTTTGATTTTCATCAAAGATTTTGATGGAAAAAACCTTCACAAACAGAAGGTCATGTACGGGAACTTACTTGATGCATGCTTTAATTGCTATAAGAAGGGCCACTTGATGAGGGATTGACCACTCCTCAAACATGACTCCACGTATGTTTGACTCCTCAAATTGCTATAATAAGGATGATAATGCCAAAAACAAGGGCCCTCAAGGTAAGTACTACCCCATCATTCAAAAAGGTTAATACCAATAATAAGAATAAGAAAGGGTTCCTAAAGCATGTTGATTCCTTTGATGTCCTTCTCAGAGATGTGTTTAATCCTTTGGATGATTGTGATGATAGAGCTAAAGAAGGGCCAATGAACTCCAATAAAGAAAATACTCCACCTGATAACAAACACAATAAGGAAAAGGTGGGTAGATCAATAGTTGATGGATCTGCTTTTGGTACAACACAAAAAGTTTGGACTCAAGTGATTAACAAAACAAAATGTCCTTCGGGGACTAGTGATGATCATGTTTCAGATGGAGCTCCCAAAAATGTTGTTTTTTCTAACTCATGTGAGGCTCAACTTAATAAGCGTGATGATGGTCGCTTTATTGAATACTGCCAAAACTCCTCTCATAGTGAGGATATTCCTATGACACAAATGGATATAACGAAGTCTCACAAAAACCCTTGAGTAAGTCCAAAACAAAGGACCAGATTGGAACTTCAAGCTCCTGCTTAAGCCCCAAAAAATATAAGAGGTGATTGGTGGTGCAATTTTTTTAATGATTTTTCCGATATAAGAGGTTGTTGAGCCCTTTAAGAGGTTGTTTCTCAATCAATGCCCTTTGTTTATGATGATTGATTGGTCATGGATTTTGTTTAATAGCTAGATGAAAGACTAGTCCCTTGACCATGATATTATTTATCTCCAAAAAATGAAAATTGGAGGTTTTGAGTTGCGATCTAATCTTAAGTCTGTCTTTTACACTTGTTGAGCCCATAAGAGTCATATTGCTCAAAGTAAACTATAGTCAAAGTCAACCACAGTTAGAGTCAAAAGATCAAAGTCAAACCAATCAAACTCAACATGTTCAAGGTCAAAATTCAATAGGTGTAAAGTCAAAGAGTTCAAAGTCGGGTGTCAAGGCACACAGGTATGCACAAATAATTGTTCACAAAGGGTAAAATTGTAGAAACTTGGTTGCAGGTTGCAGAGGTATTTCTGAAATTTCTGTAAGGTTCAAAGTGTTTTTAAAGTGTTTGGAAGGTTCAAGTGAACCCTCTCTTAGGTGCACAAGTGAAGAATTAAAAGGCAAAATGTGAAGGTATGTGAAGCGGCAGCGTACACAGAAGTGAAAGCATGGCCCCCCAATTAAGATTTTTGTTCATTACAGGACAAAACAGGGATTCGTTGGCTACCCACCTTTGGAGAAAATCTTGGGACATCAAAGTGAGCACCAATATACTCTTGCAGTTAGGAGCGTACGTGAATCGACACTCAAATCAAGGCAAGGACTATTCTTGAAGGACTAAGCAAGGTGAGGAGAGTCTAAGCTAGGCAAGAGAGAGAAGTGCAAGAGACACAGTGTGCGACACAAAGAAGTGAAGTGAAAGGTGTGCATGAAGAGTGACTAATAAGTGTGTGGAGGTGCGCTAATCTTACAACCAAAGATCCCAAGGTCCCGTTGAAGCTGTGCGCGTGCCGACAGAAGGTGTTCAACCTCCCCCTTATTGGAAGCTTGGTGCAAGGTGTGCACAAGTGCAGGCTTGAAGAAGGTGGAGGTTTGGTGCAGAGAAGGCCAACAACAACAAAAATGTGCACTCTGTGGGATTTTGCACAGAAGCATTGGATTCTATTGTGCATCACCATTGTATTTGTCTTCTTATAATCAATTGACAGAGCCTTCCAGTGTGTATCTTTCTTTTGATCTTTCCCTTTTCTCCTACAAACACTCAAATCCCTTTTTGTACAAGAATCCCCCAACAACACTCATGATTGGTACAATACTAATCACATCAATGGGAAGGGTGGAGTTGCATTGTGCATCTCCACGTCTTTCTCCCATGTCATTGATAAGGCTTAGTCATTTTTTAATTTCACAGTTGTTAGTGTCTATGTTGTTAGCTTCAGTAGTTCCCATTATAGATGTTGGGAAGAGATCTCGGGTTTAAATGGGCCTCTTATTGTTATGGGGTGTGAGAAGTGGAGAATGATATACAAGGGACTTATCTCCTACCCTATTTATAGCCCTTGCCTAGTCACCATCTAGAGTTCTCTCTAAGGTTCTTCTACTCATATTTCTATAACGAGTAGGTACCCCGTATGAAATCTTTGGCCTTGGCCATCCCTCTAGCAAGGAAGTTCTCATTCCTCCAAGCATGTACATCTCTTGAATATAACATGGGGAACTTCAAATGCTCACTACCCCCCATGATTGTCTTGATGGCAAAGCACTACTAGAATCAGGGGGCGTAGCAATGAACCCCATTGAAAAAAAGCAGGGTTTGTCACTTATGCAACGCTCATTGTCCAGAGTGTCACATAAGCAATGACCGCTATGCTATTCTAACCATTGATACCAGTGTCGCTAATTAACGATGCTACTAGCAACATTGGCAAACTGCCTGTGATGCTCTAGATTCATTAAAAAAATGGATTTCTCTCGGCACATTTGTGCTTGGATTGAGATGAGAGAGAGAAAGAGCGCACACTACACACAACCACAACAAGGATAGAGAGAGAAGTCGATGCTCAGTAAACACACATACACATGCATACACACACATATATACACATACACACATATTTATATTATATATATATATATATATATATATATATATATATATATATATATATAGTTATACATGAATACATAAACACACATATGCATACACTCACATACATGTGTACACATGCACATACATAGACATACATATACATACACATATGTGCATAACACACACACACACATGTGGATACATACACATATGTGCACATATGGAAACACATATACAACACTAGACATAAATATGCATACACACACATAGAGAAACACATACACACACATAAACACACATGCATACATAATGCACATGCATATGTATACATACATAATTACATGCATACACACACATACACACCCACATACACACATACACACCTTCACATATACACCTACATACACATACACACACATATATGTACTTACATATACATACACACATATGCATACACACATATACACACACATACACACATACTTACACACATGCATATACACATACACATGCATACACACATCCACATGCATACACATATACATATACATATACATACATATACACACACACATATGCATACATATACATATATGCACATCAGGTCACATGCATACCTATCGACAAACATATGCATATACTTACACACGCATAGTTACATACGTGTATATACCCAGACATTCACAAACTAGTAGACAAATAACTGCACACATAAACTTACCTGCACACACATATATATACATACACACACACATATGCACACATACTTTTACATATTTATATACACACAGATAGAGACACATGCTCACACATACACATGCATACACATATACATACACACACACACGTACACACACATGCATACATAATGCACATGCATATGCATACATACATACACACATACATGCATACACACACATACACACCCACATACACATATACACACATACACACATACACACATACACACACTCACATATACACCTACATACACATACACACACATATACGTACTTGCATATACATACACATATATACATACACACATATACACACACATACACACACAGACACACATACATACACACATGCATATACACATACACATGCATACACACATCAGCATGCATACGCATATACATTTGCATATACACACACATACATATGCATACATATACATATATACGCATCAGGTCACATGCATATGTGCCCACAAAACATATGCATATACTTACACACACATAGTTACATACATACATACATACATACATACATACATACATACATACATACATACATACATACATACATACATACATACATACACACACACACACACACACACATATATATATATATATATATATATATATATATATATATATATATATATATATATATATATATATATATATATATATATATATAGACACACACATATATATATACACACACAAATAGAGACACATACTCACACATGCACATGCATACACATATGCATACACATATATGAAAACCCACATACACACATTAAACATAAATATGCATACACACACATAGAGACACACATACACACACATGCATACATATGCATACATAATGCACATGCATATGCATAGATACATACATAAATACATACATACATGCATACATACACATACACACCCACATACACATATACACGCATACATACACTCACATATACACCTACATACACACATATACATACATGCATATACACACATATACATACATGCATATACACACACATACACACATACACACACATGCATACACACATGCACATGCATACACACATGCAAATGCATACACATATACATATACATATACATATACATATACATATACATATACATATACATATACATATGCATATACATATACATATACATATACATATACATATACATATACATATACATATACATATACATATACATATACATATACATATACATATACATATACATATACATATACATATACATATACATATACATATACATATACATATACATATACATATACATATACATATACATATACATATACATATACATATACATATACATATACATATACATATACATATACATATACATATACATATACATATACATATACATATACATATACATATACATATACATATACATATACATATACATATACATATACATATACATATACATATACATATACATATACATATACATACATATACACACACACACATACATATGCATACATATATGTATACACACATCATGTCACATGCATACCTGCCCACAAAACATATGCATATACTTACACACACATAGTTGCATACATGTATATGCCTGGACATGCACATACCAGTAGACACATAAGTGTACACATAAATTTACCTACACACACATATATATACATACACATATATACATACATACACTCACACATATATATGTACACACATAGATAGAGACACATACTCACACATACACATGCATACACATATACACACACATACACACATATGAAAACACACATACACACACTAAACATAAATATGCATACACACACACATAGAGACACACATACACACACACATACACACATGCATACATATGCATACATAACGCACATACATATATATACATACATACATACATGCATACACACACATACACACACTCACATATACACCTACATACACATACACACACATATATGTACTTAAATATACATACACACATATACATACATGCATATACACACACATACACACATACATATACACATGCATATACACACACATGCATACACACATATGCAAACACATACACATACATATACATACATGTACACACACGCACATACATAAACATATATGCACATTAGGTCACATGCATACCTGCCCACAGACATACACACATACATACACATGCATATACACATACACATGCATGCACATTGCACACATACACATGCATACACACATACATATACATACACATTCATATGCACACACACATACATATACATGCATACATATATACACATACATATATTGATTTCTAACCCAGTTTTTTTTATATGGACAAATATTATGGATCGCAGTAGAGAGAGAAAGGCGAAACGTACTCTCATAAAGAGTCTTATGAGAGGAAGAGTTCTGCCTCATACCTTAGGGATCGTCCTGCATGAGTACTCAGAGATGCCCGATGATGAGTTGGATTTTAGGATCCACGTGCTTACCTAGTGACCAGAGGAGGGCTCTTCTGTGGCTCCACATGTAGGAAGAGAACTATCTACCCATAGGTATGTTTTATTTTCACAAGATCTTGTTTAATGATATTATAACACATATTTTCATTTATTTTTGGGACACCTATACCACCTCTAGATCATGAGAGCAGAGCACAGATGCCTATGACGACATGCATAGGCACCCTAGGGCTGGAATGCAATATAGAGACAGAGGGAAATATAGTGTATATAGGGAATGGATTGGAGTTCAAAAGAAGAATGCGAGCATTATGTGACTCCTACTTATGCCTTGTCCACTTGCAGTGGAAGTAAGTATAAGTTTTACATTTAAATTGAAATAAATCTTTTATGTTTTATTTATGTGACTTTTTTTCTGTATTGAGCATGATGAGAGGGATAAAAACTATGTACTTAGTTCACTTGAGACAAAATTTGGGACTGGGTGGTCACATAAGTGGTGTCTAAAGAGATGCGAACAATTATGGCTCATCTTCATGATAATGCACAGAATGCATTGCTTTTATTTGTTATATTTATATGTGTAACTATATATATATATATACACACACACACACATAATATACACACACATATATACATATATTTACATATATGTTTATACACATATTTATATACACACATATATACTGTTGGGTGTGTGTAGAAGTGCGAGAGACACACAAGAAACACACACAAGGACCACAAACGCAGCAAGACACACAGAGAAGACGATGGCTGGAATAGCTCTCTCTATTATGGATGAACTGAACTGAAGTAAGAGCTGAATAATATCCTTGAGTACAAAGTACCACCACATATGAGAGTATCAGGTATGTGGTAACATGGGGAAAAAACCTCTAGCCAGCACTAGAGTAAAAAGTGCCCATGTATAGGGAAAAGGTTCACATCAAAGCTACTCAAGGAACACATAAGTGTAACAAACCCCCTGGAGCGAATGATGTGAACACATACAGGGAGTGACAGATCAGCCCCCACAAGGTAATAAGCCTAAAGCTTTGCAAAAAGCTTCAAACTTTTCCCATGGAAGAGCTTTGGTGAATATGTTTGCCACATTATCTTGTGTAGGCACATATACCAAATCAATATCTCCTCCATGAAGGTGCTCTCTCACATAGTGATAATGCACCTCAATATGTTTGGTCCGTGCATGAAACACTGGGTTTCGTGCAATAGCGAAAGCACTCTGACTATCTGTGAGAATATGCATAGAAGCATCAATCTCCATGCAAAGATCCATCAATAGGCATCTCAACGATATACACTCCATTGTCGCTGTGAAGACTGCCCTGTAATCAGCTTCACAATTCGATGTCGCCACTGTAGGTTGCTTCTTACTCAACCAAGATATGCATGAGTCTCCAAGGAAAAAGCAATTACCACTAGTGGACACACGAGTATCATAACAATCAGCCCAATCACTATCTATAAAAGCATGCAAGCATGGCTAAACATCTCTTCCATAAAAGAGACCTAAGCTCAAAGTGCCTCGGAGATATCTAAACACACATTTCACCGCTTGCCAATGCTTAGTGCCAGGGCTATGCATGAATTGACTCAACTGGGAAACTGCATACTGTATATCTGGCCTTGTGTTGCATGCATATATAAGACATCCCACAGCTTGCTGATAAAGAGAAGTGTCAAATGCATCACTGGAATCCTCAACGGAGAACTTGAATCTTGTCTCAACTGGTGTGGAAACTGGCTTATAATCCTCAAAGTCAAAACGCTAAAGTAGTTTTTCAACATACTTTGCTTGATGCATAACAATTCCCCCCTCAACGGATACAAACTGGATGCCAAGGTAGTAGCTCAAAAGACGAAGATAAGTGACATCAAAAGTATGCTGCAAATCAGCCATAAGAATGTCAAGTTTTGCATCACATGACCCAGTCAAGAGTATGTCATCAACATAGAGAACAAGCACTATAAGATCAGCCCCATTTTTGCGTACATAGAGTGTGCTTTCAATCGGACTACATGTGAAGCCAAGAGCAATCAAGTGCTTATGTATTTTGTCATACCATGCACGTGGAGCTTGCTTAAGATCATACAAGGCTTTATGTAAGCGACAAACCATATGCTCTTTCCCTTTCATAGAAAATCCAAGAGGTTGCTTCACATAGACCTCTTCTTGCAAATCACCATTCAAGAAGGTTGTTTGTATGTCCAAGTGATGCACTTTCCAACCTCAATGGACAACCAATGCAACCACGGTACGAATGGTAGTCATGCGTGAAGTAGGTGCAAAAGTTTCCTCATAGTCAATGCCATATTGTTGCACATATCCTTTGGCAACCAATCTAGCTTTGTAGCGATCAATGCTACCATTAGATTTCCTCTTAATCTTATAAACAAACTTTGTACCAATGGCATTCTTTGCTTTTGGCAATTCACATAACTCCCAAGTACCATTTCTATGTATGGAATCCATTTCTGATTACATAGCACTCATCCATTGTGGATCATCACATGCATCTTCAAAAGAAAGTGGCTCGTCATTACATGTTGTAGCAATAAGAGAATAATCCACAAAATTACTTGATGCATGGTGAGAGCTTGATCTTGTTCTACCAAGTAAAGGTGCACTCAATTTGCTGTCCTGCAAAGTTTGTTTCAACCACTTTGGCATAGATTGTGCACTCTTGATAGACATGCGTTCATTATGTAAAACATCTCCAATATGTACATCATGCATGGGCTGAATTTCATGCTCATTTTCAGCCATATTTTGACGCAAATATTCAGCCATATGTGGCTAGAAATTTTCAACAGTTTGGACTTTTTTGGCTGAAATTTTTCAGCCATGTTTGGCTGGAGATTCTCTACATTTTCAGCCCTTTGAACCTCAGTTGGCTGGTCTACATGGCCATAGTCAAGCGCACCATTTTGGAACAAAGGCATGAGTGTATCAAACACATCTTGTGAGCTAACT